>VDFB02281492.1:421271594-421574447 GCA_007258455.2 Sequoia sempervirens | reverse complement strand
GATATACCAATATCCATTGCCCTCGTAACGTTTGGCAGTGTTTCTGTCACCAACATCTAAAAATAAAACAACAAATTATTCAATCACAAAAAATTTACAATAGCGATCCATGTGATGACTTATAATGTATGAGATCTAATGGACAAAATTTTGAGTACAAGTATTAAACTATATATTTCTGATTATTAGTTATCGAATTTGAAGTAATGCTTTGAGTTGCAAAGTAACCAAAAATATGAATATAAACTACACAAATCTATTAAACTTAGAATTCATTAGTTAAGTTATTTTTATTCTATATTACCTCTGTGAACGTTTGATTAAATCTACTGGCACTAGGAGGTGTTTCCTTGAAACCTCCAACATTACCCTGTTCAACATCCAAAATCACATATTAAAATACCATTCGTAAAACAATGCTATTAACATGTAATAAATTTATAATTGTTTACTAGTTACATACCCAACTGATAGGTGTACTGCAAAAATAAGTAGGGGGAGGATTGGTGTATTCAGTCTCAACATTGTGACCCTGCAATTTTATTAAAATAATAAAACTAAATTAGTTAATCTTGCATTTCACAATTGAAATTTAATAAATTAAATTCAATGAACATGTTGAATTTTACCTGAGTGTTAATGCCATATGGATCATGCAAAATGTCAGCCATCCTCTCCATCTCCGTAGATGCATACGGATCAGGTTGCGTAGTAGCATATGGATCTTGCGTAGCACCCTCCTGAGTGTCAGTAGGGTCATACAAACAAGTCACCCCGCAAGATTGAAACACATGGGTTTGGAGGCCACCACTTGAAGACTCCCCTAGATGGCGTTGTACAATGGGGCTAGTGTGATGGATGACACTCCAGGTCAAAATTGTGATTTCCTACAATGTCTCTGCGTCGGCACTCTCCTTCGCAACGACAAGCATCACAAGGTGCTCACGAGGCGACCTAGCGAGAGGTCGTCTCCCTTGCTGTGCAAGATCCAGTTGTACACCGGGCCTATCCTGAGCTGACCCCCCACCTCTCCCTTGGAACTCCCTAATATCAAAATAATTTGGGATTTGGTTCAATACAAACTCACTGTATAGTTTCCTAAGAAAATATTGGGGGACTTCACAATTATTACATGGTGGGTAATCAAAGACCAAATACCATCTATCATAAAAATGGTTTCTAATCTTTTGGTGGTGGCACCAATGAATATGAAACCTCTTCGCATTGAGGGTAAGATTTTGATTTGTTTTAGGGTCAGTGAATAGAGAGCACAAATCACCTTTAGTAATTTTAAA
This sequence comes from Sequoia sempervirens, assembly GCA_007258455.2. Classification (NCBI taxonomy): domain Eukaryota; kingdom Viridiplantae; phylum Streptophyta; class Pinopsida; order Cupressales; family Cupressaceae; genus Sequoia; species Sequoia sempervirens. The sequence continues at coordinate 421,573,152 of VDFB02281492.1, read as the reverse complement.
ATTTTTTACTTGTTTATACATAATAATTTGTATGCATAATATGCCCTAGCTGCCTGCTTCCTATCTTGCCATCCAGATATTTGTTGGGTGATTGCATCTACATTTTTTAACATGTCTTTCAATGAATTTGCTAGAAGCATTCTTTCTATGGTTGAAGCATTTGTATCACTCAACCTACTAATAAGATCCTCAAGTTGTTTTCTATTGTTCTCAATTTCACTCTTCAAATTTTCTTGAGTGCTAGGAGGGTATTGAGTGATTGGTGGGGGAGGTTAATTTTGTTGAGGATTTTGTTGTTGAGGATTTGCAGGGTTTCCTACAAATTAAAAAAAAACAATCAAATCTAACTTAAAACAAACAAAATCAATTTCAAACTAAGAAATTCAAAACAAATAGCAAACAATACTTACCTCCCGCACCTCTTCGTCGTCATGGTACCATATTTGCAAAGAAAATCTAGCTGTTGTTGATGAAATTTGTAGAAATCCTTCCTCATAGAATGCGAGCGTGAAAGTGAGGGTTTTTGGCCATGAGTAGAGCTGAGAAACAGTAAATAGAAAATGATACAATTTTCACTTTTTTTTTTTGCTTTTAAAACCACATAACGAGAGCGTGTTATAACGCGCTCGCGTTATCTCTTTTCAAAAACTTTTTTCCATTTGGCCACAAAAGTGCGACCAACTTCATGCACCCGCCCTCTTGCCAAAATGTTTTATTTATTGTTAATTGAGATCCATTATGTTACGCCATGATAAAAATCTACATTAAATAAACTCCTTATTCCTTCTTAATTATTTTGAGATCTTAAATCTCTTAATAAAGATTAAATATTTTTTTATAACATAAAGAGAAAAAATAAAAACAACCACTGTGTACAAAGTGGGTTTGTGTAATGTCCCCATTTTGGCCATTAGCTCTTCATTTGGTTTTAGCCTATTTCCAAAAATCCGTAGGCTTTTCTGAGGTAAAATCTGGGTTTCCATGTTTGGAGGTTCGTTGGCTTTTTCCTGGGTGTTTACTATTTATAGTAAATACTATTTTTAGCAGTGGTCCTTTTGGCAGTGCTTCAGTGTATTCCTTCTTATTGGAGCAGTTGTTTATTTATGGTTGCAGTCTTCCATATGCAGTAATTGTGGCATGTTTTTAATTACAAGGCATTAATGTTATAATTTGCAGTTGACCTCTTGGCCTAGGAAAATAACTTTAAGTTGTTCTTAAAAGGTGGTCTTGAAGGGGGAGTCCTCATGAAGGATAAATTAAATATTTTAAGTCTTTTAATGCCTTGGGAAAAGTGGACGCCTTTTCTTGAAGATATTCTTTTAAAATAAAGTTTTAATGTGCCTTGATAAAGTGGACGCCATTTTGAGAAGTTAGAAGGTTTTGGAAATTTGAAAAGTCATTGGTGACTATTGGCATACCTTCTTGGGGTTTTGAAGAGTCTTCTAATCTTTTATAAATGAAATCTTTGCTCCAGCTTTTACCATCCATGAATTTATGCTAATGTTATGTTGTCGAAATGACAACTTGGGTTTTACTTCGAGGGATGCTTACCTTCTAATTTCAATTCAATTTTGTGTTTGAAATACAACACCTAGTTGGTTTTCATTGCTGCTTCTCATCCAAACTAGCAAATTGAGCTCAACAGTTGAAGTTTTTAATGATATTTCCAATTTTGAAGTTGCTGATGCAGTCACAGCTGAAAGTGGTTTTTGCATACAACTTTTTGTGTGAATTTAATTTGCTTGTGGGTACTTTTCCAATCCATTCCTACACCCAAGGCGACCATCTTTGGAGAGTTTCAGATTTTAATTTTGAGTTGTTGATTTTTACTTGTCAAAATTGCCCCTCATGAAGGTCGTACCATTCTTGTTGCATTGGGATTCGTGTAAGAATTAAATTATGAGTTTTTGTTGCTGTATCTTCATCTGATGTTGGGTGCCTATCTTCCAATAGCTCATTGGTTTTCGTTTCACACAAAACGGAGGTATTTTGAGTGAGTTGTGAATATTTCTTTGAATTTCACAGTTGCTGATCAGAATTTCCAGAATTGTTATTTTACATCAGACTTGTTTAAGTTTGAATCTTCGGTCCTTTCTTCATCATTTATTGTTGATGTCTAACATGGAATCATCCAGTATCATGGTACATTGAATCTATTGTAATTTTCATGTAATTTGCAGCTCTTTTTCCATATTGTAAGACTGTAAACAGTAGTACTGTTCCAGTCCTTTATTGCTGCAATTCTTTCTTTAATTTCACATTAGTACCCCTGGATGGTTTACCGCCAGTGTGGATAATTGGATTTGTATTACTCTTGTACCCACTCTCAAGTGGTGAATCCCCACTCATAAGTGGATGCCTGCCGCAGCAGACGAAGTGTTTTAATTGTAGTCTTTTCCCCCCACTGTTTGGTGGTAGCGTGGAAATTCTCTTATGACTAGTTATCTGCCTATTAGTTTTCAGTTTTCAATCAATCACTCCGTCATATGTTAGCACCTCGCCCTCAGTGGGATCTTGAGTGCACATTCTTGACGTTGAGTTTGTTCCATTTTCAAGTATTGTTCATTAGTTGCTCCGCCATATGACAACACCTTTCCTTCATTGGGATTGAGTGTGCATTCTTGGTGTTGAGTTTCTTTTAAGCTTGGTTTTCAGTTGATGCTAACGCTAATCCAGTTGGCTAGTGCTGGTTTATGTTGTGTAATTCTATCGAAAAAATTGTTAGCATATTTCAGTTTGTATGTCTTCAAAAGACACATGGCACATCAATTCCAGAGAATTGAAAAAGTAGATAGAGAAGAAATAGACAATTAGAAAGAGAGAAAGAAACTTCCAAAACACATAAATAAGACAAACATTTATTCCTCTGAAAATTATATATAAAATTTAAATAACTAATTAATCAAACATAATTGCTTTTGCCTATCATTAAAAACAATTCTATAACTACCAAGTAATCTATTTTCCAAAAAAAAATTGTATTAACTTCTACCTTTACTATACTATTTTCTAAAGTAGATCTACATATCTTAAAAAGACTCCTCCAACATCAATTTGTAAAAAATGATTTTTTTTTCCCAAATTTATAAATACAATGTCTTACTATAAAGATTATACATAAGATTTAAATAACTAAATGCACAAACATGATTGCTTTTGCTATAACAAAAAAACACATAATAATAGTAAAACACTCGCACCTCTCCCAAATACCCAAGCAATCTATTTTCCAAATAAAATTCTACATTGACATCAAAATTCAATGTCTAAGTAGCCTGCAAAACGATTTATTTATTAATTAAAAATAAATAATGCATTTGTATCTTTATTTTTAATTAAATAATGGACACGGTCAAATGGCCGTTTTGTATGCTGCTATGACAATTCGCTCACAGGTAAAATGTGACGACACAAAAAGCAGTCGCAATATTCCTGTCCATGGGGTTACCCCTCTCAACCTTCACGAACATTTTGGGAAGCGCATTGACCCGTCTTCAGCACTGGATAGGATATTCTGCAACGCTGTGGGAGGATCCCCACATTACCCGCTTACATGTTCTGTTTCTGAGAGTTAATCGTTATAACTCAGAAGTGTAGAAGCAAGCAGGTGGTTTGTAAGACTCAAAAATCATGAATAATTCAGCCCCGGTGTATAATCCATCCGATGGAACTTTGAAAAGGTTTCCAGTTCCTATTGTTCAGGAATTGGCATCTCAGAACCTCCACAGCCTTCCTCAACGGTATATCAGACCAGAGAAAGAACGCCCAAATACCTTTCCTCTTGCTCATTTGGACATCCCCGTAATTGATATGGGCATGTTTTGGGGAGATTCAGATCTCTGCAGGCAAAAGGAATTGGAAAAACTTGGAATTGCTTGCCAGCAATGGGGATTTTTTCAGGTGGGTACATCAACAATGATTATAAGTTGTATAATAGACTAACAATTGCTAGAAAGAAGTAGTTTACATAATCTGAAAACATGATTTTTATGTCTCAATGTGGATGTTGTTAGTTGGTACTAACAGTGTGATCATTACAGTGTTCTGTTTTGAAGTTTTAGCGTCGTCGTGTTCTGTACTAACATAACAGATGGTTTAGTGTCATATGTAGTGAGTGCTTCTTTCAAAAGAACCATTCTATATGACTTCAAATAACCAAAGAAAAATTAAAAAATTATAGCAGCCCTATCTTAATATGAAAGCCTGCATAAAGGCATACTCTTTGTACGAAATTAAGGTTTTAGGGCGATCTATCCTTTTTCAGACTATGGCAGTCCCACGAGTTTTCTCTGTGAGATAAAGCTGTACTTGTTAATCTATGTGATATGAGATTCTAGTAGAATACAAGCATTACTCTTACGATGGTACGATTTTCCAAATTATCTCTATCCTCCTAACTTGCTTACTTTGCTAAGATGGTATGTATGTCTCTGTGATAGGCTGTGAATCATGGAATTCCTTTGTCTCTGATGGAAAGAATGAAGGGAATTATGAGGGAATTCATTCAACTCCCTTTGGAAGAAAAGGTCAAGTACGGAGTGAAAGAGCTTGAAGGTTATGGCCAGGCCATTGTAGCCTCAGAGGACCAAATACTGGACTGGGCAGATGCCATGTACTTGACAACTCTACCTCCAGAGAATAGAAAAATGAATTTTTGGCCTACAAAGCCAGTGGATTTCAGGTAACTAAATATTTGTCAATTAAGGGAATCATAAGATCCTGAGATCCTGTTCAATTTATGTATGATTTAAGAGTAATTTAGTTGGCATGTGCATCAAATCTCTTTTTACAGTATCTAGGGAAAACTTGGCTATTTGCGCCATATTGGGGATTATAACGACTTTTTCAGAAACTAGTGCTGAGAAAAGTTTGAATTGATTAACAGTTGATCGATCATGTATAATTTGTAACATAGAATTTTAGGCTCACCGCGGCAGTTTTTCAGAATTCTGCATCATCAGTACTAGTAGAAGTTTTAATATATAAAATTTTGACACAGGCTGCCATTTGGCTTTCAAAAACTTCCTATATTATTTCAGATGTTAATAGTCTTGTTTCAGCTGGTGATGTTTAGACTGGAACACATAAAGACCGTTAAATAGAGTATGGGGAATACCAAATAACATGATGGATAGACATTCATCTTCCATTAGCGTGTGTTTTTGGCTTCTAGGTTCATTAAGACAGTGTACTAAGCTGTTCTCATGTAAAGTTTCTTTTCACTCTATTGCTTTACTAAGTCTCTGATGGCTATAGGTATGCAAAGCAAATCTACTTCAATTCCCTTTTACAGTCCATTTCAAAATAATTGCCTGGTATGATTTGCTTTGAATACCAAATAACATGATGGATAGACATTCATCTTCCATTAGCGTGTGTTTTTGGCTTCTAGGTTCATTAAGACAGTGTACTAAGCTGTTCTCATGTAAAGTCTCTTTTCACTCTATTGCTTTACTAAGTCTCTGATGGCTATAGGTATGCAAAGCAAATCTACTTCAATTCCCTTTTACAGTCCATTTCAAAATAATTGCCTGGTATGGTACCCTGTTCCCATCCATCTGATTGTGCTGCACATTTGTTGCAGAGAAGTTGTTGATCAATATGCTGTTGAAATCCAAAAGCTTGGCAATGCAGTTCTTTGCCTTTTATCAGAGAATGTTGGACTAAAACCAGACTGTTTTATTAACATGTGTGGGAAAATGGCACAGGCAATACGATTGAATTACTACCCACCTTGCCCAAGACCAGATCTCGTTTTAGGCATATGCCCTCATTCAGATGGACATGGTTTGACAGTGTTGCTGCAAGATGATGATACAGTGGGGCTACAGATCTGTAAAGATGGCCAATGGATTCCTGTTCAACCCATTCCTGGTGCCCTGGTTATCAATATTGGGGACATGCTCGAGGTAATAATGATATATTTTGACAGTCTTTAGGCCAAAGCAATCTGTAGGACCTATCAAAGTATGTTTCCTTGTTTCGAAGATTGTTTCAATGGGTTTATAATTTTCAACTTTTTCATCCACTCTGTGAATGATTGCCAAGACTTAAGATTTGATGTATTAAAGAAAACTCTTCCCTGGTTTTAATAGGAAATTAATGTTTGATGCCACAAGTTCGAGAAAATTTAGTTTTTGTTGTTGTTTTTGACTTAGGTAATAAGCAATGGAATATATAAGAGCATTGAGCATAGAGCGGTCACAAACATGGATAGAGATCGAATCTCCATTGCCACGTTTTACGGTCCGGGGAGAGAAACAGAAGTGGGTCCTGCTCTTGAGCTCATAGATGAGCTACATCCCTGTCGATACAGAAGATTCATTCGTGCAGACTATATTCGGCATTTCTTTTCCGGCAAGCTTGATGGGAAGAAGAAAATTGAATTTGCCCAAATCAAGTGTTGACTTTTTTTATTTGAGTTTGTTCGATGTTGGGCTAGATTAACTAGTTAAGACCTAGAGGGTGCAGGCAAAAGACCACCATTCTATTTGATGATATTCTATTATAGGTGGGTTTAGGTGTTTAGTTTGGGGAAGCAACCAGTAATATAATGCATTGTGTGATCCAACAATGTTGATTTTACGAAGTTCTAGTTTTTAGCATTAGTATGAATGATACGGTCTTTAGAACAGGAAGTGACACTTGGATATCTATTGAGGATATATTAATGAAGTCACATTTTTCTCTTAAGCTATAGGTTTATTTAATAATTTAGCAAAATTCATTATCAATGCTTCCAAACTGACTCTAAATTTTCTTTACAACAGATCTGTGAGCTTTGTGCAAGCTCTCAAATTTTGCATACATGTACCCTATATTGTTTGCAATCACTACATCTTATAAAAATCTAATTTTAATTAGGCTCTGTTGAATTTACATACCTACGACCACAAAAATATTGTCAATGGAATTTAGTGTATTTGCAGCTACTGGTTGTATTTGTAAAGAGTTTTCTAAAACCTTTTCAACAAATTCATTTTGTGCTGCTTATTCATTATCTAGGCACCTATGTAATACTCCATGGTTTCTCTACATCAGCTGATTTTGGATCAAAACATATCTCTAAGATCTGAGCTTGAGGGTCCTCGTTTGATTTTCATCCAAATAATATGGACAATTCATGTTTTCAAGATAGAAAATCATATCTTTCTACCATGGGTTATCACTCATCCAGAAAGGAGTAACATCATATGCATTTAACTCATTTACTTCTGCTACTTCTAAGTTGGAATTAGCCACCAACTTAGCAAGGCGTTGACCTCTAACAAGTTTTGTGACTTGCATCTCCATGTCAGATCTTAAACTTTGTTTATTCACTAACACCTTCTACATGAAGCCTCTTGCTGCAAGAATATATCTTTCATACATGGGTGTGGCACATAGGCTCTAGTTTCAACAACGACAAGCTATGATCTGAAGTTCTTCATAGCCTCAAACAATGCATAAACATACTTTTCCGTTGTAGAACATTTCAATTCATGATTGCAGCATATGCTCAAAAACAATAGAATGAAAGTAGTCATTACAAACAGTTCAGTTTTTATCTCATATAGGAGAGATGGGCCCATAATGGAGCACCCTAACTTCGCATCTCTCAAAATCTTATGTGGAAATTTCAAATCATTCCCAATTTTGTAAAACAGTTTATTTGGCAACTCATGTGCTTATATATTTCGTTTTAGGGCTACATCATCAAATATGATGCCACATCAACATGCTTTTTGTTGAGGTATTCAGAAAGGCCCCAAAAAAAGTGAGACCGATAGTCGTGCACTAAGTCGTATTTTATTGGTGGGTTGATGTGGCATCACATGATTTGCCAGTTTGTGTACTTTACGGATAAAAAGTGTTTTGCAATTGGATATTAAGGTGCTCCACTATGAGGACCACTGCAGACTACTTCTATCCCCACTATTGGACCCCTCTCCCCTATAAACTCTGAGAGTTTTTTAAATATTCACTATTAACTTGGCTTTGTAAAATCAGGTTAAGCTCCATACAGATGACTACATGCAAAATTTAGAAACATGTTTAAAATGCCAAAGCTTTCTAGATTCAGTTTACCTCTCAGGCCAAACAGAAAAGAATATTTTGATACTGACCAATTTGAACAACAGTTAATGCCAAAACTGATGATCAGTGTTTTGCTCAATTCTAGGCAATGATGAAATGCCCTATATAGGGAAACCGAAGCTCAGAGCACGAGAGATGGATAGGGTGCCGATTCATATAATACAAAGTTTATAGATAAACAAGCGCTGTTGTGCAGCAGGAGTCCTTGCCAAATGCCAAAGTCAGGGCATTTTGATACTGATCGAATACTTGAATTGTAGAGCCAAAATAAATACACACTATAGTCAATAACTAGTTTCAAAATGATCAAATACTTGAATTGTAGAACCAAAATAAATACATTCTACAATCAATAACTAGTCTTTACAGCCCTTATTTAATAAATTTTTAAAACTGTAAAAATAAAAACATTACAAACCAATTAAATTTAGGGATTTTAAACTTTTATGAAAATGTACATTACCAACCCATCTTCCAGCATGTGAAGGTGGAAACTATTAAACAAATTATGGACATTTTAAACCCAACAACCCTTAAGAGCATTTTCTCAACTGCATGGTAATGAAAGCTTTTAGAACAGGTTAAGGACATCATAAATATAATGATTTTTTTTTGAGTTTAAAATAACCGCTACACTATTAAACATAAAGGAGCATAACCATTTAACATAAGCCTTTACCAAAACAGCTGAGGAAATACAAAACCATTTTAATACATAAACATAATGTTGAATCTTTGCTAAATAATTATCAAGATATATTTTCTGAAATACAAATAAAAATTGAATTAAAACATACCTATAGTCCTAGTTAACAATTCCATTGTTTCTAACTTCTTGCCTCTTCTATTCTCTCCTGCCAATGCACTACCAATGACTTCTTCTGTGCCTTATCCAGCATCCTTCATTGATTGCAGGAGATGCACCAAATGGACTATCTTTAGAAGGTCCAAATAACTTCCATGCCAATGCAATTGGAATCAAAGCTAAATTTCCCATTTTTTCCAGCATCTTTCCTGCTTGCACTAAAAGACATGCATGCCAAATGTGGAAGTGTAGACAAATCTTAAGATCTGCAGGATATGCAATTTTTTCTTTCATTAATAATGTATTGTTTAGAAAGTTATAATTTCCAGGTATATTCATATGAATTTAGATTCTGAAAATACTGTCCTTAATGATGTGTGATCTATTTGTTATGATCTTCATTTATTTTTTTAAGTCACTATCTATCTTGTTTCCCTACAGCTTGTCAGGACTTGCTATAACTTTTATAACTCAACTCAAACAAAGTTGGCTGGTGAAAACTATATCTTCAACGAGGGCAAGGTTAGAATATGTCTTCATGTATTTAATTGAGACACATGCAAAGCCTGACACACTCTTATTGTAAAAATGCCAGAACTGTCTTCATCTGTTTCCTTCAGTTTGTTCCATGAAAGAAACATTTTGTTTGGTGTACTTGTTTTCACCATGGAAAAATCTGTGATGGTAATTTATATAATATCTTCACATAGACCACTGATATTTGAAATAACTTATACAACATTTTTGCCAAAGTATATGGTGGTTAGTAAATCATAGAACATCTTGAGGCTAGAAACTATGCAGTCACTGATGTATCTATGGCGAATTGCTAGAAATGAAACATATAGAGAGGGGTTGGGATATATTTCAAGCATTTTAAAAGCAATCACAGACTGACTCCTACATGGAAATTCCAAATCACTCCCAGTTTTTTACAGCAGCTTACTTGGCAAGTCCTCTACTTATAACTAAGGTTTCAGGGCCACATTATCAAATATGATGCCACATCAGCATGTTTTTTGTCGAGGTGTACAAAAAGGCCCAAAAAAAAAGTGAGACCAATACTTGTGCATTCACAGCATGTTTTATTGAGCATTGATGTGGAATCACATGATTGGTTGCTTTTTAGACCAAGGGAATACATTTTGTTTAATTATGGGTAGTCATCATCTACACTAACAACTTTAAAGTCACAACTGTTGGTCCGATATTGATAAAAATATTGGGCATTATATAAACAACTACTATCACAACTATTGAAACATGCTTAGGTACTGGGCCCTCTCCCCTATTTGTAATGTTTCAACCTGTGTATATTTTCTTTGTGGAGAGGGGGGCATCATAATGAGGTTTTAATTTTATGTTTTTTTACCTTTTATTGAGGTTTGCAAGACACAACTTAATCTTGTCTTCTTAATCAACCTCATGACAGTAAACTTGTAGAACTCAAACAACAAAATTATTGTAAATGTACTCATATAAAATGCCACAAAACTAAATGTGTGTTCTTTAGGGAGGGAATTTGGAAAATTATTGTACACACACTTAATTATAAAGTGTAATGGGGGTCTATGCCCTCACAATATGGATTCTTATGATTCTCACAGGTCATGTGAGTGTGTCTTGGAGCACACCTTGTATATCTATATATTCCTTCCACACTCTCGATTTAAGTTATTTCTGCTTATATTCTCTTAGAATTACTCTTAGATGAGGACTTGATGAGCCTTAGGAGGCTAAGTGGGTACAAAGGGTACTACCTTTGGGCTTAGGAGAGAGGACATTTTCAGGCACCCATTGGAATCTCACTCCTCCATTATGGATGATCAACACAGGGGGTCAAATCATAGGGAGAAGGAAATGATTGGCAAGGTGAGGGGATAACGAAAAATACACCTCCTAGATAGATTACCTCATATGGATGGCATGTGCCACATGAGGCCAAGGGAGATGGTATATCCCCTTTGGTCGAGGGAAAAAGGGTCGAAGGCATCCCATCAAGTCGCATTCTCCCATTCTCTCTTATGATTAAACCCTCCAAGGATGTTAGAGTACTTTGTGATTGAATTAATGATTCACCACAAGTTTATTAATATCTAATTATAGTAATCTGCAAATTAGTATTATTGTAGTAAATGATTATAATCTACTAATTAGTTGATTATGGTAAATGATTCTAACCTATGTGCAATGCTTCAATTAGGTGAACAATATTCTCGAACCCCCTTTTTTATTTAAATTAATGAAGTAGGAAAATTTAGGGCACTCCCAATTAAGGGACATTAGAGATATATTCATGAATAAAAATATTACAAATAGTTCAATTTTTACCCCATATAACTTGTGAGGTTTTTCTTGTATATTCATTGTTTGATTGGCGTTTCCATGCAATGATTGCAGTACATATCAAAATCCATTCAATGAAAATATTCATGAATAGAAACATTACAAATAGTTCAGTTTTAACCCCATATAAACTGTGAGAGTTTTCTTATGTATTCACTATTAAATTGACATTTTCATACAATGATTGCTACACATGCTCAAAAACCATGCAATGAAAATATTCATGGATGAAAACATTGCAAACAGTTCAGTTTTTACCCATATAAACTGTAAGAGGTTTTTTGTATATTCACTATTAAATTGACGTTTCCACTTTCCATGGAATGATTGCAGCACATGCTCAAAAACCATGCAATAAAAATATTCACAAATAAATAACATTACAAACATTCCAATTTTTACCGCATATAAACTGTGAGAGTTTTCTGATATATTCACTATTAAATTGGTGTTTCCTTTGTAAAATCAGGTTAAGCTCCATACAGATGATTACATCTCCCTTCTTTAACATTAAGATTTTTAAGAATTGCAAAATTTAGAAACATGTTTAAAATAGCAAAGCTTTGTAGATTCAGTTTACCTCTCAGCCCAAACAGTTTTATTTTTATTTTTGACATTGATCAATTTGAACAACACTTAATGCCAAAACTGATAATCAGACTTTTTCTCAGTTCTTGAAGTATTCCGGGCAATGATGAAGGCGAAGCTCAGAGCAGGAGAGATGGATAGGGTGTCAGCAGGCTTTCCTCGTCTATATAGTCATACCTTAAGACCGCCCATGCTTCCATAGCCACTTAAAGGTGAAGGGGTCAGCCACCCCTGCATCTAGATAGAGGGAAAACATCTTAAAGGCAGGAACTAAAAACTGTGTTCTATTCAACATCCGCTGCAAATGTCACATAAACGTTCCTCCAATGATTTTCTTATTTATATGAAATAATTTAGAATTAAACCCTACAGCATAGTACAAACAAACTCATCTGTTCTTTTATTAGCATAGTATAAACCCTACAAAATTAAACCCTGGAGAACAAAACCTAGACAGAGAACAACACATGGTAGCACCATAATCCCTAAACCCGCACCGATTATAGCACATCTTAAATTAAGCAGTTTAGGCGGCACACCATCAAATAAGTTGCTGTAAGGAAACTCAGCATGAAGAATACTAGAGCGGTGCCCAAAAGCACCTTGCTCATTAAGGTAATTCTCTTCCCAGGCCTAATAACCATCATTACAACCAGTATTGAAGCAAAGAAAGCCACAATGCGTCCAACCAGAACTATTGTAGAAGAAATGGGTGTCTTGTATTTGTCGAAATCCCTCAAACCCCTAATCACAATGAGTATCGATGATATCGCCAAAGTCACAGCAAAACTTCGTAGCCCTCGCTCTGCTTCAATCGGTTGCCGTGGAGAATCTCCTTTGCCTGCCATCGATACACTAACTCGGGGTTCCTAATCTTTGCGTACAGTAGAACAATTCCAGCAGCAACTCATGTATTGTTGATAAACTGATGCAAAAAACCTAGTTTTAAATTAAATTTTGCTCGACACTCTGTTTTATTTTAGACAACTATTTTCAGATTAAGTTTTTGATTTTTTTTTTAAAGCACTACATGTAAATCCATTGGAGGAAAGAATGCTTTAATATATTATATATAAAGAATAAAATATTATTATTTTAATATCTAAATTAAGATATTAAAATAAAAATTATTTTTTTGTATAAACAAAAATTAAATTTATAAGTTATTTTATATTTTATATTGTGTAAGCTTTTAAAGCACTGCATGCAAATCTATTGGAGGAAAGAATGCTTTAATATATTTTTAATATAAGTTATTTTTAGATAAAGTTTTTGATTTTTTTTAAAGCACTGCATGCAAATCTATTGGAGGAAAAAATGCTTTAATATATTTTTTATTAAGAACAAACTATTATTATTTTAATATCTAAACTAGTATATATATGTTAAATATTAATCTATATAATATATGCCAAATATATCAGTTTAGAGATCAATTTTATTTATTTCTTTAAAAAATTGAATTATTCAATTAAAGTAGAAACTTAACAATTTTGATAATGTTTTGGATAAGGATAAAAAAGTGAGGTGGATTTTTTTAAATAAATATTTCTAATATGTCTCTTTGTTTTTATTTATTTTTAAATAAAGATTTTTTAAAATAATTGTTGTGTTGATTTTTTATTTTTTTAAATAAATAAAATATTGTTAAATGTCTATTGGTAATTAAGATATTAAAATAAAAAAAATATTTTTTAGTATAAAGTAAAATTAAATTTATAAGTTATTTTTTATTTTATATTGTGCAAGTTTTTAAATTTAGATAATTGAATTAAATTAATTGATAAAACCTCATTGCTTAATAAATTAGTACAAAATTATATTTTTATATTTAAATTTTGTTTTTTTTGGAATGCTATTGCAATGAGCTGTTAACTAGTTAAATAAGTTAGTTTTGAATCAATTAAAAGCTAAAATTTTATGCTTTCCAAATACAATTTTTTTTAAAAAAATTAACATGTTAAATATTTAACTTTAAATATAACCCCCCTTAGAAATGGGAGAGTTTGATCCACATTAGAAACCCCCCTACCAATATAAGGTGGCCTATAACTCTAACAAACCTGGGACTAGGCTATGGCGCAACAATTTGGGGCACAATGGAGCGTGACACATGTTAAGTTTTAACATATATTAAGAACATTGGGGATTATAGCTGCAATAGAGTGAAACCCACATTTAGAACAATTTTGTAGAGATGGTTAGTATGCCAATAGAGATGCCATCAAGGAGACTAAATTTTGAAGGGCATCTTGACTCTATTAATGAAGAAACAAATATGCAACTTCACAATCAATTTTGTCAATTCATTGACCTCTATAAACATCTCAATAAAAGTGAATTTGTTTCCAACATGTTCTTTACTGTAAGGATTTCTTTAGCAATATTAGGTTCCAACATTTTAGACCATGCTTCTAGACATACCATTAGGAAAAAGACCAAAGGTAATGCTTAAGGATAACATTAAAATAGGAAAAACAAAACGCAACCAAAATAAAATGATAAAATAATACATTGTGGCGATGAAATTTCAGGAAAACCATATAATATTAAAATAAGCAAAGATTCAAGCCACTAAAAATATATTATTTAAATAAAGATATCATAAACTCTCACATTTTAAAGGAAAAAACAAAAGCTAGAAAATAATCCACTTATATGTACTAAGAGTTGAGAGGAAAAGCTTAAAGGCGTGCCATGATGAAATACCTTATAAATGAGAGCAATACTAATTTCTTTGCCTCTCCCTTCCTTTCCAGCAACGAAACCCTAACCCTTGCACAAACAGGCATAACTAAGAACTTCTCAAAACAAAATATGATTCCTTGAAGCAAAAACAAAAATGAAACATATCAGGGTTTTGATAGAACGTGTTACTGTTACTCAATTTCTGATGGTACTGATATTTTCCCTTGCTTTGATTTTCCCTACACTTGTGCGTTCAATGGCTCCACAGAAACTAGTCCAAATAATCAGAGGATTAGAACTTGTCAAGCTTTGGGGTTATAAAAAAAATACACAAGAAGAAAGTAAGACTGTAGGATTTACATTGTCACAAAATGATGCAAACAAAATTTAGATTCAAATGGAGTAATTTAGGTTTTCAATTGTGAAACCAAAGATGTCTACCAGCAACACATAATTTTTAAAATACAATGGATGACAACCCCTACAAACACCCCATGAACCCCAAGTTTAGTTTAGAGTATTGCTTTGAAATTCCATCTAGGAATCATTATATTTTTGTTTTCTGAACTAGGATCACACCTACTTGCTTATTCAATAGCTGATGACTTAGAAGATAAACCGACCTTACATCAAGTTAAGGATGTTTTTATGCAACTTGCACCCATCCTTCTTCTCGTTGTCACTGTGAAATGCCTGGAGTGCCTTAACATGTTTGAACCAAATAGAGTAGAATGATGAAAGAAGAAAGAGAGTGATCAATGAATGATGAGAAACATATAGCTATTATTTTTGTTAAATTTCTTACAATTGGAATATGCTTGGACTTGAAGGAGGAGATTTATCTAGAGTAAATAGTAGATGCATGAGTTTGACTTAGAAAGTCCCATGTCATATTTTTATTTTCCTAGTTCATTGCCTTGTCTATGCTACCACATTTTCATACATGTCCACCAAAGAATTTTATCAAACAATTCATTGCCTTGCTACTATGGCTAAAAGCCTAAAATAGGTTCTTTCGAACAAGCCTTGGATACTTGGAAAAAATCTACCAAAGCATAAGAGTAAGCACCTGTTTTAGGATTTTAGCAACAACCTGGAAACATTAGAAACTCATGAAAGGATAACACTTCATTTTTGATTGGTGGAAAGAACAATATATAATTGATAAAACAGAAAACCATTGGAAGATACTGAATTGCCAATCAGAATTTTGCAAAAATAAGGAGAAATTACACTTTAATGATGAAATTCCAATAGACCTTAGGATAAAATATTGATGTTTTTTTTTAGAAATGAATTAATAGGGAAAAAAGGCGAGCAAAAACATTAGTCTCTACCTATAGATAGGTAGGGACTAACAATTTCATCTCCAATTTCTATGAATATCCATTGCTTTCAATTTGGATGCAAGCCTTGTGAATATTTTGTGGCCACCCTTCACCAAGTTGAATATTTGAAAATCAATGGAAAGTCTTCATCGAATATATCTCCTTGTATTACATTAGGTATCCCCATTTCCAATATTTGCAAACATCTTTGAACACTCAATTATGGAATCATAAATATCAATTTTCATATACTTCAAATAAAAATTTCAAGGCAATCAAGCGTCTACTAGCTTGGGCAGAGAGGCTATTTTATGATAAATCAGTTTCAATGGACAATATGATCATTTCCTCTAAAATAAGAAGTTCAATTTTTCACATTTGAAATAATTTTTTTTTTTCTAATGATTGTACAAGAGAAGAAGAAACCGATGAACTCTATTACTTTTTGTTTATTTGTAAAGAAGTCATCTTTAATGATTGAAAAAGGTGAAGAAATAACACCCTCTTCTGAGGGTAAGTCATCAATATAATGTTTTATGACATCAATTTGAGATAAATACTTAATGATATGAAAGAACTCTAATTTATTTTGTTTTGTTAAGCTTTATTCTTTTTATACTCTTTTAACAATTCCAACTTTGCAAACCTCTTTTACATCCAACTTCAACAATATTGACCAATTTAGAGTTGATATTTAGAGTCATCTATCCATTGACAACTTCTAATTTTATCAAAGAATCCGAGCATATGATAGCCATTTCTTCATCATATGTTTAAAATGTTTTAGCTAGGGGAGAAAGAGAAGGGAAATTCCCTAGTTTGTTAGTGATCCATGAGATGCCTACAATTGTTATTTTAATTCTTCACAAATAAGATTTTTACACCATTCATTGTGGAAATTATGTTTTTCAATATTATCTCTCACCTTTTGTTTCAAAATTTATTCTTTGATGTTTCATTTTCTCTACATTTAAAATATTATAAGTGTAATTAAGAGCATGTGAACACCTATCTTCTTTTTTAATATGTATTTTACCCATTGGATTAGTACCAAGAGGAGTAAAGCATCATGATGAAAGTATATTATAATTTTCAAGAAAAAAAGCTCAAAAAATATGATCATTTCTAACCTCTTCTTGTAAAGAGTTTCAATTTTTCTACTCTTGAATGCTTCATATCTAGTATGCATATATGTTGGGGTAGTAATTCCTTTTGATTTAATTTCATATTTTCTATCTTCTTTCATGTAGGTTATCTTGTGAAAAGATTGTCTATGTAATAAATTATTTGAAGCAAAAGACATTAGGTTCTTTCATAAAGTTCAATTCTTGTTATCATTCTCATAAGGGGCTAAAGATGTATTATTTTCTTAATCACAAAGGAAGATTCACGATTCATCATTATTTCCCTTTCCATACAAATGATACACTTCAACACATGTATTATTTTCCTTCCATCCCCATCATCTCAATAGTATATTTGGCTTTGGATGTTAGAGTTTTTAAAATTTTATAAATTCACCTTCTTTAATGTGACAAGGACACCATTGCAATGATAAAACAAAATGGAAGGAAAAGGGGGAGCGTGGGAAGGGGAGGGGAAAATGTTGTGTTTAATCAATGTAGAATGATGAAATGGTCTAGGATTCAAACACCCCTTTCCCTAATTTTATTAGAAAGAGAGAAGATCACAAAGGGATAGGATTGAATTTCAACCTTGAAGTGAGTCTGTAGACATTGAAAAATGTCCTGAATAATATCATGCACTCAAATCAGGTATACTAACATCATTTCCTCATGAAACCCATCATATTTTTACTTAATTGATTAAATTAGTTTAAGATTTTTAATTAATTGCATCATTTTCATCTATTAACCTAATTAACCGAATTGATTTAATTCATCCCCTTTCATACTAGCACTTTGTCTTATTAAATTAAATACATCAAGGTATTTAATTTAAATCCCTAAAGTCCTCTTATTTAATTAAATAACCCTAAGTTATTTAATTAAATGTCATTCCACCTTTCCCCCATTCATTAAATCATTTTATTCAACGAATATCATCTAAATTTTTCTAATCCCTTAAATTGTACAATTAACATTATTTAATTATCAATTATTTTATTCTAATCCCCCCATTTGCAAAGGAATATTCCTCCTTTGCACATTCCTCCAAAAGGAATATTCTTTCCCCTATTGCACAATTTAATTTAATTTTAATTAACTAAATTATCCTTTTTCCTCACCCACGAGAATATTCCAAAGAATATTCTCTCTCTTCACTCATTTGAAAGGAATATTCTTATAAAGCTTCATGTGTAAATTAACTTGTGACTTCTTGTACTTGACAACTGTACCTCCAAGAATAGAAAAATGAATTTTTGGCCTACAAAGCCAGTGGATTTCAGGTAACTAAATATTTGTCAGGTAAGGGAATCATAAGATCCTGAGATCCTGTTCAATTTATGTATGATTTAAGAGTAATTTAGTTGGCATGTGCACCAAATCTCTTTTTACAGTATCTAGGGAAAACTTGGCTATTTGCGCCATATTGGGGATTATAACGACTTTTTCAGAAACTAGTGCTGAGAAAAGTTTGAATTGATTAACAGTTGATCGATCATGTATAATTCGTAACATAAAATTTTAGGCTCAACACGGCAGTTTTTCAGAACTCTGCAACATCAGTGCTAGTAGAAGTTTTAATATATAAAATTTTGACAAAGGCTGCCATTTGGCTTTCAAAAACTTCCTACATTATTTCAGATGTTAATAGTCTTGTTTCAGCTGGTGATGTTTAGACTGGAACACACAAAGACCGTTAAATAGAGTATGGGGAATTCCAAATAACATGATGGATAGACATTCATCTTCCATTAGCGTGTGTTTTTGGCTTCTAGGTTCATTAAGACAGTGTACTAAGTTGTTCTCATGTAAAGTCTCTTTTCACTCTATTGCTTTACTAAGTCTCTGATGGCTATAGGTATGCAAAGCAAATCTACTTCAATTCCCTTTTACAGTCCATTTCAAAATAATTGCCTGGTATGGTACCCTGTTCCCATCCATCTGATTGTGCTGCACATTTGTTGCAGAGAAGTGGTTGATCAATATGCTGTTGAAATCCAAAAGCTTGGCAATGCAGTTCTTTGCCTTTTATCAGAGAATGTTGGACTAAAACCAGACTGTTTTATTAACATGTGTGGGAAAATGGCACAGGCAATACGATTGAATTACTACCCACCTTGCCCAAGACCAGATCTCGTTTTAGGCATATGCCCTCATTCAGATGGACATGGTTTGACAGTGTTGCTGCAAGATGATGATACAGTGGGGCTACAGATCTGTAAAGATGGCCAATGGATTCCTGTTCAACCCATTCCTGGTGCCCTGGTTATCAATATTGGGGACATGCTTGAGGTAATAATGATATATTTTGACAGTCTTTAGGCCAAAACAATCTGTAGGACCTATCAAAGTATGTTTCCTTGTTTCGAAGATTGTTTCAATGGGTTTATAATTTTCAACTTTTTCATCCACTCTGTGAATGATTGCCAAGACTTAAGATTTGATGTATTAAAGAAAACTCTTCCCTGGTTTTAATAGGGAACTAATGTTTGATGCCACAAGTTCGAGAAAATTTAGTTTTTGTTGTTGTTTTTGACTTAGGTAATAAGCAATGGAATATATAAGAGCATTGAGCATAGAGCGGTCACAAACATGGATAGAGATCGAATCTCCATTGCCACGTTTTACGGTCCGGGAAGAGAAACAGAAGTGGGTCCTGTTCTTGAGCTCATAGATGAGCTACATCCCTGTCGATACAGAAGATTCATTCGTGCAGACTATATTCGGCATTTCTTTGCCGGCAAGCTTGATGGGAAGAAGAAAATTGAATTTGCCCAAATCAAGTGTTGACATTTTTTATTTGAGTTTGTTCGATGTTGGGCTAGATTAACTAGTTAAGACCGAGAGGGTGCAGGCAAAAGACCACCATTCTATTTGATGATATTCTATTATAGGTGGGTTTAGGTGTTTAGTTTGGGGAAGCAACCAGTAATATAATGCATTGTGTGATCCAACAATGTTGATTTTACGAAGTTCTAGTTTTTAACATTAGTATGAATGATACGGTCTTTAGAACAGGAAGTGACACTTGGATATCTATTGAGGATATATTAATGAAGTCACATTTTTCTCTTAAGCTATAGGTTTATTTAATAATTTAGCAAAATTCTTTATCAATGCTTCCAAACTGACTCTAAATTTTCTTTACAACAGATCTGTGAGCTTTGTGGAAGCTCTCAAATTTTGCATACATGTATCCTATATTGTTTGCAATCACTACATCTTATAAAAATCTAATTTTAATTAGGCTCTGTTGAATTTACATACCTACGACCACAAAAATATTGTCAATGGAATTTAGTGTATTTGCAGCTACTGGTTGTATTTGTAAAGAGTTTTCTAAAACCTTTTCAACAAATTCATTTTGTGCTGCTTATTCATTATCTAGGCACCTATGTAATACTCCATGGTTTCTCTACATCAGCTGATTTTGGATCAAAACATATCTCTAAGATCTGAGCTTGAGGGTCCTCCTTTGATTTTCATCCAAATAATATGGACAATTCATGTTTTCAAGATAGAAAATCATATCTTTCTACCATGGGTTATCACTCATCCAGAAAGGAGTAACATCATATGCATTTAACTCATTTACTTCTGCTACTTCTAAGTTGGAATTAGCCACCAACTTAGCCAGGCGTTGACCTCTAACAAGTTTTGTGACTTGCATCTCCATGTCAGATCTTAAACTTTGTTTATTCACTAACACCTTCTACATGAAGCCTCTTGCTGCAAGAATATATCTTTCATACATGGGTGTGGCACATAGGCTATAGTTTCAACAACGACAAGCTATGATCTGAAGTTCTTCATAGCCTCAAACAATGCATAAACATACTTTTCCGTTGTAGAACATTTCAATTCATGATTGCAGCATATGCTCAAAAACAATAGAATGAAAGTAGTCATTACAAACAGTTCAGTTTTTATCTCATATAGGAGATGGGCCCATAATGGAGCACCCTAATTTCGCATCTCTCAAAATCTTATGTGGAAATTTCAAATCATTCCCAATTTTGTAAAACAGTTTATTTGGCAACTCATGTGCTTATATATTTCATTTTAGGGCTACATCATCAAATATGATGCCACATCAACATGCTTTTTGTTGAGGTATTCAGAAAGGCCCCAAAAAAAGTGAGACCGATAGTCGTGCACTAAGTCGTATTTTATTGGTGGGTTGATGTGACATCACATGATTTGCCAGTTTGTGTACTTTACGGATAAAAAGTGTTTTGCAATTGGATATTAAGGTGCTCCACTATGAGGACCACTGCAGACTACTTCTATCCCCATTATTGGACCCCTCTCCCCTATAAACTCTAAGAGTTTTTTTAATATTCCCTATTAACTTGGCTTTGTAAAATCAGGTTAAGCTCCATACAGATGACTACATGCAAAATTTAGAAACATGTTTAAAATGCCAAAGCTTTCTAGATTCAGTTTACCTCTCAGGCCAAACAGAAAAGAATATTTTGATACTGACCAATTTGAACAACAGTTAATGCCAAAACTGATGATCAGTGTTTTGCTCAATTCTAGGCAATGATGAAATGCCCTATATAGGGAAACCGAAGCTCAGAGCACGAGAGATGGATAGGGTGCCGATTCATATAATACAAAGTTTATAGATAAACAAGCGCTGTTGTGCAGCAGGAGTCCTTGCCAAATGCCAAAGTCACGGCATTTTGATACTGATCGAATACTTGAATTGTAGAGCCAAAATAAATACACTCTATAGTCAATAAATAGTTTCAAAATGATCAAATACTTGAATTGTAGAACCAAAATAAATACATTCTACAATCAATAACTAGTCTTTACAGCCCTTATTTAATTAATTTTTAAAACTGTAAAAATAAAAACATTACAAACCAATTAAATTTAGGGATTTTAAACTTTCATGAAAATGTACATTACCAACCCATCTTCCAGCATGTGAAGGTGGAAACTATTAAACAAATTATAGACATTTTAAACCCAACCCTTAAGAGCATTTTCTCAACTGCATGGTAATTAAAGCTTTTAGAACAGGTTAAGGACATCATAAATATAATGATTTTTTTTTTGGAGTTTAAAATAACCGCTACACTATTAAACATAAAGGAGCATAACCATTTAACATAAGCCTTTACCAAAACAGCTGAGGAAATACAAAACCATTTTAATACATAAACATAATGTTGAATCTTTGCTAAATAATTATCAAGATATGTTTTCTGAAATACAAATAAAAATTGAATTAAAACATACCTATAGTCCTAGTTAACAATTCCATTGTTTCTAACTTCTTCCCTCTTCTATTCTCTCCTACCAATGCACTACCAATGACTTCTTCTGTGCCTTATCCAGCATCCTTCATTGATTGAAGGAGATGCACCAAATGGACTATCTTTAGAAGGCCCAAATAACTTCCATGCCAATGCAATTGGAATCAAAACTAAATTTCCCATTTTTTCCAGCATCTTTCCTGCTTGCACTAAAAGACATGCATGCCAAATGTGGAAGTGTAGACAAATCTTAAGATCTGCAGGATATGCAATTTTTTTCTTTCATTAATAATGTATTGTTTAGAAAGTTATAATTTCTTATTGTTGTGTATCCAGGTATATTCATATGAATTTAGATTCTGAAAATACTGTCCTTAATGATGTGTGATTTATTTGTTATGATCTCCATTTATTTTTTTAAGTCACTATCTATCTTGTTTCCCTACAGCTTGCCAGGACTTGCTACAACTTTTATAACTCAAACAAAGTTGGCTGGTGAAAACTATATCTTCAACGAGGGCAAGGTTAGAATATGTCTTCATGTATTTAATTGAGACACATGCAAAGCCTGACACACTCTTATTGTAAAAATGCCAGAACTGTCTTTATCTGTTTCCTTCAGTTTGTTCCATGAAAGAAACATTTTGTTTGGTGTACTTGTTTTCACCATGGAAAAATCTGTGATGGTAATTTGTATAATATCTTCACATAGACCACTGATATTTGAAATAACTTGTACAACATTTTTGCCAAAGCATATGGTGGTTAGTAAATCATAGAACATCTTGAGGCTAGAAACTATGCAGTCACTGATGTATCTATGGCGAATTGCTAGAAATGAAACATATAGAGAGGGGTTGGGATATATTTCAAGCATTTTAAAAGCAATCACAGACTGACTCCTACATGGAAATTCCAAATCACTCCCAATTTTTTACAGCAGTTTACTTAGCAAGTCCCCTACTTATAACTAAGGTTTCAGGGTCCCATCATCAAATATGATGCCACATCAGCATGCTTTTTGTCAAGGTGTCCAAAAAGGCCCCAAAAAAAAGTGAGACCAATACTTCTGCATTCACAGCATGTTTTATTGAGCATTGATGTGGAATCACATTATTGGTTGCTTTTTAGATCAAAGGAATACATTTTGTTTAATTATGGGTAGTCATCATCTACACTAACAACTTTAAAGTCACAACTGTTGGTCCAATATTGATAAAAATATTGGGCATTATCTAAACAACTACTATCACAACCATTGAAACATGCTTAGGTACTGGGTCCTCTCCCCTATTTGTAATGTTTCAACCTGTGTATATTTTCTTTGTGGAGAGGGGGGTCATCATAATGAGGTTTTAATTTTATGGTTTTTAATCTTTTATTGAGGTTTGCAAGACACAACTTAATCTTGTCTTCTTAATCAACCTCATGACAGTAAACTTGTAGAACTCAAACAACAAAATTATTGTAAATGCACTCATATAAAATGCCATAAAACTAAATGTGTGTTCTTTAGGGAGGGAATTTGGGAAATTATTGTACACACACTTAATTATAAAGTGTAATGGGGGGCTATGCCATCACAATATGGATTCTTATGATTCTCAGTCATGTGAGTGTGTCTTGAAGCACACCTTGTACATCTATACATTCCTTCCACACTCTCGATTTAAGTTAGTTCTGCTTATATTCTCTTAGAATTACTCTTAGATGAGGACTTGATGAGCCTTAGGAGGCTAAGTGGGTACAAAGGGTACTACCTTTGGGCTTAGGAGAGAGGACATTTTCAGGGCACCCATTGGATCTCACTCCTCCATTATGGACGATCAACACAGGGGGTCAAATCATAGGGAGAAGGAAATGATTGGCAAGGTGAGGGGATAACGAAAAATACACCTCCTAGATAGATCACCTCATATGGATGGCATGTGCCACATGAGGCCAAGGGAGATGGTATATCCCCTTTGGTCTAGGGAAAAAGGGTTGAAGGCACCCCATCAAGTCGCATTCTCCCATTCTCTCTTATGATTGAACCCTCCAAGGATGTTAAAGTACTTTGTGATTGAATTAATGATTGGCCACAAGTTTATTAATATCTAATTATAGTAATCTACTAATTAGTATTGTAAATGTTAAACAAATCTGAGTCAAAAATCAGAAAGGGATCCTATAGAACTAAGAATAAACTAAGCCAGAGATTTCTGAGAAATAAATTTTTAAGACAAAAACGTTTTTCTGAAGACTTCTATTATTGCCGAATGTACTGAATGCAGAACATTAATGATTTCTATGTTTGCATATTCAGATTTGAATCATCTAATATATGATAGAAGACTCGCTTCCAAGAGATGCGTCTCTTGAGAAGACGTGTCTCCACACGTGGAGGCACGTCTGCTCAAGAGACGTGTTCTTTTAGAGTGTGGGTTCTTCTCTCAAGAAATGTTAATTCGGATTAACAAACAGACATACCTTTATGCAAGGCAGATGTGTTAAAATACTCCCGAATTTAAACAATGCAATTTCATAATATCATTTAGATATATACGATTTTTATACATGCTTTATAAAATTCGTCTGATTATTTATTTCCAGAAAAAAATGAAAGGTATTAGGTTTTATACAAGCGACGATGATGCTTAAGCAATCATCGTTTATATCTTATCTAAGCTACCATTCATTAACAAGTATTATTGTAGTAAATGATTATAATCTACTAATTAGTTGATTATGGTAAATGGTTCTAACCTATGTGCAATGCTTCAATTAGGTGAACAATATTCTCTAATCCCTTTGTTTATTTAAATTAATGAATTAAGAAAATTTAGGGCACTCCCAATTAGGGGACATAAGAGATATATTCATGAATAAAAATATTACAAATAGTTCAATTTTTACCCCATATAACTTGTGAGGTTTTTCTTGTATATTCATTGTTTGATTGGCGTTTCCATGCAATGATTGCAGTACATGTCAAAATCCATGCAATAAAAATATTCATGAATAGGAACATTACAAATAGTTCAGTTATAAACTGTGAGAGTTTTCTTATGTATTCACTATTAAATATGCATTTTCATGCAATGATTGCTACACATGCTCAAAAACCATGCAATGAAAATATTCATGCATTAAAACATTACAAACAGTTCAGTTTTTACCCATATAAACTGTAAGAGTTTTTTTTGTTTATTCACTATTAAATTGACGTTTCCACTTTCCATGCAGTGATTGCAGCACATGCTCAAAAACCATGCAATAAAAATATTCACGAATAATAAAATTACAAACATTCCAATTTTTACCCCATATAAACTGTGAGAGTTTTCTGATATATTCACTATTAAATTGGTGTTTCCTTTGTAAAATCAGGTTAAGCTCCATACAGATGATTACATCTCCCTTCTTTTAACATTAAGATTTTTAAGAATTGCAAAATTTAGAAACTTGTTTAAAATAGCAAAGCTTTGTAGATTCAGTTTATCTCTCAGCCCCAACAGTTCTATTTTTTTATTTTTGACATTGATCAATTTGAACAACACTTAATGCCAAAACTGATAATCAGACTTTTTCTCAATTCTTGAAGTATTCCGGGCAATGATGAAGGCGAAGCTCAGAGCAGGAGAGATGGATAGGGTGTCAGCAGCATTTCCTCGTCTATATAGTCATAGCTTAAGACCGGCCATGCTTCCATAGCCACTTAAAGGTGAAGGGGTCAGCCACCCCTGCATCTAGATAGAGGGAAAACATCTTAAAGGCAAGGACTAAAAACTGTGTTCTATTCAACATCCGCTGCAAATGTCACAAAAACGTTCCTCCAATGATTTGCTTATTTATATGAAATAACTTAGAATTAAACCCTACAGCATAGTACAAACAAACTCATCTGTTCTTTTATTAGCATAGTATAAACCCTACAGAAATAAACCCGGGAGAACAAAACCTAGACAGAGAACAACACATGGTAGCACCATAATCCCTAAACCCGCACCGATTATAGCCCATCTTAATTTAAGCAGTTTAGGCGGCACCATCAAATAAGTTGCTGTAAGGAAACTCAGCATGAAGAATACTAGAGCGGTGCCCAAAAGCACCTTGCTCATTAAGGTAATTCTCTTCCCAGGCCCAAAAACCATTATTACAACCAGTATTGAAGCAAAGAAAGCCACAATGCCTCCAACCAGAACTATTGTAGAAGAAATGGGTGTCTTGTGTTTGTCGAAATCCCTCAAACCACTAATCACAATGAATATCGATGATATCGCCAAAGTCACAGCAAAACTTAGTAGCCCTCGCTCTGCTTTATTCGGTTGCCGTGGAGAATCTCCTCTGCCTGCCATCGATACACTAACTCGGGGTTCCTAATCTTTGCGTACAGGAGAACGATTCCAGCAGCAACTCATGTATTGTTGATAAACTAATGCAAAACACCTAGTTTTAAATTAAACTTTGCTCAACACTCTGTTTTATTTTAGACAACCATTTTTAGATGAAGTTTTTGATTTTTTTTTAAGGCACTGCATGTAAATCCATTGGAGGAAAGAATGCTTTAATATATTTTTTATAAAGAATAAAATATTATTATTTTAATATCTAATATATTTTTTATAAAGAATAAATATTATTATTTTAATATCTAAATTAAGATATTAAAATAAGAATTTAATTTTTAGTATAAACAAAAAATAAATTTATAAGTTATTTTTAATTTTATATTGTGCAAGCTTTTAAAGCACTGCATGCAAATCTATTGGAGGAAAGAATGCTTTAATATAAGTTATTTTTAGATGAAGTTTTTGATTTTTTTTAAAGCATTGCATGTAAATCTATTGGAGGAAAAAATGCTTTAATATATTTTTTATTAAGAATAAAATATTATTATTTTAATATCTAAACTAGTATATATATGTTAAATATTAGTCTATATAATATATGCGGAATATATCATTTTAGAGATCTATTTTATTTATTTCTTTAAAAAAATTGAATTATTCAATTAAAGTAGAAACTTAACAATTTTATATTGTGCAAGCTTTTAAAGCACTCCATGCAAATCTATTGGAGGAAAGAATGCTTTAATATAAGTTATTTTTAGATGAAGTTTTTGATTTTTTTTAAAGCATTGCATGTAAATCTATTGGAGGAAAAAATGCTTTAATATATTTTTTATTAAGAATAAAATATTATTATTTTAATATCTAAACTAGTATATATATGTTAAATATTAGTCTATATAATATATGCGGAATATATCATTTTAGAGATCTATTTTATTTATTTCTTTAAAAAAATTGAATTATTCAATTAAAGTAGAAACTTAACAATTTTGATAATGTTTTGGATAAGGATATAAAAGTGAGGTGGATTTTTTAAAATAATTATTGTGTTGATTTTTTATTTTTTTAAATAAATAAAATATTGTTAAATGTCTATTGGTAATTAAGATATTAAAATAAAAAAATAATTTTTAGTATAAAGAAAAATTAAATTTATAAGTTATTTTTTATTTTATATTGTGTAAGTTTTTAAATTTAGATAATTAAATTAAATTAATTGATAAAACCTCATTGCTTAATGAATTAGTACAAAATTATATTTTTATATTTAAATTTTGTTTTTTTTTGTAATGCTATTGCAATGCACTGTTAACTAGTTAAATAAGTTAGTTTTGAATCAATTAAAAACTAAAATTTTATGCTTTTCAAATATAATTTTTTTAAAAAAATTAACATGTTAAATATTTAACTTTAAATATAACCCCCCTTAGAAATGGGAGAGTTTGGTCCACATTAGAAACCCCCTTTACCAATATAAGGTGGCCTATAACTCTAACAAACCTGGGTCAAGGCTATGGCACAACAATTTGGGGCACAATGGAGCGTGATACATGTTAAGTTTTAACATATATTAAGAACATTGGGGATTATAGCTGCAATAGAGTGAAACCCACATTTAGAACAATTTTGTAGAGATGGTTAGTAGGCCAATAGAGATGCAATCAAGAAGACTAAATTTTGAAGGGCATCTTGACTCTATTAATGAAGAAACAAATATGCAACTTCACAATCAATTTTGTCAAATCATTGACCTCTCTAAACATCTCAATAAAAGTGAATTTGTTTCCAACATGTTCTTTACTGTAAGGATTTCTTTGCACTTTTCTTTTTGATCAAAGGAAGTGAGGCCCATAGAATGATAGGACTTGAATAATTTCAGTGTGCTATGAAAGACAAAGGCAATGAATATTTGGAAAATAAGAAACCTACATATGCTTTAGCTTTTTTGAAAGAAATGACCAACCAAAATTTAAACAGAAAAATTGAAACTACTAAAAGGTAATTTAATAAAGGAATAATCTTTTTACAGTGGTTGTAGATGTTTTTGATTAACAATAAACAAGTTTTGAAGGGTACTGAAACCTGTACAAAAAAGAGAAGGGGTAACAAAGATAAAGCAATAGGTTGCCCACCCAAAACACCAAAACAAGCTGATTACATAGACATCAACAACCCATCAATAAGAAACAAAAAGCACAAAGCAACAAGACCAAACAAAAAGAGCAAAACAATGGCTGTAGATGTTAATTTCCTACAACTTACTATTCATCATGAACACTAAACTCTTGAAATAACTAAAAATCATGATGCTATAGAAAGCATGTTTTTTAGATCAATAAGTAGCAATTTAAGCTTTTTGTTTTCTTCTTTTGGACATTTAGTTTTGTACAATGTCCTAGTGGACCTATGAACCCCAAATATTTGAAGAGAACCTTTAAACTAACTACTTTAGATGACATATACTATTAGAGAAGATTGATATTGTTATTGTTAAATTAAGTGATCAGAAGTAAATGCACAGAAAATTAAATCAAAATCAGACAAAATGACACAGCATGTACCCTGGGAAAACCCTCCTCTTGAGGGAGAAAAACCCAGCAACAAAGATCTCTCTTATATTTGATGCAACAAAGGCAATTTACAAATCACAGTAAGGTCTAACACAAGACCGATACCTGGCAATAATGAAAGACAAATGATAAATTCTAGAAAACACCTGGCAGAAGTTCGCTTTGCACCGAGAGGTCTTCGAATTATGCACTGGTAAATTCCCTCTTGCTTTTCATCACTGAACTTATCAATATCGCCGATCTGGTCAATTGAATAATACGCCTCAGCTGAGTTTGCACATTTGTCAATATCGCCGAACTAATAAATTCAAGAATAAGCCTTTGTCAAGTCTGCACTTTTACATTAGCTATGTTCGCACTTATCATAGACAAGGATTGAACTTTTTGTATGTCTCGAACTGTAGTGGATCCGCTTGCCATAATATGATGGATGAACAAAAGAATATAAATACACATGCTTTAAGACCCTTCAAGTCGGCCTCAATATAGTTTGAATATCCTTTTACAAAGGTCGGCCTCAATTACATCTCTTCTAATAAGATAAGCATCAAATGCTTTTATGTCGGCCCATAAAAATAATAACAATAATAAATATAATTTGAATAGCCTATGGCTATCATTCAAATTTGTTTTACACAAAGAAGCTGAGCTGGAAGGAGCTACCGAAGCTGCTATGACATTAACACTCCCTCTCAGCTAGGGAGAGAACTTCCAGCTGCAAATTATCTCCACATGAAGTTCATCTACTACTGTTGCCTGCAATCAGATATAAAGAGAGATATATCACCTCAATGTGATATCAACCATCACATGGTTAAGTACTAGTGTTCATCACTTGCGTGATGGTGTCACCTCAATGTGACTTTCACCATGGCTATCCCAGAGGGTGAAACACAAGTACAGAAAGATCATCACGGACTCTCTCACGTGATGTTGTCATGGAGTCACACACATGACATCCACCATGACTTAGCTCAGAGGGTGGAAACGAGGGCTTTCACCTCAAATTCTTCCGTCACAGAAGAAGATGCAATAGTAAGTACAAGTGTTCATCACTTGCGTGATGTTGTCACCTCAAGTGACTTTCACCATGACTCTCTTAGAGGGTGAAACACAAGTACAAGATATGTCATGGAGTCGCACACATGACATCCACCATGACTCTCTCAGAGGGTGGAAATAAGGGCTTTCACCTCAAATTCTTCCATCGCAAGAAAATGCATTAACAAGGGATTTCACCTCGAACTTCTCTCACAGAAGAACTCATTAAGCAAGGCTCACCGATCTGAGACTCATACTCAGTCAAGGCTGGATTCTCACCATACCAAGCTTGTCTCGAAAGTACACGAACTTTACCCTGGTGAGAGGCTTGGTGAGAATATCTGTCGTCTGCTCATCAGTGCTAATGTACCTCAACTGTACAGCCTTTTGTAGTACCATATCTCTGATATAGTGGTACTTGATCTCAACATGCTTGGTTTTGTCGTAAAACACAGGATTGACAGAAAGCTTCACACAACTCTGATTATCACAATGAATAATGGTGGGCTCCATTGATTGTCCAAAAAATCCTGCAAGGAGCTTACGAAGCCACACTGCTTCTCGAGTTGCCATGCAAGCTGTAATATACTCAGCCTCTGCTGTACTCAATGCTATAGAAGACTGCTTCCTGCTGCACCAGGAAATCATAGCAGAACCCAAACTGAAGCAACAGCCAGAGGTGCTCTTTCGATCTGTGACACAACCTGCCCAATTAGAATCAGTGAAACCAAGTAACTCCAAGTCTGCATCTGAAGTATACTTCAACCCATATCCAACTGTGCCACGCAAGTATCTTAGGATATGTTTGGCTGCAACAAGATGTATCTGTCTCGGATCACACATAAACTGGCTAAAAGCACTTACTGCATAGCAAATATCAGGTCTAGTGTTAACTAGATACATCAAGGATCCAATCAGCTGTCTGTACAACGTAGGATCCACCAAATCTGAACTAGCTGCAG
This sequence comes from Sequoia sempervirens, assembly GCA_007258455.2. Lineage (NCBI taxonomy): Eukaryota > Viridiplantae > Streptophyta > Pinopsida > Cupressales > Cupressaceae > Sequoia > Sequoia sempervirens. Next base: position 421,542,017 of record VDFB02281492.1, on the reverse strand, counting down.
CTTCCTTCAATTTATGAAGATTGGTCTCCATGGGAGTCGACATGGATTTGCAGTCCATCATGCCAAATCTCTTAAGTATGTCAATAGTGTACTTCCCTTGATTTAAAATCATACCATCTGGTCTCTGCAGACTTCTAAACCAAGGAAGTAATGCATGAGCCCAAGGTCCTTCATCTCAAATTTAGAAGTTAAATCCTTCTTACATTCAAGAATCAAGTGATCTTCTCCAGTGAGGATTAGATCATCAACATATAAAACCAAAATTAATGCATCACCATTGATTACCTTGAAGTAGAGATTTGAATCAACATCATTCTTCAAGAAACCCAGGCTTGATAGATACTGATCAATCCTTTCATACCATGCACGAGGAGCCTACTTAAGACCATACAAGGCCTTCTTCAACTTGCAAACATGTGACTCCTTCCCATGAATCTCAAATCCATCAGGTTGCTCTATGTAAACCTCTTCCTCAATTACTCCATTGAGAAAAGCTATCTTCACATCCATCTGGTGAATCTTCCATCCTCTAGATGCAGCAATAGCAATGATGGTTCTGACAGATGTGTAGCGAGCAATAGGAGCAAAGGTCTCATCATAGTCAACTCCCTCTTTCTGAGAGAAAACCCACGAGCCACAAATCTTGCCTTGTACTTCTCAATGCTTCCATCAGCATGTTTAATCTTGAATAGCCATTTAGAAGATACCACAGACTTGCCCTTGGGTCTAGGAACGATATCCCAAACATCATTCTTGAGAATTGACTGATACTCCTCTGTCATAGCATCTCTCCAGACTTGAAGACTGGATGCTTCCTCAACACAGGAAGGCTCAGATTCTATAATCTGACTCATTAAGGCAACATAACTGGAGAACTTATGTGGCCTTTTGCTTTCTCTGAATGTGCCTCTAGGAGCTGCAAAGTTTTCAGCCTCTTGCATAGTGCGACTAGCCCATAGAGGTCTCTTCCTCGGGTGATCCCATAATAGTGGTTTACAATTTTGGCCAAACTAGACACTCAAATTATTATTTTTAACTAAATCTTCACATTCTGCACCTATAGTGGCTAAACTATGAGGAATTTGAAGATGGCAAACTAGAGTCTCATCAAATTTGTCTGTAGATTCTAAAAATATTTTTTCTAAATTTTGGAATCAAATTGCACTTCTTTTTCCATCTCCCACTTAAAATTGATTTTTTTAAAACAACATTTTTTAAAAAGTGACTATCAATCGTATAACGCATAACTTTTTTTCCATGAAGGATATAAAATTCTAATTCTTTCAAATTTAGATTTTGTAACTCGATATCTAGTGCTTCCACTTGGTTAGATAGTTTTTTATTGAATATTTTTCCTTAATCAAGTTTCAAAGTCAAACGAATTATAATTCAAACAACGACCGTATAACGTAATTTTTGTATATGTCAAAATTTAATTTAAATTTTGTTGGATCAAGGACTTCAATATATGGTGCACTCATATTTTTCAATTTTTTTTTTTAATAATCTTCTATTTTTCCACATGTGAAGAACAAAGAAATTCATTTTCGTTGAAAAACCTATGTTTAATAAAACTTAAAAAACAAATACATAACAAAACGAAAACATATTAAAATTATATTCATTGAATAGCTTGTTCTGAGGAATACCATAATCATTTGAAATAAATTTTAAATGAATTCATTTGATCCCCCAAAAGCTAAATCAAAAGTGATTTTTTATCAGCATTTTGATAGGTGTAAAGGAGACGCATTTATAGGTATGGTTTAAAACTAGCTAGGTTCTATCTAAAGGGGTTTGATCTAAGGTGATTTGATCAAACCCTCTTCAATTGGAATCCTTAAAATGGAACTTTTTAAGGCTTAAATCATTATATTTTCTAAAAATATGTGATTTCAATTAAAATTCATTCCTCTCAGGAATTGTAAACCACTATTATGACAACACCCTCCTCCCAATAGCAATGTCAGTAGGCCCATCAGTAGGTTCCAAGGGTTCAACTGGATCAAGATATTCCTTTGGTTCCATTGTCTCCCTCTGAATCTCAGGTGTATGGTCAACCTCCATGTCTGGAGGAGACTCTTCATTATCAATCTCCATATGAATCCCTCTGGATCTTCTGAATGCAACATCTTCCTCGAATGTGACATCCCTACTGATCTCTATAAACTTCTGACCTGGAATGAAAATTCTGTAAGCTTTTGATGTCTCGCTGTAGCCCACAAAGATTCCCTTCTTGCTAGAAGGCTCCAGTTTGGGTCTCTTTTCTTTGGGAACATGAACATAGACAGGACAACCGAAGATCCTCAAATGGCTGACTTCAGGCTTCTTCCCTGAAAAGGCTTCTTCTAGAGTCATATTCTCCAAGATCTTATGAGGGCATCTGTTCTGAACATATACAACTGTCCTAGAAGCTTCTGCCCATAGGAAGGTTTGCAAATCTTGATCATGGATCATGGCCTTTGCTGCTTCCACAATTGTCTTGTTCTTCCTTTCGGCAACACCATTTTGTTGAGGATTATAGGGAACACAGAGCTCCCTCTTAATCCCTGCATCAGTACAAAAGTTTCGAAAACTACTAGAGGTGTATTCTTCACCATTGTTAGATCTGAGAACCTTAATTTGTTTACCAGAAAGATTTTCTACTAAAGCTTTAAACTCTTTAAACCTATCCAGTACTTCCTCAGATTCTTTAGATTTCAAAAAATAAATCCAAGTCTTCCTAGAGTGATCATCAATAAAGAGAACATAATACAAAAACCCACTCGAAGAAGGAATAGACATAGGACCACATAAATCAGAATGAATTAGGTCTAAAATACACTTAGATCTATTTTCTCTACTATGAAAGGGGGCTTTTATGTTCTTACCTAATGCGCAGCCCTTGCATGTACCTTCGTGCTCCGGGTTGAATTTAGGAAGGCCCGTCACCATCTTCTCCATAATGGGCAGGGCTCGGAAGTGTAAGTGAGCCAATCTCTGATGCCAAAGATCACAAAGACTGGTAGAGTCATGAACCAATGCTTGAAGAGGATGTGAGTAGACCTTGTAGAGGTTATTATGTCTAACTCCAATTACTTGAGCATCCTTGAAGTTAGAGTTCTGCATCCACACTAGAACTTTTCCTTTGGAGAAGGCAACTTGATATCCTTTATCTTCCAAAGCTGAAATAGAAATAAGATTACGCTTGATTCCGGGAGCATAAAGAACATTACCCAATTGAAACGATATGCCAGAATCCAAGTGAAGTGTGGAGGTTCCAATTCCCTTTACGGAGTAGGTGGCATCATCTCCAATGATGACTTGATCAGTAGATTCCTTTTCCACCAAATTGGATAAGTGTTCCTTGAATCCGGTTATGTGGCGGGAGGCACCACTGTCGATTATCCAGGTGCTGGAGTTGGAAGGTATACAGCTTGATAATGCTGAATGAGACATGGAATCGCATGGACCTTCGACCTTCAGATCATAAACCATCTTGATAAGCTGAATGCAATAATCTGATCACGATCCTCAAACCCGCTCTAATACCATGTTAAATTAAGTGATCAGAAGTAAATGCACAGAAAATTAAATCAAAATCAGACAAAATGACACAGCATGTACCCTGGGAAAACCCTCCTCTTGAGGGAGAAAAACCCAGCAACAAAGATCTCTCTTATATTTGATGCAACATAGGCAATTTACAAATCACAGTAAGGTCTAACACAAGACCGATACTTGGCAATAATGAAAGACAAATGATAAATTCTAGAAAACACCTGGCAGAAGTTCGCTTTGCACTGAGAGGTCTTCGAATTATGCACTAGTAAATTTGCTCTTGCTTTTCATCACTGAACTTATCAATATCGCCGATCTGGTCAATTGAATAATACGCCTCATCTGAGTTCGCACATTTGTCAATATCGTTGAACTAATAAATTCAAGAATAAGCCTCTGTCAAGTCCGCACTTTTACATTAGTTGTGTTCGCACTTATCATAGACAAGGATTGAACTTTTCGTATGTCTCGAACTATAGTGGATCCGCTTGCCATAATATGATGGATGAACAAAAGAATATAAATACACATGCTTTAAGACCCTTCAAGTCGGCCTCAATATAGTTTGAATATCCTTTTACAAAGGTCGGCCTCAATTACATCTCTTCTAATAAGATAAGCATCAAATGCTTTTATGTCGGCCCATAAAAATAATAACAATAATAAATATAATTTGAATAGCCTATGGCTATCATTCAAATTTGTTTTACACGAAGAAGCTGAGTTGGAAGGAGCTACCGAAGCTGCTATGACATTAACAGTTATGGCTCTCTACATTGGAAGATATGTTGAACAATAAAAACAACAAAAATTATTAAATTTTGTTGTGAAGGATAGGTATATTTTAATAACCAGTAAGATAGACACTGACATGCTACACAATGTAAATGACTAGAGATTGAGAAGAAGTGTATGAGCCGTGTTTCACTATTATGAAACACCTGATCTACATAATCATTATGTGAAGTGAATCTTCATATGTTGAAGTACAAGCTAATGTTCTACAAGTTGCATTCATTATTATTTTTAGTTGCTTTTGTCCAAGGTATTGTTTATAACAGTGAGTAATTTCCTAGCAAGCTAAACTCAACTCTTATGGTATATATGTAAATACATGACATAATCAAATCCTAAGGAAAATAAATGGAACCTATGGAGATAATTGAATTAAATTTGTTTTTTCAATCATGTGTATTAAGTAAATTAAGAATGAAACACTATTGTACTTATTGCAACATCACTACATTAGTGCAATGACTGTATTTGCATATGCTTTGAATCTAAACAGTAGAAGAGAAAATGACAATGCTCTTTTGGCATTAATTGTCTAGCAATATTAGGTTCCAACATTTTTGACCATGCTACTAGACACACCTCAGAAAAAAGACCAAAGCTAATGCTTAAGGATAACATTAAAATAGGAAAAACAAAATGCAACCAATATAAAATGATAAAATAATACATTGTGGAGATGAAATTTCAGGAAAACCATATAATATTAAAATAAGCAAAGATTCAAACCACTAAAAATATATTATTTAAATAAAGATATCATAAACTCTCACATTTTAAAGGGAAAAACAAAAGCTAGAAAATAATCCACTTATATGTACTGAGAGTTGAGAGGAAAAGCTTAAAGGTGTACCATGATGAAATACCTTATAAATGAGGGAAATGCTAATTTCTTTCCCTCTCCCGTCCTTTCCAGCAACGAAACCCTAACCCTCAAGCACAAACAGGCGTAACTAAGAACTTCTCAAAACAAAATCTGATTCCTTGAAGCAAAAACAAAAATGAAAAATATCAGGGTTTTGATAGAACGTGTTACCATTATGCAGTTTCTTATGGTACTGATATTTTCCCTTGCTTTGATTTTCCCTGCACTTGTGCGTTCAATGGCTCCACAAAAACTAGTCCAAATAATCAGAGGATGAGAACTTGTCAAGCTTCGGGGTTATAAACAATAATACACAAGAAGAAAGTAAGACTGTAAGATTTGCATTGTCACAAAATGACGTAGACAAAATTTAGATTCAAATGATGGAGTAATTTAGGTTTTCAATTGTATTTTATTGGTAAGAAAAGTGGGTTCTACAGAGGAGAGCCAAAGATGTCTACTAGCGACACATAATTTTTAAAATACAATGGATGACAACCCCTACAAACATCCCATAAACCCCAAGTTTAGTTTAGGATATTGGTTTGAAATTCCATCTAGGAATCTTTATATTTTTGTTTTCTGAACTAGTATTACACCTACTTGCTTATTCAATAGCTGATGACTTAGAAGATAAACCGACCTTACATCAAGTTAAGGATCTTTTTATGCAACTCACACCCATCCTTCTTCTCGTTGTCACTGTGAAATGCCTGGAGTGCCTTAACATGTTTGAACCAAACAGAGTAGAATGGTGAAAGAAGAAAGAGAGTGATCAATGAATGATGAGAAACACATAGCTGTTATTTTTGTTAAATTTCTTACAATTGGAATATGCTTGGAGCTAAAGGAGGAGATTTCTCTAGAGTAAATAGTAGATGCATGAGTTTGACTTATAAAGTCCCATGTCATATTTTTATTTTCTTATTTCACTGCCTTTTCTATGCTACTACATTTTCATACATGTCTACCAAAGAATTTTATCAAAAAATTCATTGCCTTGCTGCTATGGCTAAAAGCCGAAAATAGGTTCTTTCGAACAAGCCATGGATACTTGGAAAAAATCTACCAAAGCATAATAGTAAGCACCTGTTTTAAGATTTTAGCAACAACCTTTAAACATTAGAAACTCATGAACGGATAACACTTCAACCCAAACCGAAATCAGTTCTTAAAGAATCTTCTTACCTGGTGTTTCCCTCATAACAAGCCAATCAATTGCTTTCATGAATTCCACCTGCCCACAAAAATCCTCATGGCAAAGACACGTCCACAACCTGAAAACATTAGGAACCGATGGAAGATTTTCTCCTGTTCATTTTTGATTGGTGGAAAGAACAATTTATAATTGATAAAACAAAAAACCATTAGAAAAAATCTGAATTGCCAATCAGAATTTTGCAAAAATAAGGAGAAATTACACTTTAATGATGAAATTCTAGTAGACCTTAGGATAAAATATTGATGTTTTTAAAAAAAATGAATTAATAGGGAAAAAAGGCGAGCGAAAACATTAGTCTCTGCCTATAGATAGGTAGGGACTAACAATTTCATCTCCAATTTCTATGAATATCCATTGCTTTCAATTTGGATGCAAGCCTTGTGAGAATATTTTGCGGCAACCCTTCACCAAGTTGAATATTTGAAAATCAATAGAAAGTCTTCATCGAATATATCTCCTTGTATTACATTAGGTATCCCCATTTCCAATATTTGCAAACATCTTTGAACACTCAATTATGGAAACATAAATATCAATTTTCATATACTTAAAATAAAAATTTCAAGGCAATCAAGCCTCTACTAGCTTGGGAGGAGAGGCTATTTTATGATAAATCAGTTTCAATGGACAATATGATCATTTCCTCTAAAATAAGAAGTTCAATTTTTCATAGTTGAAATAAATTTTATTTTATTTTCTAATGATTGTACAGGAGACGAAGAAATTGATAAACTCTATTATTTTTCGTTTATTTGTAAAGAAGTCATCTTTCATGATTGAAAAAGGTGAAGAAATAACACCCTTTTCTGAGGGTAAGTCATCAATCTAATGTTTTATGACATCAATTCGAGATAAATACTTAATGATATGAAAGAACTCTAATTTATTTTGTTTTGTTAAGCTTTATTCTTTTTATACTCTTTTAACAATTCCAACTTTTCAAACCTCTTTTACATCCAAATTCAACAATATTGACCAATTTAGAGTTATCTATCCATTGACAACTTCTAATTTTATCAAATAATCCAAGCATATGATAGCCATTTCTTCATCATATGCTTAAAATGTTTTAGCTAGGGGAGAAAGAGAAGGGAAATTCCCTAGTTTTTCAGTGATCCATGAGATGCCTGCAATTGTTATTTTTCATTCTTCACAAATAAGGTTTTTACACCATTCATTATGGAAATTATGTTTTTCAATATTATCTCACCTTTTGTTTCAAAATTTATTCTCTAATGTTTCATTTTCTCTAGATTTAAAATATTATAAGTGTAATTAAGAGCATGTGAACGCCCATCTTCTTTTTTAATATGTATTTTACCCATTGGATTAGTACCAAGAGGAGTAAAGCATCATGATGAAAGTATATTATGATTTTCAAGAAAAAAAGTTCAAAAAATATGATCATTTCTAACCTCTTCTTGTAAAGAGTTTCAATTTTTCTATTCTTGAATGCTTCATATCTAGTATGCATATATGTTGGGGTAGTAATTCCCTTTGATTTAATTTCATATTTTCTATCTTCTTTCATGTAGGTTATCTTGTGAAAAGATTGTCTATGTAATAAATTATTTGAAGCAAAACACATTAGGTTCTTTCATAAAGTGCAATTCTTGTTATCATTCTCATAAGGGGCTAAAGATGTATTATTTTCTTAATCACAAAGGAAGATTCATGATTCATCATTATTTCCCTTCCATACAAATGATAAACTTCAACACATGTATTATTTTCCTTCCATCTCTATCATATCAATAGTATATTTGGCTTTGGATGTTAGAGTTTTTTAAATTTTATAAATCCACCTTCTTTAATGTGACAAGGCCACCATTGCAATGAGAAAAAAAAATGGAAGGAAAAAGGGGAGGGTGAGAGGGGGAGGGGGAAATGATGTGTTTAATCAATGTAGAATGATGAAATGGCCTAGGATTCAAACACACCTTTCCCTAATTTTATTAGAAAGAGAGAAGATCACAAAGGGATAGGATTGACTTTCAACCTTGAAGTGAGTCTATAAACACTAAAAAATATCCTAAATAATATCATGCACTCAAATCAGGCATACTAACATCATTTCCTCATGAAACCCATCCTATTTTTGCTTAATCAATTAAATTAGCCTAAGCTATTTAATTAATTGCATCATTTTCATCTATTAACCTAATTAACCTAATTGAGTTAATTCATTCCCTTTCATACTAGCACGTTGTCTTATTAAATTAAATACATCAAGGCATTTAATTTAAATCCCTAAAGTCCTCTTAATTAATTAAATAACTTAGGCCCTAAGTTATTTAATTAAATGTCATTCCACCTTTCCCCCATTCATTAAATCATTTTACTTAATGAATATCATCTAAATTTTTCTAATCCCCTAAATTGTACAATTAGCATTGTTTAATTATCAATTATCTTAATCTAATCCCCCCACTTGCAAGGGAATATTCCTCCTTTGCACATTCCTCCAAAAGGAACATTCTTTCCCCTTTTGCACAATTTAATTTGGTTTTAATTAACTAAATTATCCTTTTTCCTCACCCACGAGAATATTCTCTCTCTTCACTCATTTGAAAACGAGAATATTCTTATAAAGCTTCATGTATAAATTAACTTGTGACTTCTTGTGCAAGTTAACTTGTGACCTCCTGTACAGGTCAAAAGTGTGTTTGTTTGAAGGAATATGAACCCTTGATTAAAATATCATCTTTCATTATTGATGAGAATCCATGATCCATGCCTCCAATTTCTTCCATCCTTGACCGTTGATTAGCCTTTTTGATCTCAACCCTCCATTTTTCATTTGCTCTCCTATAAATAGGCCACTATTTGGAGACAAATGGATCCATCTTTTAACATTAGAGTTATGCTATTAAAATCACTCACATTCACACTCATATTTAGCACACATTTAGCATCTTTTAGCTCATTTTAATTGCATTAATTAGCTTATCTTCCATTAATGGCTTCCATGATCACATAATGCATCCATTTAGCTTGTTTAATAATTAGGGTTTTGAATCTTTTAGTTTAGAATCCATTTAGATTAGCTTTGTAATTGCATATCTACATCTTTTTAGCATAAAATCATGTTAAATTATCTTACATCATGCTAATTTAGATTAAAATCATGTTTTCATACACATCTCACAATTGTTCCATAAGTTTTCTTTAATAAAATTGACTGGAACAAGCTCATTTATCCACAAGATTGGGAAAGGGTCGTCGTTCCACATCAATGCAACACCACTCCCACAATGGAACAAGTTTCGAATGTGTTAGAGTAGAAATTTAACATTTTTGTAGTTTAGAATGCTTAGTTTTGATAAATGTTTAGTTTAATTTGCATTTGATTGATCCTGTTGAGATTGAAATTAATGGATTAATAATGCTTCGATTCTTCATGGATCAAGCATAATCAACCCATGCTAATCCATTGGTCACATTTTTTGTGCTAAAAGGAGGGAAAAACCAATCAAATTTAATCAATTTCTATCTTGAATTCCATTTTTTATTTTTGCGGGATACAACAATGCCCAAAATAATTTTAGTGATAACTTTGCTGGGTGTTGCCATATAGCGACACTATCATCATCAGAAACAACAACACCTATTTAATATCCTAACGTTGATTAAACTAAACAGAGACACTAGTACTTTTTAGAGGTATCAAATTTTGTAAATCATGACACTACACAAATCACGACGCTATTGTCGTCATTGATTTTCTATAGAATGATGCCCAAATTCACTAGAGCGATGCTCATTTGGTCAAATATAGATGCTATCATGAACAACGACGACCTTCTTTGGTAAGCAAAAAAATTGATCAATTTTTAGGATGTCCTTTAATTTTTTACTTTATCTGATCACTAACATGCTTCTAACTTTGTTCTAGATTTTAGGCTAATTGGATTTTGCAGGTTGGATGATAAAAGTTGAAGTGGAGAAGTATCCTCATCTTTGAATCTTATAATTGTAACAAACATTTGACGCTTTTGGGGTAATTATAAACCATCTATCATTCTTCTTATTTTATGCTTTAGGACCACACTAGTTTTCATTTGGGTTTAAAAGGAATGCTTAAATGGGACTAAAATTGAATCATCATTTCATCATTTTATTTTGGGCTTAAAATTGAACAAAACAACTTAACACTTCATTTGGTGCATAAAATGAATTCATCTTAGCTTTAGGGGTTAAAATTAATGAGTGTTTGCTATGTTTTGTGATTTACAACTTTGTTATTGAATGCATATGCACTTCTCTCGTGTCATTTGGCGATCTTGAGAATTAGAAACATTCCTTGGCATTTTGGATAATCACCCACATCTTTCAATTTGGATTAAAAAAGAACCCCTTGCTAGTGTAGGGAAAAGGCGTGGTGTGTGTTCTCTCCTCGCTTCATGTGAACTAGGAGATCGAACTACAAATGTACTTCCTTTATTTTGTTTATCTTTAGAGGGCCTGCCTTCCCACTTCAAAAGGAGGAAATGACCCAAGCAGTAATGAGCTAAATCCAAGCTCTTTCAAGTCGCTATATAAAAATATGTTTGTGATGAAAGTCATAAACAATAGGTACGAATGTGTCATACTGACAAGTGTCACCCTTAGTATCCATGTGATATGTTAAAATATCTTCTTAGGAAGAGAGTGGGAGGCCTCTTGATTACAATAATCTTGAGATAATCTTGTCGTGTGTGTATGGCCACCTTGAATGAAAGCCCTTACTAAGAACCATTATTTAGAAGCCAAAAACCGTTATGATTGCTGGTGTAGGAATGGTTGTTTCAAAGCCGCCCCACATTTTACTATTCAATTGTTCAAACAAAAAATCCTTACGATCTTCAGATCTTCAGGATTTGAGATTTGGTGGTCCCAAGAAGTGTGTGCTATGGAGGGGAACTAGTTTCACCTTGAATCTCTAGCTATTCGCATTGTCTTAGTGTTTGGAGAAATCCAAGTGGGGATTCAATAAGTAGTATCTTTTGAACCTAGGATGCTAAATTCTTGTGAGTCAGTTTAATAATTTTCTTGGTTCCAAAACATTGCAAACAAACATCAACAAAGTTTTTTCAAAATTTCAAACCCTTTGGTCTAAGTATGGATACCCTTTGACAAAACCTTGATATTAATATTTGTCTTATGAATTTATTCTTAGAGACTTTTAAATATTTTGGTTTACATCTCAATCCATATTTTCCAACGTTAACACAGGAAACTATGGCTTCAACCTCATGATTTTCACAAAATGGACCTTATGGAATTGATGATGTTTTGACATAGACATTTAGTTTAAACTTAATCAAGACAAGTGTTTGAAGTAAAATAAACTCACTTAAGCAAGATAAATTGAAAAATTAAACCCCACATGACCATTTGTTGTCCGATCGCCCTGATTGAATAACTTGACCTTACTCCCACTATCATGAAAGGAAAAAATTGAAAAACATTGAGTCCAAAATTATTGAGTTCCATTATCCAAAAACATTGAGCTTCACTTTACCAAAATCATTGAGTTCTTGGAGTATTATCACTTTAGGGGTATAGCATTCTTCTCACTACCTTGGTCTTGCAAAACAAAGGTTCATTCTATGTCAACATTGGGTCAAACATTTCATCCACCCCTTCATCAAATTTCATCCCTCACTTCACCAAACTTTGCAAAATTTTGAACACACCAACACTTTGGACTTATACATCAATCAAACCAAACCCTAACTTAGCTACTTTATATGTGAAATGAATCCTTTTCCATGCACTTATTTAAGTTAGTTATCATCTTTTAACTAGTTTATCTTGAAGGTCATGAGTCTATCCTAAATATTTCCAAGTTCATAAACATCCTCTTTCCAAACATCAAACAATCAAACCTTCTAAGTAAAAAGTGTTGTCCCAAAATGTTTGCAAAGATCACTTCCCATATCATTCACCTTTTCAATCTCCCATTATCATCATTGCTCCAAGAATACTTAGAGCATCTCTTTTACCTAGAGTTGAGTCAACTAGAGAGTTCAAACATTACAAATATCAACACAACTCTCCCATAGGTGACCCACAAGATCACCACACAAGAGAATCATGGAGAAAACCAAAGTCTCATCTACCATAAGTGATACCAACCCTCAAGAATTTGATCCACAAGGTCATTTTACCCCTACACAAAAAATCCAAGATCCGGTAGGACCATATGAGGTAGAATATGTCACAAACAACCACTTCATCTTACTAAAGAGGAACTCCTTGAGTATGAACAAAATCATCCAACTTTTATCGCACAAAATTTGACACTAGGATTAACCCAATCTATGATTCAACCAAATCCATCCCTTGTGCCAAGTCAACCTTAACATCTAGTCTTGCAACTAGGTTAGGAACCAACCTTGGTCTCATTTCATGTCTAGGAACAAACACAACTTTGGGTATTCAAAAAATGACCATTCCATTAACCACCAACCTTCCCCAAAACACAATTTGGACACCAACATGTGGCAAACCACTTACATTCCATGATGCCACAACAACCTTGACATTTCAAGTGCAACCATCTTCATCCATCAACAAAAATAATCCAAGTATGTCTATCATTACACAAGGTAATGTGAACCAAGTGCCTCAAGTAGGACAACAAGGGAAAGTTAACACTCTCATACAAAGTCAACCCTTAACAAGTGGTTCCAACAAACCCATTGACACATTGAAACAAGTGGTTACCTAAGCTACCCAAGTCAATCCAGCATCCACATCAAACCAATCCATCACCAACCTAGATAAGAAAAACACCTTGGTTACGAATCCCATCAACCAAGGTAATACGTTGATCCCACCTCAAATATAGCAAGGAAATCGTCAAGACATCATTAAGGAAATTTTTTTAATCAATAGAATCAAGGCCCTTATATGTCATTACCATCATAATATCTAATGGCACCATCATCTTTCCCCATGGTCCCTCTCACCATGCAAAAATAAATGGGACCTCAAACCTACAATCCTCCATCTCAATCCATCATCTTGGAATTTTGAACCAAGGGAACCCCCAACCTCTCATCAACAACCTGCAACCCACACAAAACATAAAAACCCAAAACCCATCGCAGATGTCCCAACAACCAACTAATCCTACATTGCAAGCACATGCCTTAGCCTTACATCAAGCACAACAGGCTTATTAACAAGCCGCTCAACAACAACAACAAGAACAAACCTTAGCAACACAACAATAGTAGGAACAACAAGAAGCAACCTTAGCAACATAGCAAGTAGCCTTAGCAACACAACAACAACAACAACAAACAACATTAGCAACACAATAACAACAAAAAACTCAACAAGCTGCCTTAGCAGTGCAACAACAACAAGAAGCCTAACAAGACACCTTAGCCACACAACAAAAAGCTCAATAACAACAATCCCAACAACAAGCATTACTTGCTCAACAATATGCCCAACAACAACTTCACACACAACAACAAAAATAGGGTCTATACTATAACCCTCAACAAAAAATCATCAACCCAAACATGTTAGGAACATTTACTCCTATACCATCATCACCTTATCCCACACCACCTTACACACCATACTATAACCCTCAACAGGGTCTATACTATAACCCTCAACAGGGTCAATACGATAACCCTCAACAAAAAATCATCAACCCAAACATGTTAGGAACATATACTCCTACACCATCATCACCTTATCCCACACCACCATACACACCATACAACACCTCATCATATCATAATCCCACTTACACTTCATCCACCATCCCGAAATAGTCAACATATGTTCCTCCACCAAACCCACAAGATGATATAGCATCACAACTTAAGGCATTATCACAAGAAATGCAGGATTTTTGAATGGGAAAGATGAAGAAGCCCCATACACAACAAAACATATATCCTTATCAATTTGATTGAAACAATGCAATGGTACCTTTTCCTCTCGGATTTGAGGTCTCCAAATTTGATAAATACAAAGGGAGAGGAAATCTTGTGGACCATGCCAAGGAATTCAATGTCATGTGCATGGAGGTGGCTTATAATGATTCCTAACTAATGCGCCTCTTCCCATGAAGTTTAACTAGTCCTACCATGGATTGGTTTTCACAGTTATCTCCATACATCAAAACCTTCCAAGAAATCATCGATAGATTCATAGATCGCTTCTCTTTCAATCTTGACATGGATGTGAGATTGGAAGAGTTATACACACTAAAGAAAAAGAAAGGAGAATCCTTCGCTAATTTATTATAAAGGTGGAGGCAAAAAGGTAGTACGAGCAAGTGGACCATTCCCGATGAAAAACAAGTGGGAATCTTCATTATAGAAAATGTCAATCTAGATCTATCCTTCCTCTTGAAGATGCAGTGTATTACCACTTACAACGAGCTTCTCCCTAGGGCCCTTAACATTGAGAGAGCTCTAATCTCACAAGGGAACACACAAGTGTATAAAGACAACTACCCATCCACTAGTTTTAATGACAAGCCCCACTATTGGTCCAAGAAAAAAAATGTTACTAGTGATGGTGTTGTTGATGCAAAGGTGGTCTTAACTACTCCTAGACAAGAAAACACCCAAACCATGAACACACAACAACCATACACATCACCGTAAAACAATCAAACAACAATCAACACTGCAAACACTCAACATGGACAACAAAGAACAAATAGTGCTCCTAAATGAAAATTCACTTCCTTAGGGGAACCTATGGAGGATGTGTTGAAGAGGTTGATACAATCTAATCTTATCACACTCCTAGATTTCTCAAACTATCAAGAGCCACAAGTCAAACCTCGTAGCTATAAAGATCATTTTTGTGAATTTCACCGATACAAAGGTCATCACACACAAAAAAAATTTAGACTCAAACATCTAATAGAAGATCTTATTGAACAAGGAGACATTCATGTCGATAAAAAATCTGGGAATGAAAATCTAAAAATTTACACAAACCCTATGCCTGATCATACAAAAGAAAAACATTCAGGAATTGCATCAACCTCAAAAAATGTAAACAATACTCGTGATACCATGGTGGGACATATTTTATTTATCACAACATGAGGAATCAGACACATATCAAGATACTATTTTAAAACAAAGTCCAAACCCATCAACAATGTTTAACACTATTTTATACCATAATGACATCAAGTGGATATCAAATTGTGATATCTCTCCCACATATGACTCAATGATTGGGCAAGTTGAAGAGTTCTAAATGAGCCAAAAATATCCCTAATTACACCCATACCCACAAAATGTTGTGAAGAGTCTTTTACTAATGATATATCATCCACCCAAAGATCATGTCAAGAGGAGGCTCTTGAGGATAAAAAAAGTTACTTTGAATCAAGTCAAGATCAAGAACCCTTATCCCCAAAGTTTCATCAAGAGCTAAGTGACATCTTCCAAACAATTTTAATCTCTAATTATGTCCTCGATATCAGCCCTGTGACATTTCTTTTGGGTGGACATATAGGAATTCTTCATCCAAAACATGAGTCTCCCACTCTTGATATTCATACACAAGAGCAAGAAATGATCGAGATTCTTGATTATTACAATAATTGTGCATCATCGACATCTTTTGAGCTAGCATCAACATCTTTTGAAGTAGTATCAATAGAAAATAATATCATAGAACTAGAGAAAATAGTTTATAGTCTTGAACAACAGGAACCCATAACAATATCATGTGTTCACGACAAGTCAAATTCAATGGCTATGGATCAAAGGATACATTATTAGGGAAAAGGATTAGGTATTGATAATATTTCCATAACACCGAGGGAAATATTGTCTACATCAAGCATCAACATATGGGGCACAAAGGATCCTTATGATGAAAATGCAGTCAATGCTACAACTACCCGTATAATGAGTTGGAATTCACCCATCATCTCATACATAAATTGGGACCAACATAAAAAAGAAGCATTCCTATCAAAGTAAGGTGAAGATCATTAAAGAAAAGGAAGCAATAATGCAAAAGGGACAAAACAAATATAAATGGATACCAAAGAAAAATAAAGAAAATCATCTCTCCAAAACTTCACTAGTCAAAGAAACTATGGGGAAAAATAAAAAAGGGAAATATATCCATCAAAAGAGTCCTTAAATACAAAAGCAAGATTCTCAAGCAAGGAAGAAATTATATCCAATGGGTGGTCCTAATTCCATGAAAATATCCATTCCCACGCATCATCGCTCATCTTCCCAAGTTTGGAGAATCAAAGGTTCCAAACTATCGACCAATCCATTTCATATTCCTTCATACATGTCATCATACACTCCATTCAAAATATCCAATCCTTGCATTGACCGTGTTTTGGTAACTGCCCTTCATCATAAGGATTTTGAAGGAACTTTATCGCAAAGTGCGCACATAGAAAATGTTAATTCTAGTATCCACAAGGAAGATTAAAGTTCTTCACGGTTGCATTCAAGTACTCGTATCTTAGCAAAGAAGCTTTTTTAAACAGGATATCGCTGGCACGTTATGATAGTGGCATCTACATCAGTTCTACCAGGTGGTTCAACATGATGGTAAAACTTCCAAATATCAAAGATATAAAAAAATTAAGAAAACAGTAAAAATAAAATTCATCCTTCAATGAAAATCACTATGGTGGCACTTTGGGAAAATACCATGATGAAAACATGGAAAATAGGTGTCATGAGTAGAATCAAGCATCTATACGATCCTTCTCAAATAGAAACATCTCATCCTTATCATGATAAATCCAACGTTCCCTCCATCCATCCAATCTAGATTCATCTAGATATTCCACTTTATCTTATTCTTGACAAAGATTCAACGTATACTTCAACTCTACTATGGAATTTTTTTGAAAGACTCTTTACCACTTTATCTCATGAAGTACCATAGCTCATATCTAGCATGATAAAACTCTGCCAAACTCTTTGCATATACATTACCTATCTTGATTTGTTCATTGATCTATGAAACATTGCTAGACACTAGGGGTAGGTTATTGCACTCTTATTTTTGAATAACTCTTGATCCATGTCTTATATCTCACAATGTGACATCAACATCACGATCTAGGTATCGTTTGCCTCAAAATCTCATCGAAATCCAAAAACACTTTCAAAACCCAACAAAATACAAAAACTTCTGAAATCCTATACATCTAAAATCCAAAAACATTTAGAAAATTGTAAAGTCAAAATCCAAAACATCCAAAATACATTAAAATACCTAAAAATGTCAAAACATTGGAAATCCAAAAACAAAACCCTGTCAAACTATGGGTCTCTGAGCTTGAACGTATGCAAGGCCATCATTGATGTGCCCTCGAAACACCTTAGGTTAGTCCTTTAGGAGTTTGTCATAATAAACTGACATTCCATCAACTGTTCATATCTCATCTTCAATAAGTCATGCCAGTCGAACTACATGGTCTCTATGTGTATTTAACATAGGCAAGGCTAATCATTGATCAACCCCTAAGACCCCTAGGATAGGTCTTTTGGGTTAGCTTCTTGGTCAAAACTTAGAAAATCCCTAAACATTCAAAATTCTCAAAAAATCCTTAAACATTCAAATATCTCAGAAAACAGATAAACATTTGAAAATGAAAAACCCCAAAACATTAGAAAACAGTCAAAGGACCTAAATAGCATCAAATATCTTAGAGAAAAACCCTAAACAACCTCAAATAACTAAAAACAAAAAGATTCACATAAACCTTTCAAAAAGACCAAAAACAACTTCAAAACATTTTTAAAAATACCAAAAAATTTGAAATATTCTAAAAAAATCCAAAACCATCCATCCAATTTCACTTTTACCTGCAATAAAACTTCACCCATAATAAATCAATCATCATTTTGAACATTTGGAAAAACAAGTAGAAATCAAGAATCACAAGTAGTAAAGTGAGAACTTAATTGTCAAAATCTAAAGTCTAGATCATAGGTAAATGCGTCAGTGAAGTTTGTATCAACAACTTATCAAACACCATCATCCTAATGAAACCCTTGATCAAAATTTCCTAGGATTTATCCTTCCTATGATGGAAATCAACATCATAAATCATCTTAGCTAAGTTAAATTGGAAAGAGATATAGATAACATTGACTATTTGTCTTTGATCTTTTCTTATGATTTATCTTAATGACCCATTCTGAGGACCTCTCAATGATGTCTATCAAAAATATTTAGAGAGAAAGGAATGGGGCATCGATCACTATCTTTCATTTGCTGTGCTTGTTGGTATTCTTGTAAAATAAACTTGGCACATACTTGCTTAGTTGTGTGTAGGGAAGTTGTTTGGAGTAGATTGTTGACTATTGTGTATGCTTTGGTTCGATGTATTCTAAGATTCTAACTTACATTCCAACAAGGTTTTCATATGTCAAGATGTGAACAAGAACTATCCTATCTGTTTGTAGAGTCAAATTTGATTACACTAGATACAAGGCCATCCTAGTTATTAATACCTTGATGCATTGTATCTATGTCTTATATCAAACAATAAGGAATGATGAAAAATCCCAATCCCAAGATATGAGAAAATCATCATCATCATCATCATCATGCATTTCTCATCACCATCTCTAATAAAGTCTCGGTGGATCATAGACTTGTTGGATCTTTTGAATCAATCATCAAAATCAATGGTCATTCATCTTGTCTCTTCTATTTTCTCTCTATGCTAACCTAGTATCATGATAGTAAGAAAAAACATCATCAATTCTTCCATCCTGCATCCAAAAATAATCAACATGCATACATCTATCATAATCACAACATATCATAAAACATTCATCCTACATCATAATTATCATTTAAGTTACGAAGAATAATATAGATTTTTTATTCTAAGCATCTTAAATCATTGCACACATATCATTACCATACATCACATTATCATATCATAAGTATAAAAATATGCATTATATCCATACATACATCCATATGCATACATCATCATCTCATAAAACTAGAAAAGAAAATACACAAAAGAAATCCATCCATATCATTTGCATAAGCATAACCTCTACATATCATATCATCCATCGCATAACATGTCATGAAAATATATTGAAAAAGAAAAGCATCCATTCATTACATTGCATCCACACATGATCATAATGCATCATATCACATCAAATCATATCATATCAAAGTGCATCCATACATTCATAAGCATGAAATAAAAGATCATATCACATATCATAAATCCATACCATATCATATACATATCAAAAAATGGTAACTATCATAATACAATATCTGAATCAATGCATGCATATCAATCAAAAGTACAATATCCATGAGGCTATCAAAAAGGATCCCATGAAATTATATCTATATAAAATGATGAGGAAATAAAAAAATGTGTCTATACAAGCGGGTTAGCCTTGATGGCTGCTCCCCTCACTAGGCTGTCTCTCTGGCTAATCCTCAGCCCAGGGATGTGCCCCACTCCTCTGTGAGAAATTTGGCTGCCTTAGTTCCTGTGGGACAACTCGATGGTAATGCATGTGATAATAGGTTTCCTTAGTCACAACCTCTCTATACAATTGGGCAGAAATTTTCCACCCGTGGGTTGTAGCTATCATCGTGTCCAACTTTTGGTCCCACTCGACCTCTTGCGCTAATTGCATCTCGATGATTTATGAGAGCTAAGACTCCCGACCCCTCTTGATCGTCAATGCTTGTATTTGTTGTCTCACCTGGTCTATCTCAATAGTGGGTATGTGTAGGATCATCATGGAAAAAATAGGCCCTTAAATGGCAAAAAATTTAGAAAAATCAGAGTTGGGAAACTCGAAGTAAAAAATTAAATAAGTTATCTATATTATTTTAAAAATATGTAAGAATAGAATCTATAGAAAATCGAATGTAGTTTTTAAACTACTAGGTTTGTTTTAAAAAAAATCTATTTGGTGAAAATTTGAAATTTCAATGTAGTAGTACTTAAATTTCAAAGAAAAATAAGAAGTAGGTGTCCACCACCCTAACCACAATAAAATGATAATATTTTTTTATAAGATTTTAGATATAAGTAGAGGACTCATGTCGATGTGATGCATATTTTAAATTTTTTTCAAGTAAATAATTAATTATGAATTTTTTATTACAACTTTAAAAAAAATAAAATACTCGTATGTCTAACCACCTTAACTAGGTCAAAACTTCATGCAATTCAATGTTTATTTTTTCAATCATATAGTATGTAAAGCATAGAATGTGACACATGTTTTTGATTAAAAAAATGTGTACCGTTTGAAAGCTATTAATTTTTTTCAATCACTCTATCAATCAGGACTTTAGTCATAATTTGAATAGAAAATGAATAATAATTACTCATTAAATTCAAACTAAAGCATATTTTATATTGGTGGAAAGCTGAGAATCTCCTTTAAAAACCCTTTTCGTTTCATCAATTTTGGGTAAAAAAAAAGTTGTCAGCCACATACCCATCATATTGCCACTTTTTGGTCCATCATGATCCTGCACATACCCTAGTAATAAAAAAAAACTACTAATGAGCCTGATACCTCTCACATGTCACCCCTTGCATCTACTGCTATAACTATTGTATATGTGCATCAGGGGGATCTGGCCCCGCTGGTGGCTGCTACTGCATCAGTGGCTATTGATGTTGATGCAATGGTGGTGCACCTAGGATCTATCCATAATGATGCTGGCCATCCTGGCCATCGTGTCCTCTGCCCTATCCATCATCTAGTTGACCTCTTCCTTTGCCTAAACCCCTCCCTCTCGATCTCCCTCATGGAGGTACACTTGCTGGATCTATCAATTGATGAGGGGGTATGAACCATGCATCATAAGGAGGTGTCATCTATGCATCCTCCTATCCCTGATCATAGTCCCAGGGCCTAGCAAACAACTATCAAAAACCCTCGACAACCTCATGGGTTGGGATCATAGGTCCCCATGCTATCTCTTGAGCTGACCTGGCAAAGATGGTGGTATACTAATTTTTGATCATCAAAGCATGCGTCTCTCTGACAGTATCATGGGAAATTCAATGAGTGGGGGATTGATTTGTGCCTCACTGAATACCTCTAGGATTTTTATACAAAGCTGGCACTTCTCTAGGTTTTAGAGAAAAGGGTAGAAGGAAATGTAAACATAAAAAAAAATGGTGATATGCCAAAGATTTTACAACATTTTAAACCCAATCTTTCCTATTAATGATATAAATAGACACAGAACACCACAAGCCTTCATTATTAGGAAGATAATGAACAACAATGGCTAACAACAATCACATTGTAGTCTTTCAAATCTCCCTACACATAGTGTTCATTAAGGTCTGATCAGACATAAAGATTTTTGAGGTTAATAGAAAATAAATTAGAAATTGCATAAACCCTCTCTCTTCATACAACATAATTTAAAAAACAACCCTTTAGAAAAATAGAGAAGTCCACAGACATAATCCAATTTTCACAAGTTATTATCCTACTATATAAGCCTACATCATGGAAATCACCAACTTAAAATATTTGAATTTAGCTTGACACAATGTTTTATTTAGAATAAAAGCATGAAGAAGGAAAACTTGATAAAGGCCATACATGCACAATCTCAAAGATTTCTTCCAAATAGTTCATGCTTAAATATCAAATTTACTTTAAAAAAAAGGTCAGATGCCAATCCAATAATAGTTTGAGCATAAAAATAACATGCCAGAGAAAAGGAGTTATGTAACTCTACTTCTGAAAATAGTTCTATAACCTAAGAAAAATAAAGAAACTTTTCCTCAGTAAAGGAAACTGAAACTTGGAACCAACCCTTCATTGTGTCACCACCTCTCATTTATAGTTACAGAAAGAAGAAACTGCCACCACAACACAAAAGTAATTGCTACTAGATGTTGGCATTCTATAGCACACAATCTAATCATAGATCTTTCGTTAGGTCACAACAATATTTTCTCATCAATTATAAACTGCCACATTAATGCTCTTTAGATATTTAGCAAAGATAGTTATCTGAAAATGATCAAACCTTAGAAAATAGCCTGGAAAAAGTCTAGTTGACCAGTCACATAACCCAATGGAACTGATTCAAAGCTTCTATCTTGAAAACCAAAAGTAGCCAATAAGCTCTGACAAACTCCCAAAAGAGATTGCTTCATAAAAGCGCTAACTACTCGCAGTGAAGAGATGATGTGTCAAATAGGAAAAAATTCTTAGACTTGTGAATATGGCTCCATGAGAAAATCTCAGATGAGCTGACATGTGTCCCAAATCTCTCCTAAAAAGTAAGGCGAAAAATGAAAGTTGTGTAGCCACCACGCGACACATTGCGCACCTTTCCAATGAATTTACTTGAGCATAGACACATTCGAAGCCAAAAACATATTCAAGCCAAAAATAAAAAATGATCAAGGAAAAAATGGTTCATAATTTGGTGACTCATAGGGGGTCTTCACTTGTGGAGGCATGAACCTAGGCCTCTGGTAATTCTTGGAGTTTGAGGAAAGTGGAATGCAATGCCTCCCAATCTACATCATTCAGTTGGATGAGATTACAAATGAGTCTATATGCTTGCTCCAACTCAAAAAATTACTTGAAAGAAAAAAATCCTCATTTGAAAGAAATCGCCCCAAGGTGATAATAGAGTGAAGAAAGAGGGAAGATCTCACATTTAATATCATCAACTGTGGGCTATGTGCTTGAACTTGATAATTCTGTAGAAGTTTGGACCTTATGTCAGATCGCATCCATGACCTACCCAACTGTTAGTACATCTCCATCCGATGAAAGAAGAGGAGGGAGCCCAAAGTTAACTAGGACACCAAAGTCCTTGATTTCATTGACATTCTTGTTCAACAGTGTCTGGAAATCCTTGCACCTTGCTGCGATCTTGTGGCAGTGGATGATCTCATTTGCTTTGATGGAGGCAGATCTTTGAGCAAGAATCCCTGCACTTTTCAAGGCCTCATCAGTGGCTACACACAACTTGGAAATCAAGTTTTGCAATTCTGCTAGTTAGGGAGTACATATCTACATAAATTGATCAGCTATCAGGCCAACCTTCACATTTAATTTCTGAACGTCCCTTAAGAAATGTAAAGCATGCCCAAGAATAGAAACAACAACTGTGATCAACTCTTAGTGTGTAGATATTAGCTTCTTCAATATCAAGAGGGTCTTAGACCCTTGTGCAACATTTAGCTCTTGATTGAACTGAGCCTCTCTTACTCTTGTGCTTTCCTCCATTTGACTTCTCTCTTTGAGGGCATTCATCAGTTCTGAGCTCAGCCTTCCAATCTCTTGTTTGGACCTTTCTACTTTCACATGGGCCTTCTGAAGATCATCAAAAGCTTGATATCGGAAACCATCTAGCTCTCTTCTTATATTTTCTTGAGCGTGTTGGTACTCTGCATTCGTTTGACACTTAGTAGCCAACTGAACTTTCAATTTCAATTTCAATTTCAACATATAGCTGAATCTGTTCACCTTGGGCCTCCATGAGGAAATTGGATCTCTCCTTGCTGACTGTATATTTTCCTTATGTGGGCCATCTCGACATCTCTAGCCTAGATCTCTTTCTACTGCATGCTCACTATTTTCTTTACATTTACCAACTCTACCTCATGCTTCTTCAACTTTTTGTCTAGCCTCTCATAGTTCGCATATACAACTTTCTGGGTGGACTTAGCTAGGACCACTTTGTCATGCAAGCAAGTTTCATTCAAATCTAGACCCATGGATATGATGTCGCAATCCTCCATCTTCATTTGTCCCTCGAGCTTGGACATGAGGGGCTTCATGGTAGTGATCAACAAAGAGTTTTTCTCTTCATTGAAGCAAGTTTCAATCTTCTTGGTAGCTAGCAATGCGACATTCTTTAATAGTCATTTCTGCTTTCTGACCTGTCAGGCCTTCTTGGTTGCAATGAAATGCTCTTGGAGACTTTGAGGGGTATTTATGCTTTGTGCTACAATGGAAGCACCAGGAGGGAGACCAAAAAGGGTGATAGAAGGGGAAACTTCAGATGTATGAGCATGTGAGGAAGAAAAATGGAGCATTATCATGGAAAAAGGTGGGATGCCAAATTGAGTTTGGTCAGGGGAGAAAGTAGCTAGGATAAAAAAGAGAATTGGGTAGAAGGAGAGATGCCTTCCCAAAAGCAGATGGACCAGGAGTGACGGGAAACATGGAAGCTTCTACTCTTTCAATGGGGGCCCTTGACAGGGCGATCAAAGAATCAATAGCAGTCGAAGCAGATGATGCTTGTTCAGTGCGTAGGGATACTTCAAAAGATTCATTAAAAATGGAAAGGGGTGTATTCAAGACTATTAGCTCAAGTTATGAGGATAGAGGATTCCTTTCCATGGGAAGGGGCAAAGGAGTAACCAAAGATGTAGAGGTAGGAAGAAGAAAGGGAGTAAAACTTACCTAGGTTGCGATAGTCTAAACATTTTGTAGGATAGACTATGCTTCTTCTTCTCCTTGGGCCGATGCGTCAGGTGTACCTAGATCTTGGAGTCATCTTCTTTTTGCATGACTAGAACTAGTATGAACATCTGATCCTCTGGCAGCTGACCCCTCTGAAACTTGGCCTTTGACAACTGCAACAGACCCTCTTGGGGACCATCAGGTCCTTTTTTGTATGCTTCGGGCATTGGCGGAGGACATGAATTATGAGTCCCTTTGCCTCGAGCCTCTTTGACTATCGGGTTCCTGAGGATGGGAAGTGTGACATAAGATTTTCTCTTCTTCAATCTCATGACTCATCTCTGGGTTGCTATTGTTAGAGTCAGCCTCTTGATCATAAATTTTCTCGAACCTTTCGTCGTGTGGCTGAAAGTCTCTAAATAGGGTATTGGGGCATTTCATCTCTTGTTAGGATCTCTAGAAGTGTACCTTATTTCTTTCCAACCATCCCTTGCACTTCAACTATGTGTTGAGAGATTTTCCATCATCATGTTCTTTTGATACTTCACTTGTAGCACACAGAAATTTAGCCATTTTGGTCACTTGGGTGGAATGCGAGCCCAACCAATATATACCTTTGATGTTTCTTGAGTCAAATTCCTCCTCCTCTCAAAATACTTCTGACTCTCATGTTTTAAAGTGAAGTGATTTCTCAGGTTGTAGTCCCACTTATCACAAATTAGGACTAAGCCAAAGGCTGCTACTATATTTGTGAGCTTACCCTTGGCCTTCCGATTGTTCAAAACTACCTGCATGTTGGAAATTGTGAGTGGAAGTGAATATATCTTTGTTTTGTTTCTTTTGTCACCATAGACGTCAAAAAAGGTTACCCGATGACATGCCTCCAATGCAAAAAATCTATCAATTACAAATTTGGGGAGTTAGAAAGGTTCCCTAACAAAACCATGAAATTTGATGAATGCAAAAACCTATCTAAAGAAATAATCCACTAGGGTTGGTGGGTTTTCCATCCATTGTGAGACCTCAAGAGATAAATGGCCCATAGGGCATGAAAACAAATCTTGAAGTAGTGGCCTTTAAAAATGATCTACAAAACAATAATAGTCCCCTGTTTTCAAAAGTACATGGGTCCATACAAAAACTAGCTAACAACAACCTTTTAAATCTAACCTAGACACTGGTATATTTTTCTCGAGCAACTCAAAATTATGATGCAAAATCAAGTGGTCCAAGAAAGAAGAATACCTGAATTTAGACTCAGTATTGTAATTCTTCAATTGTTCTAGCATGTTTTTGGCTATTATATCGACAAAATCATAATATTTTTGGTTCTTCTCTCTTTTGAGCACAAAAGTCAGGCCCATCTAAAAAGGATGTACTTCCTCATCATCCTCAAGGTTGAAAACCTAGGCCAACATTGAGAATACAAACTATGTGTCTTTCTTGAATTTTCTACATGTGAAAGAGGAAAATAAAAATGAAACTTCTCTGGCCTTTCCTTTGCTTCTTCCTCATAAAAACTTGTTTTCCTAGCCACTTCTTCCCAAAAGATGTCCATTTTTCTTCATCAAAATTTTTGGCACCCTAGGTCATAGGGATACACAACATATCTCATATGGCTTCAACATAAATGGTAACCTTGATCCTATTACCCTCAATGGCTCCTATCCTTTTGTTGAATCTTCTGGAAAATATATTGACTAGCTCCAGGCATGGGTGTATGGCAGACCATATGAACTGTGGAAGACCACAATTCTAGAGTCAAAACGTGAAACCCTTAAATGATTCATGTTCTTTCATTCTTTGAAATGCACCCTCCCTAAAACTTTTAAGGCTAACTAACAACTTGGGGTCGAACACATTGTTAGTGACATCCTACACCGCCTCCCTTGGGATGCGTCTATTTGGCTGTACCTTTTTATGGAACTCGAACAACCATTCCTTAGGCACTGGAGCATTGGTGAATGAGTTCTGCCAAAAGATATCAACATAACTAGGCCTTTTGCTTGAGGCTACAACCTTTCTACTAGATGTTGATGGCTTTGCCATGGCTGTATCAGGAAGTTGCAGAGATTTTCCTTAATGAAAATGACCACTTGCCTATTGATTCTTTAGAAAAATATACTTTTGAGTATAATTAATTTCCTCGTGCAAACATGTAGTTAAAACTACGCCATTACTGCTGGTCCATTAAATGCTACCACCAAGGTGATACGTGTGGATTTGAGATCTGTATCACTTGGGAATGTGAAGAATGTCGTGAGAATAGAATTACTACATTCTCCCCACTGCCTCTTTCACAAATAAACTCATTGCATTGGAACATGTAATTTTAGCTACAAGAAATGTGCTAAAGTAATGCAAGGTACTTTTGAAAAGACATTCCCATTAATTTGTCATAACTTAGCATGTTAATCCATGTCTTTTCACATAAGTACAAGCTGGTTGTTGCTAATGATGGCAAAGGACACATGTTAAAAATTGACATACAAGAGAATTTACTCCCAACACCCAAATTTATGTCTTAAGACCTCCTATCAGATCCTTCGTATGATTTATCTACCTTCCTCCATTTTTCTTTGATATTTACCTATTGTCGTCTAGCCAAAAATGGACCTTCTGTTGGTTGGGTTTGCTAGCTTATCTTTTGTATATATAGCTATGCCACCTTATTGCAACATTCATTTGAAAAATATAGCCTTTAATTTTAGCAATATTTTCTCATTGTCTCCCACTCCACCACAGTTTGTTGCTTTTTCAAAATGTCAGCTGGCCTAGGCACTCCTAGTTGGCTTCTCCCACATAGGCCACAATATTGCTTTGTGGGAGAGGTCACTAGTGATAGAATTAAGCACTTGGTGAAGAAATGCAACCACCTTGCCTTGGGTACATTTATGTGGGTAGTCATCCAGGACTTCATTGATGATGAGAACTAGCTTCAGAGTAATTGGGTATGTGTAGGATCATCATGGAAAAAATAGGCTTGTTAAGTGACAAAAAAATTAGAAAAATCAGAGTTAAGAAACTTGATGTAAAAATTTGAATAAGTTATCTAGATATTATTTCAAATATATGTAAGAATAGAATTTGTAGAAAATTGAATGTAGTTTCTAAACTACTAGGTTTATTTAAAAAAAAAATTCTATTTGGTGAAAATTTGAAATTTTAATGCAATAGTACTTAAATTTCAGGGAAAAAATAAGTAGGTGTTTGTCTAACCACGCTAACTACAATAAAATGATAATATTTTTTATAAGATTTTAGATATAAATAGAGGACACATGTCCAAATGTGATGTATTTTTTTTGTAATTTTTTTCCAAGTAAATAATTAATTATGAATTTTTTATTACAACTTTTAAAAAATATAAAAAATCATGTGTTTGACCACCTTAACTTGGTCAAAACTTCATGAAACTCAATTTTATTTATTTATAATCCTATAGTATGCAAAGCATAAAATGTGACACATGTTTCAGATTCAAAAAATGTGATATCGTTTGAAAGCTATAAATGTTTTTTAATCATCCTATCAATTAAGACTTTAGTCATAATTCAAATAGAAAATGAATAATAATTATTTATTAAATTCAAAATAAAGCATAATTTATATTGGTGGAAAGATGAGAACCTCCTTTAAAAACCCTTTTTGTTTCATCAATTTTGGGTAAAAAAAGTCACCAGCCACGTACTCTACACATACTCATCATATTGCTACTTATTGACCCATCATGATCTTGCACATACCCAATTACAATGTTCTTTCCCACTTCGTCGCCTCCTTGCTTGACCTGTACATGGCCAAACCCATAATAATTGAATCATGTCACAATATGTTCAACGTTGCATTGATGGAAGGGCTTGGCGAGGTAGTGCAAGTGGCTATCCCTAGCGTTGGCATTCTGAGCACCATGGATCTCTGTACGCACATGGACTATGGGATAGATGTACCCTGGTTTCCCTTTCTTTCTAGCTTTTGCACCATGGACCTTGAGATGCATCGCTCACGTCTTCTCAACCAACAACCATCTACTTGCTACAAAAGTACAACATGGAGCATGTTTCAAGGCTTGCTTGGAGGAAGCACTATGAGTTTCTGGTGCAGAGTCGCGGTGACTAAGCCTTTGGTCTGCACTATGTGGAGTCTGCGTGTGTTGTGTTTTTACCCCCTTTTTTTGTTTTCATAGAGAAAAAGAAGAAGAATAAGAAGGAAAACCTGATGATGAGCCCTTTTGGCTTCATGGACAATGGCTGGAGGCTTATCTTTTTGCACATTGTCTCCTTTTTGCATCATTTTACTTTGTAATTCTTTTTAAGTTTGCTCGAGAGAGCCTTACGTTTAAATATGAGCCGTAGGATTGTATTACATTGTAAATTTTTGATGAATATAATCTAATAAAAAGCTTTTTCTTCTTCTATGTTATTCTTAATGGCTTATTCTCAAAATTTAGAACATATTTACAAAAAAATTACATATGGTACATAACTGTTAAAATTTTAAAGAACCGCTTGCTTTAGTGAAATAATTCTAGATAAATATTGTTCACGGGTATATATAAAGTGTTACATTACATATCTTTAAGTTTGTATGCATTATTTTCCTTGCACACACTAATTCAGAAGGGTCCCTTCCATCGGGATTCAAATTTTGTGTGTTGCCCTAGTTTCATAGTGCACTCATTATACTTTAGCACTAGACTCCCTTCTTTGAATTCTGGGTTAGAAGTCTTTTTGTCGAACCATTGCTTCACTATTTGTTGGCGAATGATCTTGTCTTCATATTATTTTTCTCTATCCTCCTCTAGTTTGAGGAGTTTTGCTAACCGTACCTCCATTTTGCCACTTTCTTCAACCTCCAAGGCTTTTAGTAGTTGCAAGGCAGGAATTTCTATGGAAATAGGCAACACTACCTCTTTTTTGTACACTAGTTTGTTCATAAGGGGAGGTCTTTAGGATTTTCTTGGGAGTAATTTGGTCCGCCAAAAGAGCAACTCTTAGGTGCTTGTGCCAATGCCTTTGTTGTTTTGACCCAATGCACTTGATTAACCTAATTAGGTTTTTGTTGGTCGACTCTGCTAACCCATTTCCTTGTGGGTAGTAGTTTGATGAAGTTTTAAGGTAAACACCTTGTTTGATAGCAAAATCCAACATCCTCGAACCTACAAAAGCTCGAGTATTGTCAAATATGATAGTTTTTGGTGAACCAAATCTGGTTACCGACTCTTTAAGGAAATTGACAATTTCACCCTCTGTGGCATTTTTTAGGGATATGACCTCCATCCACCTTGTGAAGTAGTCAATCACCATAAGAATCAACTTGTGGCAAATGTTGGAAATAAGATTTATCACTTCAATGAAATCCAAACCCCATTTAGCAAAGGGATCCTCAGTTACAATTGGAGTTAGGGGAAAAGAGATATTTTTTCTTTTACCAACAAAGAACTGGCACTGAGTACACTTTTGCACTAGATGATGTGCTTCATAAAAAATAGAGGGCCAATAATATATCGTTCGCATTATCTTCAAGGTGGTAGTATTGGCGGAGAAATGTCCACCCTCAGGACTACGATGGAATTCTTTGAGGACTCTTTCTGCCTGCAACTTTCCTAAACATCAGAGCAGGACACCATCATAATTTCTCTAGAATAATATACCTTCAACCAATAAATACCCACTACCTTGCAATCGGTAATATCTCCTTTTATGGGATGGAAGGATGGTCAGGTAGTACCCCTTTTGCATATACTATGTCTGATCTACCACCCAAGATTCGTTAGACTCAAATTGGTTCAAGTAGACCCGATTGGTCTCTTTTTCAACTATGGAACTTTCAAGATTCCTGTGTAATGTATTCACATAGACCTCTTCCCCGAACTAGCTTGGTTGGTCTAATGTCCACATCATACTCTAAGATCTTGGTGATTCAATTTTCCCTCTTTTCAGTTATCTCACCTTCTATGATATACTCTCGCACACTAGGATGTGCAATGAGAATAGTGATCTTATTGGCTAACACCAAGTGTCAGAACTTCTTTAAGCTTTTAAAAATGGAAAAACCCTAATTTTCTACAAAATTATACATGGCCTCATATCCTTAAGGGTCCTTCAATGAAATGCAATAGGATGCTCTCCATTATTTCCCTTGTCCTTCTGAGTGAGCACTGAAGCTATGCTATGTTGGCCACTATATACATAGAGTAAAAAATCTTTGGAAAAGTTGGGGTTAGACAATACCGGAGAAACAGAGATAACTATCTTTATCTACTCAAAATTTTCTTTGCCTTTGGGTATCCATTTGAAAATCAAGTTCTTCTTAAGCATCAACATGATTGGTTTCACAATCCTTGTGAAATCTGATATGAACCTACTGAAAAAGTTGATCTTTCCTAGAAAAGACTGCAGTCCCTTCTGATTTACTGGTAGGGGTAACTCCATTATAGCTCTCACCCTTTCGGGGTCTATTGCTATCCCCTCCTTTGACACTAAAAAACCTAGTAGCTTACCTTGAGGTACTCCAAAAAGATATTTTTTGGGATTCAAAGAAATCCCAAAATGTTGACATATCTGGAAAACCTTCTCTAGATGATCAAAGTGATAATCTTTTGACTTTTAAAAGACCTTCAAGTCATCTAGATATATTAAGATAATCAAGTTGATTAATCCCTTAAAAGCAATATCCATTGCTTGTTGAAAATTCGCACCAACACTTGAAAGTCCGAATGACATTTTTGAGTATCCAAATGTTCCCCACTTAGTGGTAAAAATTTTCTTATGTTGGTCAATTTCCTTTACATATACTTGGTTATAGCCTGAGAAACCATCTAGTAATGAAAACATCTCTGATCCGGCCACATTCTGCAAGATCTGCTCCATTGATGGCAAGGGGTAGTGGTCTTTTAGTGAGGCTTTATTAAAATCTCAAAAATAGACACAAAGCCTAATATCACCATTCTTTTTTTGAACTGGTACGAGATTTGACACCCAAGTGGAATGCTTAATTGAATATATGATCTTTGACTTGACCAATTTGTTGAGCTCTTGTGCTATCAAAGCTTTGACCTTCAGATTGACCAACCTTTTTTTTTGTCGAATGGACTTAGATCCTTCTGCCAAGTCGATGGTATGTTGAATTATGCCTGGATTGAACCCTCTAAGATCATCATAGGTCTAGGCAATAACTCCATCATATTTGAAACATAGATCCTTCAATCTTTTCTTATCCTTGTGGGGAACTTCCCTTCTAACCTTTAACTTTTTGTTGCTTCCAACATCATGCTCTTCATAGTCCCTCACATTTGTGATGAACCTCTGCTTGTCATTTCTCGTGTCTTCACAATCAAAGAGATTTTCAAGAAAGATTAATCCATAGAGAAGCTTGTTGCCTTTGAACTGGATACCTTGTCCTTCAGGAAACTTTGCTCCTAGTAGTGAATAGTTGAAAGCTTCTTCCAACTTCTACATAAAGGAAACAATCTGAATGTGATCATCAAAAAATTGCTAGTTTTGATCATTTTCAAGGATTTCGAGTTGGATGATGACCTGCATTGCATTCTACTTGGCTGAATTGGAAATTAGTTCAAATTGTGAACCTATAGAGGCCATTTGATCAGCGACATTGTTTTGAGATCAAGAGATAACTTGTATATCAAAGGCTTCAAAGCTCTCAATTAGGTCCCATATCCGATGTCTATACGACCTCATCCTTGTGTTCTTTGTAGCCGCTTGTACATAGACTTGGCTCACCACTAACTTTGAATCTACGAAAGCTTGTATTCTGTTTATGCCCATCCATTCTGCAAGGATCAGACCATTGACCAAGGCCTCATATTTTGTGTCACAACCCTCTTCCTAGAACATTTAAAAATGAAACTCTTTATTATTAAATTAGGTGTGTTTGACAATAGTTATTATTTTATTTTATTATGGAATTAAAACACAAGAAAAAATTAAATTAAAAATCAATAAATTAAAATATTAAAATAAAATAGATACTTTAAAATACATAAATTTATGATGCTAAAATTTAATTATGGAAATAAGAAAAGAATAAATAAATTTTATTTTTATTTAAAATTTTCCATATTTTTTCTGTTTTCTCAAGTCAACACCTTGTTTTTATCAGTTAACTCTATCTCATTTTAGAATTTAAATCTTTCCCTTATTAGTTAACTACTTTTATTTTAGTAACTTCATGTGTAAACTATGCGTAAAAAGGGAAACCTTGTGTGCACCTTTATCCATCTTTTAAATTTAAAAATTCAATATTATCTTTCACGAGTAAAAATGGAAACTTTCCTCTTCGTCTCTTTGATCTTGATCGTTGTATTTTTTCAACAAATCTCGACTGTTGATTTTCACCATCAAATATTGACCATCGAATCTCCATTCATTTTTTTTTATAAATATGACCCCTTGACCTCTTTCAAGGGGCATGATAAGATTTAGAATCCTTCATATTCGTTATTTATCATCTTGATTTTTCTTTGCATTCTAAGAGTTGTAATTTCATAGGAAAAGATAGGAAGTAGGGAAAAAGGTTTTTCTTAGTTGTTACAAAGGAGCAAGGACTTAGAAGGATCTAAAGCTTGGATTCAACAAGAAAGGAGTTGGAAAAAATTGTGTTACATGTAAGTATTATTAATTTTTTTTTTCTCATTAATAGATTTATGGGTATTATTCTTTATTTTATGTCAACTTGTTTCAAAAGAATTAGACTATAATTTGATAAAAATTAAAGAGGAAAAGATTTCCATGTTAGATCATAATTAAAAGAAATGAGAAGTTATGCTATTTCATCATAAATTTCAAACTTTATTTAAAACTTAATTTTTTTTTAAATTTAAAATTGTATCAACGATATTTATTTATTTATTTTATATTTATTGAAAAATTTATCAGAATTTTATTTAAAATGTGACTTAAGAAATTATTTTAAAATCGATAGCAATATCACAATCTTATTTTCTAATTTTCATGAATCTATTTAGAAAGAAATGTACTAAATTGTAATTTAAAAAGGATATATATATATATATATATACACTAAAATTAAATTATTCAAAAAATAAATAATAATATTATATATATATTAAGTTTTGTTTAAAATTTATTTACATTCTATATTAAAATTTATTTAATATTAAATATTATTTAAAAATTTATTTTAAAACTTAATTATAAAAATTATTATTTAAATTTTATTTTAAAACTATAATAATAATAAAATTTATGAAAAAAAATAATAATAATTAAAAAATTGCCATCTGGTTGGGCAGTCCTGCAAACAAGGCCTTTCTTTATATAAAACATTATGAAGTTACTATTCTTTTAAAACATTTTTTTCTTCAAAAAATTGCATTTATATTAGTTAACATAAAATTTGTTTTATATTTTAATATAAAAACTGATTTATATTTAGTAAAATTTGTTTTATATTTTAATAAAATTTGATTTATAATTTCATAATTTTTTTTTTCAGACAAAAGGTCAATGCCTAACTATTTTTAATAATATCAAAATAAACATTACATGTATAATTAGATTTATAGTACTAATTATAAGGGTGCCAAAATATTCCCAAATTGTGTCTATCCTATAAGATACCTCCACTTTACATTTATAGATTAAACCTGATAATAGCTAATAGAGATTTAGCTCTATCAAAATTGTGTCATATGTATATGAAATGACCACCATAGATATATAATTATATCCATAATCCACATACAAATGCATATGATTCAACCAAATAAAGCAACCTATCTATATGGCCAATTTCTTTTAGTTATAACTGGGCAAACTTTACAAAAAATTTTACATACAAAATTTGTAGGAGCTCATAATTAATTTACTCATCAATATCAGTTGCATCTTGCTCTGAACCTTGGCCATCTTCTACTGCATTTTGATCTGAACCTTGACCATCTTCATTGATATTATACTCATTTTCCCCCACACCCTCTTGTAGATTCTCCTTCTCACCCTTTTCTTCACCATCTGGTACATTCTGATTTTGATGATTGAAGTTGAGCTGTAGTGGATGCCCATGTCTAATGTGATGATTTATCATCTAAAATAGAGAGCATAGAATTTTTCTTTAATATTGTCCACCATTGGACTCCCTAGCTCCTCTAAAAAATAATTTAAAAATCTAGTCAAAGCCCATGTATCATCTCTTTTTAGATCGTTCTGTACTGCCTCAAATGCTGCCCTTTAGCACTATTTAGTTTTGAGAAATTTCTTTGGAAAGAGACCACCCACAAATCCTCTTCCTCTATCCAAGTTATATGCCTGCACACTTTGAAGAAGTTTATCCTCACCCAACACATTTGGTCGCACCACTGTTTCAACAACAATTTCTAGTAGGTTGAGTGACTACAAAAGATCTAAAGCATTGGATAGAAATAGAGACAACATTTGAGATGGAAAAAGTATCCTGGGAGCACTTGGACTTAAAAAATGCTCTCCAATGACAACCTTGATATTGTCAACCGTGCTAGGGCATGATACTAAAAAAATATAGGATAATTCAAAATCCCTAATATCCTTAGAAAATGGATGTTTCCCTGGTTTGATTTGCACAGGGACCCTAAATTTTTTGATAGTGTATTCCATTGGCAACCCTCGAAACCCACCCAAATTCTTTGCAAGTTTTAATTACAAACCAACACCAAATCCTGGCACCTAGGAAAGAACAGTGAATTCACCAAGAAGCACAAGACAACTTTTGAAAATAAAATGCACAATGAAGCACCCAAAAACAAGGTACGCCCAATATGAATTTAGTAGAATATAATTCACTTTCACCACATAAGGCCCAAAGGAGGGAATGCAGGAAATAAAATTTACTACCGTAGCTCTGAGATTTTGTAAACCATTTCCAAGAATGTGAAGAAACTCATCTAATGGAACCCTACACTTGTTGAAGAAGGTTCAAGATACAAGTGCAAAAAATAAAAGAGGTAGGTGTTTTATAATCAATGCAAAGCATATATGAAGTGCGAATGCATTTAGTTTGAAAGAAATTTCACATGTATGGGAGGCCACATAACAATACATGATTATAGTTAATAGCAAAGGCTCATTTAATTTCATCATTCACCTTACATCAACAAATTATGATCAACTCTGGTGGGTGCGGTTTATTATCACTATTTCAAAATATTCATAAATCCTTCATGCAAGTAACACATGCCAACTAAAGTTTCCCCTAGGCATGAAGGGTAATAATTTTAATGTAATTTACAGATTCTTGAAACATGAAAAATTCTGCCTCCAACACACAAGATACCAAAACTCCCCCAATTGTAATGCCACCTCATAGTAGGGTCCAACTCACATACCATATTATGACTCACTCAGTCTCTTCAAAATATTGCCAATTCACTTGCTTGATCATGCCTTTGTCATCCTTCATCAAACATGCCTCTGTCATCCTTCAAAATTTATCATTAACCATATGCATGCCTCTATGATTTTAAAATCCTAGGCATTGAAGAAGGTTAGAGAAATTATTTAAAACAATTAAATATGATATATATTCATTGAAATATAAAATTTCAATAGCATGACCCCTGTAGCCAAAAAAAACATCATTAGAAAAAGAGATATCTAGGTTATGAAAACCTGCTTTTGTCAAGATTGATTAAATCTTGGAGTGGTTCATTGCACAAGGTTGAATTCAACCCACAAGATATTTCACTCACTTGTTGCTCACAACCAAGGCTTGTAAGATGATCAGCCACATGATTTCCTTCTCTATAAATGTGATTCAGTTCAAAAAATTCCAAAGAATTGAGTAATCCCCAAACTTGATTGAAAACGTATTATGATTCTTCCAATTTGAAGAACCTTTGACTCTACAAGTAGTTATAATGATTAAAGAATCACCTTCAATAAGGACTTTTGAAAATTTAAGTTGTTTGATAAATTGCAATCCTATAAGTAGAGCTTGAACTTCTAATTAATTATTAGTTCCAATAGGGAGGTGAACAGATTTTGCTCCAATGAGCTCACTGACATGATTTCTGACAACAACCTCTGCACCTGATTGGTCGGGATTCCCCTGAGATGCACCATCAAAATTTAACTTTACAAATCCTACAACCAGGGGAGTCCACACCACCTTTTTCCTATATTGTTTGACATCCACCTTCAGCTTCTAGTTACCTTTAAAAGGAATAACTAGTGAAGGCCAAGATTTGATCTGCTTAGAATCCCAATAAGTGAATTCCGAACCAACATGTTTTGAATTAAGAACATAAGTATTAACCACTTCACATATTGAATTTTCTAGTCTCAACAATACTTGTTCAATACTTGATGGTTGTTTATGAAATATCCTTTTATTTTTATCCCACCAAATACACCAAACCATTGAAGAAAGAATAAATTTCCATAAACTTTAAAATAAAGAATGTTTGTACAACATGGGCCAACTTGTGAACATTTCCCAAATAGTAAAAGGAGAAGAAAACTATCCTAATTTATGTTTCACAAAATCCCAACAAGCATTTTCAAATGGGCATTGCAAGAAAAGATGATCAAACTCTTCTATTATTGTATCATAGAGCACACAATTATAAGGTGCAACAATTCCTAATTTAACTAGCCTGTCACTTGATAAAACTTTGTGTTTTAAGGCTAACCAAGAAAAAAAACATACATTAGGGAGAACCACTGGATTCCAGTAGAAAGACATAGCTCTTTGAGGTTGAACTTGAGCTTCCATATTCATGACAGCCTTATACCCCATTTTAACTGAATATTTCCTTATTTTTGAAGGTGCCCAAATGAGTTTATCAGATTTTTCATACCCAAATACTTGATCCTGTCTCCCAAGATCTTGATTAACTCAAATTGTTGTATGTTTGAAATTAAGGATTGATTCAAATCTTTCCATAAATCTCTCCCTGAATGTGCATCAAATTCCTGAATATAATCAATAACTCTCCAACCCAAACATTGTGACCAATGCATTTTTGCTGATTGGAAGCCATACTAAGTATAAAGAGGAGGATACCCATTCCATGAGTCTCTCCAAAAATTTACTTTGAAGCCATCATGAACTTCCTAAGTTAAATGAGGGATAATCACTTTTCTAGAAACCAACATGAAATTGCACATTGTAGAACCTTGTGGAGGGTTAGAAATTGTGAAATTATGTTTTGAATGTTAGATTTTAAGATCAGATTTAATGCATAGAAATTAATTCAAAAATCAGAGACAAAGACACAACAAATACTCTAGGAAAACCCTCCTCTTGAGGGGAAAACCCAAACAACAAATATCTCTTTATTATATATCAATAATGGCAACAAGTCTCTTTACAATGAGGCCAATCTCAAGGCCAATATTGAACACCTTCACAAGATACAATGATAACAAGTAATGAACATTTCCTTGTAACTCAAATATGCTCTTAAGAGTTCACAATCTACTCTTGATGACTTCACAATCTTCCCTTGATGAATTCACAATCTACTCTTGGTAATTCACACTTGAGAGAAGAGAAGAGACTTCAAACTTGCTTGATGTGCAAATGAGAGGAAATAACCTCATATAAATACATTGCTAGATAGGTCACAACCTTTCAATAAACTAGGTCGGCCATCAAGAAATAAATAAAATTAATAATAATGAATTACAATGAAGGTCAGCCAAGGAAGAATGATGCAAGGAAGTCATCCAAAAATAATGTTGCCATTTACACATATAAATAATTTATATCTTCAATTGGGGCTGGAAGAATTGAACCCAAAGCTGCTAACATCAACACTCCCTCTTAGCTAGGGAGAAATACTTCCAGTTGCATAATACATATCACCTCATCATGATGTCTACCACAATGGCTACACCCAAATGTGGAAAGGAAGGATATCACCTCATCATGATATCAAATATCACCTCAACATGATACCAACCATAATGGATACAACCATGTATGGTATGTACAAGTTTTCATCTCTTGCGTGATGTTGTCACCTCAACATGACTTTCACCATGGCTCTCATAGAGGGTGAAAACACAAGTACAATAAAATCATCACAGAGTCTCTCACGTGATGTTTTCATGGAGTCACACACATGACATCCACCATGGCTCTCCTAGAGGGTGGGATCAAGGGATTTCACCTCAAACTTCTCTTACAGAGAAGAACTCATTAATCAAGGGATTTTGCCTCAAACTTCTCTCACAGAGAAGAACTCATTAATGAAAGGATTTCACCTTGAACTTCTCTCATAGAGAACTCATTAATCAACGGATTTCACCTCAAACTTCTCTCACAGAGAAGAACTCATTAACGAGGATCACTGATACTGAGACTCCTTAGTTAAGGATGTATTCTTCACCATACCAAGCTTATCTCGAAAGTACACAAACTTTATCTTGGAGAGAGGCTTGGTGAGAATGTTTTCCATCTGCTCATCAGTGTTGATATACCTTAATTGTATAGCTTTCCTCAATACTATATCTCTAATGTGATGGTATTTGATCTTAGCATGCTTGGTTCTATCATGAAACACAAGATTGATAGAAAGCTTTACACAGCTTTGGTTATCACAATGAATGATAGTAGGCTCCATGGATTGTCCAAACAATCCTACAAGGAGCTTATGAAGCCACACTATTTCCCGAGCTGCCACACAAGCTGAAATATACTTTGCCTTTGCTGTACTCAATGCTACAGATGACTATTTCCTACTGCACTAGGAAATCATATTAGATCCCAAATTGAAGCAACATCCAGAGGTGCTCTTCTGATCAGTAACACTCCTTGCCCAATCAGAGTCAGTATAGCCATGCAACTCTAGATCCACACCTACAAAATATCTCAACCCATATCCAATTGTGCCACACAAGTATCTCAGGATATGCTTCACTGCAACTAGATATATTTGCCTTGGTTCACACATGAACTGACTAAGTGCACTCACTACATAGAAAATATTCGGTCTAGTATTGACTAGATACATCATCAATCCAATCAACTACCTATACATTGTGGAATCCTCCAGATTTGAACTAGCTGTAGCCTCTTTCAACTTATGCAAGTTGGTCTCCATAGGCGTAGACATGGATTTTCAATCCATCATACCTCCAGTAAGAAATAAATGAACATAAAGAACCAAGATCAACTAGATTACCATCTTCTTCATGTTCAGTAGGCTTCCTCTGAATCTTCAAGTAGTTGCATAAACCTTTTAACCTTTTCATCCAATATTTTTTGCAATGCTTGCCTTAGAGAAATTTTTCTAGAGCACACCTTTGATATTGTAGATATTTTTTAGGATTGTCCTTCTCAACCGCATCCTAGATCACTCTATTCTAAATAGGTTTGCAGAGCTACCAATGTCAATTCTAGATGACCGTCTTGATCAATTTTTATCTCAACAGCTGAAGGGATACTCTAAGGATTTAACACCTAGTCTTGCAATACAGTAATCTTCACTTCTTCTCAGTGAGTCACAAAACTCCCTCTTGATCCCTGCTTCAGAGATTGCAAGAAGTCTTCTAGAAGTGAACTCCCTCTAGCCACCAACATAGTCCTATGGCTGCAAGTTGTGACTTCACAGTTGATCATTTCTTTGGTCGACATGACTTCCTCACAAGATGCCTCAAGCTTTTCATCACTAAGCAATCTCTCATCACCTTCTTTCTCCTAGAATTGTCCTGAAAACATTTTAGAGAGAGATTACTAGCATTTTATAACTACCCAAACAAATATCAAGGCTAGAATCATACAAGGTTCACTATCTCAAGATATAGCATGAACACATAAGAGTTTATGAACAATAAATATAGAAATAAACCTATAAGTGAAATATGAGCAAATATCAAAAGATTAGAATGAAGGGATAAAGAACTTATCTTTAATTGAATTCGGATATAACTCTTTCTTCCATCTTTTACTCCTCTCGAGAGTGCCAAACTCATAACAACAAAAAGACAATATGCACCACTACAGATTTCTTGAATGCATTATGCAGTTAGCATGTAGAACCAACTCTCTCCAGGAGTTCAAGGCTCTATCACAGTTCATGCATTAGAGAATGATATCTATGTGACCAATTAATCACCATCAAAATTGCAATTCTCTTTTTTATTTTAGAGTCACACTCAAAAATCTTCACAACCAACATGAAATAACTTGCAATAAATGAAATCTTCAAAGAATCTTATGCTAGTGAACACAATTCAAGAGAAACCACTATCTCTCTTTACTAATTACAAGATCCAAATAAAATATATAACTTAACAAACAAATAATACTTATCTCTTTAAATATTCTGATGGATGCAAATACTGGACATAGTAAGATATGCTGCTCTCGTGCTCAGATCAGCACACAACCTTCATGGCTTGAACTCAGGCCCATGACTTAGAATAGAAATTCCCTAGAATCCTTTTGAGGAGAGATCTCATACACATCCGCAAATGAAGCATGCTGATTAGACCTAGTTGGACAATCCTTTGCATAGTGACCAAACTTGTCACAATGAAAACATTGGAATTTGGAGAGGTCCCACTTCTTCTTGAATGGGGAAGCACCATCAACTCCTTTATCTCTATTCCTCTTGAAATATCCTTTCTTTCCAATTTTCTCTTTCTTCTTCGAGGATTGAGTGGAAAGGACATGAATTTCTTCATTTGTATAGCTTCAACCAATACCTCTCATAGTCAACCTAGACTCTTCTTCAATACAATCTTCCCTCAAATGATCAAACTTAGGAAGTTTTGATCTTGCACTGATTCCTTGAATGTAAGACTCCCAAGATGAAGGAAGACCATTAAGGGAAAGCATGGTTAAATCCTTGACATCAACAAAATGACCAATAGAAGAGAGATGATCTCTCAATTCAAAAATATTCATGAAGTAAGCGATGAAAAATTCTCCTTCCACCATCTTCACATGATGAAGTTGTTTCTTCAATGCAAGTGCATGATTGGTGTTGTTGATTTTGTACATCTCCTCCAAGGTTTTAAACATCTCTCTTGCTGTCTTCAACTTGGAGACAATCAGAACTATATGATCCTTAACAAAATCAACTAACATCTTCTTTGCCTTGATGTATTTCTTCCTCCATTGCACTTTCTCTTCTTCCTCCGATGGCTTGGGAGCATTTGTCTCCACAAACTCGGCCAAGTCATTCTCTTGCAAGGTGAGCATGATTCTAAACCTCCATGATGTGAAGTTGGATGCTCCCTCGATTCTATCCTCAATCTTAAGACCATTCACCATCTTGACTAAGGTAGATAAAGACAAAGAACAATAAAGAAGAGAATAGAGCATCACTGCAATACAAATTTGATCACGATCTTCTTCAAACCCGCTCTAATACCATGTTAGTTTTTAAGATCAGATTTAATGCACAAAAATTAATTAAAAAATCAGACACAAAGACACATCAAATACCTTGGGAAAACCCTCCTCTTGAGGGGAAAAACCTAGCAACAAATGTCTATTATATATCAATAATGGTAACAAGTATCTTTACAATGAGGCCAATCTCAAGGCCAATATGTAGCACCTTCACGAGATGCAATGATAACAAGTAATCAACATTTCCTTGTAATTCAGATATGCTCTTAAGAGCTTGCAATTTTCTCTTGATGACTTCGCAATATTCCCTTGATGAATTCACAATCTTCTCTTGGTAATTCACACTTGAGAGAAGAGAAGAGACTTCAAACTTTCTTGAGGTGCAAGTGAGAGAAATGACCTCATATAAATATATTTCTAGATAGGTCGCACCCTTTCAATAAACTAGGTCAGCCACCAAGAAATAAATACAATTAATAATAATGAATTACAATGAAGGTTGGAAAAGGAAGAATGATGCAAGGAAGTCGTCCAAAAATAATGTTTCCATTTACACATATAAATAATTTATATCTTCAATTGGGATGGAAGAATTAAAGCCAAAGTTGCTAACATCAACATTGAATCCCCACAATCTAAATACTTAGATTGCATGATCTTGCACTACTTAGAATGAGGCTTGTCATGCATGTGCCAAACTAAATTTTCCCCCAATGCCATATTTCTTGAAGCCATATTGTGAACTCCTACCCCAGCTTTTTGTTTATCCTTGCAAATTTTTTCCAAAGAAATAAGTGGAATTTTCTTTTTGCAATCCATGTTTCCCTTCCATAAAAAAGATCAGACTAGTTTCTCAATTGTAAGTATTAAAAATCTAGGAGCCTTCAAGACTGCCATAAAATAGTTTGGAATTGAAGATAAAAAAAATTTAATCAATAACATTCTCCCTGAAATAGAAAGCCAATGTCCCTTCTAGTTTGCAATTCTAGATTGAATACTACATATAACCTTATCCCAATATGATATCCTATTAGGACCAAAAAATAAGTGAATGCTCAAATATTTACAAGGGAGATCAACTTCTTGAAAGCCCAAAAGTTGAATAATTTTATATTTCACCAAAGGCTTAGCATTAAGTATATAAACTTTAAATTTATTTTCATTTACACACTAGCCTAATACCAAGGTATATTTATCTAACAAAACCTTAGTCTGTTTTGTTTCTAATATTGTAGCAAGACCAAAAAGAAGCGTATCATTTACAAACAATGAATGAGTCATTGCTATATCTATGGAAGGAATATTTATTCCTTTAACCAAATTTTGTGAATGTGCATGATTTATTACTCTACTCAATGCTTCAACTAAAATGATAAAAAGAAAAGGAGACAATGGATTTCCTTGTCTCACCCCCTGGCTTGAAATGAAGAATCCTGAAGGAGTACCATTGACCAAGATTGAAAACTTTTCCCCATACAACAAAGAATAAATCCATTTACACCATTTTTCTTGAAAACCAAACTTTCTCAAAATTTGCATTAAAAAGGACCAATTCACTCTATCATAAGCCTTCAACATATCTAGCTTAATAATTAAAGCAGAAAAATATTGTGAGGATATGGAATGCAACACTTCATGAGCTACTAAGGCACCTTCAACTATTTCTCTTCTTGGGACAAAACCACCCTACTCAATAGAAATAATTCTCGGAATGATATGAAGCAATCTCATGTAAATTGCTTTGGTGAAAATTTTGTAAACAGTGTTACAAAGAGAAATAGGCCTAAAATAAGAAAATGAAGAGGGATTGTTCACTTTTGGAATAAGATCTATGTGGGTCACATTGAACTACTTCAACATATCACTTGAAGTCCTAGACTCTTCCAATGCTTTTAAAAAATCATTTGCAATGAAATCCTAACATTTCTAAAAGAAACATGTTGTAAATCCATCAAGCCCTGGTGCTTTATCAAGAGACATAAAGAAAACTATAGATTTTAATCTAGTTAAAGTAAAAGGCTTCAACAATTGAGCATTGTCTTCCTAAGATACAAGTGTTGGAATAGTATCCAATAATTTATTCCTAGCCAAATCAATTTGATCTAACTTTTTATTCGAAGCTGATAGCAATTTTGAAAAGAAAGCTATCCCTTCACGTTGGATATCTTCCTCCTTGACTAGTTTTTCCCTTGTTTGACTATCCATGATAGAAAATATTGCATTTTTTGACTTTTTAACCTTAGCTAACCTATGAAAAAACTTTTTTATTTTTATCCCCTTATCTCAACCACAATTCCCAAGACTTTTGATGCCAATAGACATACCTCTTCCCTAGCTACAAGCTCTTCTCATTCATCTTGTAATTTTTTTTGCAATTCAAAAGAG
This sequence comes from Sequoia sempervirens, assembly GCA_007258455.2. Lineage (NCBI taxonomy): Eukaryota > Viridiplantae > Streptophyta > Pinopsida > Cupressales > Cupressaceae > Sequoia > Sequoia sempervirens. The sequence goes on along the minus strand of VDFB02281492.1, from coordinate 421,497,463 downwards.
ACTGGATTCAGACCATTTAGAATAATCTCAACATTAACATTTGTAAGTTGTTTAAAGACAAATTCTTTTTGATGAAAAACATTCTTAAATATAGTAGCATTCTAGTGTTTCATCTATCCCCTGACATACATAAGCTTACGTGAAAAATGGAAAATGAAAGTTCCTTCCACCATAGGAGCCTTGATCCACCATTCACACAATAGATTAAAAAAATCAGGATGTCAAAGCCACATCATTTCAAATTTAAAAGAAGATTTCGTAGATGATGCAACCTTTTTGTGATTAATATGTAAAGATAAAGGAAAGTGATCAGATCCCACCCAAGGAAATTTTTTTGAAGATAAAGCAAAATTTTCATTTATCTAATTAGGAGAAATCAAAAACCTATGCAAACACACAACAATTTGAAGAAAATACTTGGGCTTGTTTGTCCAGGTATAATTTCCATTACCTGGCTTTATATCAGACAATGCATTGTTATGTGCAAAATCATTAAAATCCTCCCGTGTTTTCTCAAGAGGAATAATACCACCCTTTTTATCAAAAAGACTTAGGATCACATTAAAGTCTCCTACTAAAATAAAATTTTGAGAATCTAATTGGTCCAAAGATTGATTTAGCTCTTCCCACAACTCTTTCTTACCCATTGTAGAATTAGGTGCATAAATATTAAACAAACAAAAACTCAAATCAAAATGAACAACTTTCAAAAACTGCCAATGTTGATTATTTGTGAAGCTTCCAATAATACAATCTTAGGATTCCACAGGGAAATCAAACCCCTGGATGCCCCTTGAGCAACTGAAAAACATGAATTCCACCTCACCCATTTTTTAATAAAAAGTCAAAATTCTCTTGAGACAACTTAGATTCCTAAAGTAACACTATGTATGCTCCACAAGCATCAATTTGATGCTTGATGTAAAGATAAAGGAAAGTGATCAAATCCCACCCAAGGAAATTTTTTTGAAGATAAAGCAAATTTTTCATTTATCTAATTAGGAGAAATCAGAAACCTATCTAGAAACACACAACAATTTGAAGAAAATACTTGGGCTTGTTTCTCCAGATATAATTTCCATTACCTGGCTTTATATTAGACAATGCATTGTTATGTGCAAAATCATTAAAATCCTCTTGTGTTTTCTCAAGAGGAATAATACCACCCTTTTTATCAAAAAGACTTAGGATCACATTAAAGTCTCCTACTAAAATAAAATTTTGAGAATCTAATTGGTCCAAAGATTGATTTAGCTCTTCCCACAACTCTTTCTTACCCACTGTAGAATTAGGTGCATAAATATTAAACAAACAAACACTCAAATCAAAATGAACAACTTTCAAAAACTTCCAATGTTGATTATTTGTTGAAGCTTCCAATAATACAATCTTAGGATTCCACAAGGAAATCAAACCCCCAGATGCCCCTTGAGCAGCTGAAAAACATGAATTCCACCTCACCCATTTTTTAATAAAAAGTCAAAATTCTCTTGAGACAACTTAGATTCCTAAAGTAACACTATGTATGCTCCATAAGCATCAATTTGATGCTTGATACAAGCTCTTTTGTTAGGGTCATTAATGTCCCCAACATTCCACATTATAAATTTCATTCAAACTTCAGAGAGAAATTCGCTCCCCTCAATCTCTTTTTAATGCTACCATCCAAAGTAGCTTGACTTTCCAAGAATGACTCCTCTTGCAGCTTAACAATATTTATTTTCCTTCCCCTTTTTCCTAGAGATTTATGAGAATATGGAGAAGGATTTTGAATTAAATCAAAATAAAATTTATCCCTTACAATCTCCAAATCATTCAAAGAAGAAGACAATGCACTGGACCTCCCATAGCTTTCTCCTCTTGCAACTTAAAAGAATTTGTTTTCCTTCCCTATTTACTAGAAGATTTGAAAATAGTTGGAGGAATATTATTGTTTACAATACACTGATCAAAACCTTTAATAGTCTCCAAGTCATTCACAAAAGTAACCAAAACATTGGACAAATCCTTTAGAATACAACTGTTCAAAGTCATTTGCCTTCCTGTTTCAATCTCCTCTTGAAGCTTAATAGCATTAGACTTCCTACCCCTTTTACTTGGAGACTTCTCAGCTGATGAGGAAAGGGCAAGCGTTTGAGATACCGAAAAAATCTGAGAAAAAAAAACTCTACAAAACCCTTCCCCAACTTCAACTCATTATTGAAAGACACTTTTGTACTGGAAATAACCTTTTCCCCTTGGTGTTCAGGTAATAGGCCAGATAAATAAGCACTTTTATTAGATACTGGATCTTCCCCATATTCCTCAATGATTTCATCACATGAAGCACCCAATAAAGGAAGTGACATTTGAGCTAGTCCATCAAGATTACCATCTTCTAACAAATATTGCATCTCCAAAAAATCAAGAGGACTAGAAGGTTGGTCATTCACACATATAGCAGTAGAATTTGTCAAGGTGAGTTGATTAATATTAGATGAATCAGAACAAACCAAGAAAGATGAGATAGAACAAACTTGTTGAAAAGAGATCAATATATTTGGTAGATAAAGGTGCAAGGATAAGCCCAAAGTGAACAATTAAGAAAAATGAGGCACAAAAGGAGGAATATGGAAAAAAGCCTTGCCTGCAACAATCTTGCCTACTAGATCCAAACCAGTATTAGATAAGGAAACCTTATCCTTTGAAATTTCAAAAGTACTATGTGTCTGAGAAACAAGATTCATACCCACTAAGAGATTCCCAAAGAATAGCTTAGGATCCAAATCAATTCCCATGAATAGAACAATAGACCAAGTATTTGAATCCCCCAACCCTCATTACCCTTTTCTTTTCCTGTATAAGAAGGAAAATCCTGAATAATGTTAGAAGTTTCATTACCCTAGAAACCCATAAAAGGATTAACAATTGAAACTAAAATTTCCTGATTGGTTTCTTTTTTGCCCTTACAAAACTTGGTCTTGTGACCCAAAATGTGACACTTTTTACACACATTAAAAGGAGTCTCTATGAACACATCCTGAGTAAAAGGACCTACTTTAGATCTAATTGTAACATCTTGTGGAAAAGATAACGCCATGTCCAAAAGAACACAAACCTGAACAGATAGATGAGGGTTTTGAAAAAAGGACAAATCATGCTTCAGAAAAATGCCTAAATGATTTTCCAAAATTTCAATAATGCCTGGCTCTCTGTATTCCAAAGGAAAAGAGTGCATTTGAACCCAAAAAGGAATATACTAGATAGTAGCCCTGTGAGGGTTAAAATTGTGATTCCATGGTTGAATAGACAAGCCAGATGCCCCATAGACCCAATACTTAACTTTATAAACCAAATCCCTATACTTTTTCAAGGAAAACAAAACTACGAAAAAAGCCATTTCCATTATCAATGTAAAAGATTTTAGAAACCCCTTCCAAATCATGAAAAATTAAGGATTTAGTTCAAAAATAGGAGGATAAAACTTCCAGAACTTACAAATAAGAGCTGTTTATCACAAATTTTGAGATTGCACTCTTAACAAATCCTCTGGTAACATCACAATTTTTCTTCTAGGAGAAGAACTATTGGAAACATTACCCACCGTCACCCATTTGTTGTTCTGCAAATGATCCTAATCACTCGCAACTAACAAAGGAATGCAAGAAACCTTTCCCAAAGTAACATTTTTTGGAAACGTTGTAGGAGATGGGTTAACACACTATGACATATTATGCCTATGAGACTGGAGAACCCTTTGCTTCTCTAGATGATGCTAATAATGAGTAGGATCTAGATCACAATATTGTTGGGAAATGATATCTTCAAGTGGATATTGTTTGGAAAGGACGTGAGAACTTCATCATCCTTAGGGCCACAAATATCAAAAATTGCGTAACTATTCTTGGAGAGATGTTTCCTAGGAGAACATTGTGAATGAGACCAGGAACCCACCAAGTCAGCCCTAGACTGACCAGTCGAAGAAGGATTTGTACGATCAGGATGAAGGCAACCTTAGGATCTAGAATTTCCACCTCAAAAATTTGAAAATCAACTGTTACCACACACCGGCCCATATTGCAGAGCTCTCCTCATCACACCTCCTTTTAATAAGAAATATGTTTAATTTAATAAATTTTGATTTATATTTTTAATTAGTATAAAATTTAATATATATTTTATTTAGCATAAGGAATTAAATATGCTTAGGTTAAAATTAAATTAGCAATTTTTTTTTGTAAATAATATTGAATATATATTTTAATATACAATTATTTAATATTAATTATTAATAATTTCTTTAAGTTTTTATAATATTAAACAAGTGTCACGTAGTGGCCAATACTTTCCTTTGTAGTATTCTAATTAGAGATTTGTAGAGTTGGAATAAAAATAAATGTAAGTTTAATTAATGTGAATAAAATTCAATATATATATATTTTTAATTGTTGTATTTTAGTTTTGACTTTTATATTTTGAGTTTTGTTTGATTAATAACATTGGTTTTTTTTATATGTTCTGGTTATGTAATGTAAATCTCTTGTTTGATTTGTTAGATGTTAAATATTTGAAAATAAAATAAATTGGAACAAATGTTTATTGTTTATTTAAAAAAAAAAAAAATTAAAGTTGAATACATTTGAACATTTATATAATGAACCCATTCATTGAGAAAAGGAAGTAATTTATGAATTATTTTTACTAGACATAACTATGACGAATAAAATTGGGATTTTTTCTTTAGAATACATATTTGCTAAACATTAAATAATCAAATAATTTATTATTAAAAATAATTCTTAGATTGATTCTAGTTGATTTTGAATTTGATAGTGAAATCTTTATATTATAGTTGAAGTTAAATATACTACTAATATAATAAATAAATTATATTATATAAACTAAGTAAATAGATAATATTGTAACATTAATATATTTTAAAATATTTTTATAATTATTAATATAGTGATTTACTATTATATAATAATATTAATATTATAATTAAGATAGTTTATTAATATATATAAATATATATGAAATGAGAACCTACAAAATAAAATAATCTATATTGTATTGTATATAAATATATAATATAAATTAATATTACATATAATATAATTAATATAAACTATTATATAATATAAATTAATATATTACCTACATAATATAGGTAAACTTATTTACCTACAAATTATTACCTATAATTTAAGATATAAATAGAAATAGTATATATAAATTATATATATATATATATAACCAACATTAAGTTATGTATTATCTTATATTCTTATAGACCTACATTAGATTATATATTATCTTATATACCTATATATTATAGGAGGAACACATATATAATCAAATTTTACCATAAAATATTAAAAATATAGATAAAGATATTAGTTTAATGGAAATAATAATACATTTTTAAAAAAAAATTATTTTAATAGTGTGAATCGAAATATCTATAAAATAGTTAATTGATTTTTGTAAGATTTTCTTTAATAAACAAAACAATTTCATACATAAAAAAATATTCTTAAAAAAATGTTAAAATAAATCACATTTATTTATTTTAGAAAGATTTAATGAAATGATTTTATAAAGCAAAAAAATGATAAATCATTCCTTAAAAAAAGTTTAATTTGCTTTATCTGCCAATTGTGATATCCTAATGTTTACCTATTCTAAATGACTACAATGCAATGGAAAAACACAAAGAAACACCTCAAGATTAGCTTAAAGAATTTGTAAATGCAAAGAAAAAAAGTGTAAAATGATGACAAATAGATATACCTCCCCTTTGCAGCTGAAACTCCTTGGTTGGCCCTTGATTTTGATTTGGGTTATGTGCTCCTTGATGGCTCTTGATATAACTAAATGAAAGATATGACTATGTGCTTGAATGCAAATGCAAATATATGAAATTGATGGCTAGATGAGTGCACAAAATGGCAACATTTAGTTGTAAAATGGCTAAGTGTTTTCTTAAATGCCTTAGAGGAGGAGGTATTTATAGAAGAATTTGAATTCTCTAGAGAATTCAATGGTTGATATTTATCCAACAAGGCCAAGATGAAGGGCCAAGGTGAGTTGAGAACTCTCAAGCCCTCACATTTTGATATGTGGAATGTGAGATGGCTGAGGGTGAGATGATGTGTAGGTGATGTGGAAGGGAGGTACATGATGTGGAGGAAGGACAAGTACCTTCCAAGTACATTAGGAGATGAAAAAATTCCTTGGAGGAATAAATGTGAATTAATTCACATGCTTGGGAGAATCTAGTGGATAAGAGGGGGTCTCCAAAAAGGCGAGATTTTGTCACATGTGACTTGATGTGACAAGTCAAAGATTCTAGAAGATGCATGGGAAAAGAGGATTCTAGGAGGAATAAAAGTGAATTAAAAATTCACATGGGGAAGAAGGGAATCTATGGTGAATAAAAAGGAATTAAAAATTCCTTGGGGGATGGGGAGAGTTGACCAAGGTAAGTTAATTAGGTTTAACTAATTAATAATTAGAGGATAATTAGGGGTTAATGAGGATTAGAAGCCAACTTGTAAAAGTTGGAGGATGTGACACATCCTAATCAAGGATTAGGCATGTGCACATCCTTAATGAAGAGATTAGGAGATGGATTAGGATTAGATGAAAATGACATGTGAGGAATTAAATAAATGTAATATTTATTTAATTCATTTGATGAAAAGAGGATTAAGGAGGGTAATAATTTTAATTAAATACCTTAGGGATTTGGAAGAATTAAGATATTAATTAAATAATAGTAATATTACTTAATTAACTCAGATAAGAGGATGTTTAGATGAAAAGTGATAAATTTGGATAGATTAAGTGTCCAAATTTGGATGTCTACACCAATAACAAACAATTTTTTTTTAACCAATTATATGCACAAAACATATTTTTTATAATTTATAAAGTTAAATATTTTACAAATTGACTTTACACAATTAAATTTTATTTTAATTTTTGTTTAAATATTGTTTTTGATTGGTGGAAAACTAAATTATTAATAACTAGTTAACTTAAAAAAGCCAAAGTCATTACAATAGTACTATGCCAATGGAAAGTACTAATAAGATAATTAATTTTAATATTTTATTAAAAATATGAGTTAATTTTTTAAATAATTTGATAAAAAAAATAAAGAAAATAAATGTGAATTTAAAATAAACAAATTTTGATTTTCAATAACTTATAAGAATAATTGTGAATGCCATTTAAAAATGTAAATAATTGTGTTAGTGGAATCCCAATTAAAAAAAATCAATATACCTTTTGAAAATAAATATGATTGAAAAGAGAGAGAAAACTATTTAAATTAGAAACATGGGAAAAATCATTCATGGATTTGTTTTTAGAAAAATAAAATAAAATAAAATAAAGATTCTTTATTTTAAGGAAACTTATTTAGAAATCTTGGACTTGAAATTAGAAGTTAGTTTTTTTTCCAAAGCTTTAAATCACTTATTAAATTATAAGATTCAAAAGAATCAAACACTTTGTTTTTGTTTCTTATAATCTTGTTTTGATTTTTCCATGGAAGCTTTTATCTTACAAACAATAATTCAGATTTTCCTTTTCAAACAATAGATTTGTAACCTTGTTTCTTTAGTATCTTATTATCTCATGAAAAAGGAAATTATCTATAAATTAGGAATTAAAAAATATAAATTAGTAAAGTTTCTCAATTATATAGTAATTGATAAATTAGCATTATTGTCCACTTTGGAAATTAGTATTGTTTAAATTTGAAGCAATGTTAGTTTTATTACTCCAAAAAAGTAGTTTCTATTAACACATAAATGATGTTGCCTTAGCAAGAGTATGTTGGTAACTAGGGTTAGTTTAAAATTCCAATTAATGTTAGTTTAAATATATTTTGAAAGAAAAGTTATTTTACAAAAAGGTGATTTGTAATGTATTTTAGGATAATTTAATAAAATTTGTGATTAAGTAAAAATAATGTTAAAAGTAAATTATTTCCAAAAGTAAATTATAAGATAAAAGCTATTAAAGTTATACTATTTACAAGATGATTAGCTTTAGTTTATCTAATTTCATAGTAAATAATAGTAATTATTTTATAATCAAATTTAAAGTTAAGTATTATTAAATTTATTTCCAAAAATAAAAGGACAGAGTAATTAGTCACTTAGAATTGATTTAATTAGATTTTAACAAGTTGTTACGAAGTAATTAGGCTTAGTATTAAAATTATTTTCGAAGGAAAACAAACTTAGATGGATTTATTATTTGATTCACTTTGACTCATTTAAAGCTAGTTAGTAGTTAATTCTTATGCATTTCTAATTATATATATATATATATATATATATATATATATATATATATATATATATATATATATATATAATTTATTAAGTTGATGTTCTAAAAGTAATCAATTAGAATGACAATTACTTGAAAACCAAATAATATGATTCATTTTTTTCAAGGGAAACTAGTATTAAAAGATTCATTATTACAAAAACAAAAAAAAAGGTTTCAAATTGAACTTAGTCATATCTAATAATTGTATTTAAAAATGGGACAATTTCTTGATTGTGTTAAATAGAACTTAATTCAAGAAGATGAAACTTATAATGTCTTATTTATTTATTTACTTAAAAAGAAAAAAAAAATTAACCTATTTTAAGATTAATAAGATTTAAGAAATGATTTTTTTATAAGAATTATCTTAGTCATCATAAATGAAATTAGATGTTCATGTTTGCTTAAAATAAATTATCCCTCAATAAATACTTAATTAGGAAGTTCATATTTATTTAAGATTTTGTTTTCTAAAAGCAATAAAGCTAGTGTTAGGAAACAAATCAAATTAGTAGATTCATTATCTAATAAACTCAATCAAATCATTGTTTAGTTTCAAATGATTTAAGGAAATGTTGTATTTAATTTAGTGAGATAATTATATTTCCAAATTAGTTATTTTTGTCTTAACTTATTTAATTTTGTATAATTGTTTTCAATAAGTTTAAATCATTTTAGAAAGTAGATTAGTGATGGCAAGTAAAATAACTTAACTTCTAAATTCTTCTCAAACAATTATTATTGCATTAACTTAGTTATTTTTGCATAATATAATTGCATTCAATTTATTGTTAATATTTGGATATTCATTTATCAAAGATTTACTTTAATTCATTTCTTTACAAAGTAAATTATTAATTTAAGTAATTTAGTGACTAATATTGTTTTTGTCATTTATTTGTTAAAAATGTTAGTAAACTTTCTTATGTATGATACTATCAAATCTTCTTATTTGTTAAAATCCTTAAATTATAAATTAGTAATAATATTTAACTATATTTACCTTAAGAATAGATTAGGATCTTTAGTTAATTTCACTTCTTAAATAGATGAAATGGTTAATTAATACTTGTAATTCTGGTACATTGTATATTATGATCTTGGTAATCAGAAAGTGGAAAGAAAGTTAATTTTTAGAAAAGTAGCTTAGTATCTCTATTTGCATCATTTTAATTCAATGTTGTCTTGATATCTTTTACAATAATAATTAATTAAGTAAAAAAAGAGTTTATTATTTTCCATTAAAGTATTGTATTCCATGAAGTAGTTAGATGTTATTTTCTTAGTTAGGTAAACTTTAATCAAGAGTTGAAATGAAAAAACTAGCAGCATTCAATATCTGTGGTGCCTCTGGCTCACATTTACGGGTAGTGTGTCACGCTTGAGCTACTGCATCCATAGCCTAACACAGCTGCAACAACGGCGTTTGTGGCACCATCCCTTTAAATCGTTGGGGAGAAATAAGGAACACCATGTTAATAAAATCTAAGAGACGGGTAATCTCTCTTGGATCGATAATCTAATAAGATAATATTAAATGAATGAAAATGCACTAGTTCAAACCTAGTAAACACCATTATAGGATTTGATGGAATTTTTTTAATATATTGTTATGACAATTAAAGGTAATTGTATCTCAAATGGGTTCAAGGGAGACGTTAATTAGGAACTAGGATTTAGATGTTTAGGAAACAAGTAATAGTCAAGGAGACTATTTACTTATATTTTTTATTACTTCCCTTTGTGGGTAGCAATCGCAGAGGAATTGTTTGGGGAAATTGAAAATCCCTAGAAAGGGTTGCTTACCCACAAAAAAATTCACATCAAACATAGATTAGAAAATATAACTACATATTTTACGCCTTGATCCCATTTGGAAGCAGGGTATGTAGGCAGGAAACGAAGAATGCTCCTAGTACCTCAAGCGTTCGGGGATGGGGCTTAGGGAAAGTTTGAGATAATGGAAAATTAAAATATAAATTAATATTTCAAGAGAACCACTTGGTCAAAAGGGGCTATAAATATCAAACATAAAGATAAGATAAAAAAATCTTCCTTGTATACTCGGAAGGAATCCCGAATGGATTCGCTTGACTCCCCGAGGCCATAGGCTAAATTTTGAGGTGGGACTCAAGCTGCATATTTATTTTAACATACTCCTAAGGACGACGACCTCGGTGTACTTCTAAGGGAAGTGTAGTCTTTAGTGAGTGACTCAGGACTCGGATGGTCCCGATGAGTCTAAGTCTCTGGCTAGAGCACATTCCTATCCTTTATGGATAGATGCCTACCTTGTTTGGGTAGATGCCTATCCCAAATGGATAGAAGAATTCTTGTCTCATATGGACAAATGCCTAACCTGTATGGTTGGATGCTTAACCTATATGGTTGGATGCCTGTCTCAGATGGATGGATGCCTATCCTATTGGGGTAGAAGTACCCAAGTATGCAAGTGAATGAACACATAATAAGGCAGTAATAAAGAAAAGAAAAAATAGTGGTAATTTTTATGTTATTAGTTTGGGTTATTACATGTGGTATCAGAGCCAGGTTCGGAAGCTAGGCCTTGAGCCTACTACGGCTTGTGTAAATTAAAATTGCATAATATTTTTGAACTACAAATTGAACCTTTTGTGAAACTTATTTTCATTATTAAATTATTTCCTAAGTTTTCATATTTTATTATTTCTTTTCTTGTGCATGTGGAATTCAAATTTTAATCTGACCTTGATAGATTCTTAGATATTTATGAAAAATTTGTTTGACTTATTTATTTTGATATATGTTTGCTACATGTTTGGATATGATGCCTCAAAAACTATTTGATATTGAACCTCATGTGAAAATTAGTTTCATTGTTGACTTTTTTTTCTAAACTTGTTTTATTTTCTCTTGGTTGTAACTAATTCTTTTTATAAACTTATGATTGATGGAATTCTTATATATTTAAGAAGATTTTATTTTATTTATTTTTGCAACCAATTTTTAATATGACCTTAAGTATATTGAATTATTAAACTTTATACCTTATTGATGGCATTGTTATGACTTATTGTTGGAATCAATATATTTTTGTGATTTATTGTTTACAAAATTTTTACACCTTATTGAACAAGTGAATAAATTTCATTATTTATTGTTTGAATGGCTATATTTTATGAATTATTGTTGCAATGAATATTCTTCGAATTATTGTTGAAAAGGACATATTTTGAGACTTATTGTTGGAAGTGGATTCATTATTTTTTGAGTTATTGTTGAAATTAACGAATTGATGGCTTATTGCTGATTTTATTGTTGGGATGCAAATACATTGATGTTTTAATGAGAAAATGAGGCTTATTTTATAACTTATTAATGAAGAAAATGCATATTTTTACTTATGATTGGAATAAGAATGATTATATAAATTTTATGACTTATTGTAGAGTGGATATATTTATGTCTTAATTGATGTTGCCCTCATCTTCGGTTGAGGATGGTTGAATCATGGGCTATGTTTTTGGTTGAGAAGAACTTTTGCAAAAAGGCACATAACATAAATGAATATTTCGAACAATAATTATGGGATTGGTTTAATCTTGCTCAACAAATGTTAACTTTCATTTGAAAACCATAAGTGCATTGGGACGATGCACAATATAAGGGGGGGTATGTCACAACACTCTTACTAATACATTTGAAAATAAAACTCTTTATTATTAAATTAAGTTGGTTTGACAATAATTATTATTTTATTCCATAATGGGATTAAAACACAAGAAAAAATAAATAAATAGATTAAAAAAATCAACAATTAAAATATTAAGAAAAAAAAATAATTATTTAAAAATAAATAAAGCTTATGATGCTAAAATTTAATTATTGAAATAAACATATTTTTTAAAAATATGAATAAATAAATTTTATTCTAAAATAAAAGTTTCCATATATTATTTTGTTTTAGCTTCTATTCTTCTCTCTAGTTTTTAGCAGTTAACTTCATCTTGTTTTAGAATTTAATTTTTTTTATCAGTTACCTACTTTTATTTAAGTAACTTCATGTGTAAATTACGCGTAAAAATGGAAGCCTTGTGTGCACCTTTATCCATCTTTCAAATTTAAAAATTTGATATTATCCTCTCACAATTTGATATTATCCTCTCACGAGTCAAAATGGAAACTTTCCTCTTCTCTTCTTTGATCTTGATTGTTGGATTGTTTTCTTTAAATCTTGACTGTTGATTTTCACCATCAAATCTCCATTCATTTTTCTATAAATATGATTACCTAGCCTCTTTCAAAAAAATGATAAAGATTAGAATCTTTGATGGTCATTAATTATCATTTTTTTATTTTTCTTTGCATTCATATAATAGGAATTTATTAAAGAAAGATAGGGAGTAGGAAAGGTTGTTTTTTTCTTACTTGTTATAAAAGCACAAAGATTTGAAATAATTGAAGAACTTGGTTCAACAGAGATGGATTTTCAATAACTACGTTACAGGTAAGTTTATTCCTTACAATGGACCCTAATTCATTTTTAAAAAAAATTATAGCGAAACAAAATTATTTTATTTTATTTTATTTTTATTTCATCAAAAATTATACTTAGAAATTTTGTTGAAGATTGAGATTTTTCTTTTAGACTCATTGAAAATTTTAGTTAAAATGTTCTTTAATCTCATTGAAATCTAACTTACTTTACTTTAAAATCATTATTAAATTTCATGAAAATTTATCTATTTAGTTTTACCAAATTTTTTTAAAAGAAGTTATTGAATTCTTTTTAGAAAAGAAATACAAGAATTTTTCTTTAGTAAAATTTTGGTAATTTTATTATTTAAATTATAAAAGAAATATTACATAAAATAAAATAAAATAAAATTAATATACAGGTTTATGTTTTATAATTAAAATTTATCATTATGTTTTTAGTAAGTTTTATAATTACCATTTGTAACTAAAATTTAAAATTATGTTTTTAATTAAAATTTTAAATAAAATTTTATTTTATTTATTTTTATTTGAAAAAGAAAATTATAAATAATTTGTGATTAATTTATAAAATATTAAATTTATTTGTTATAATATATATATAGTAAAATTGGGTAAAGGAAATCTAAAATAAATCATAAATTGATACACATTAGTTTTAAATATATGTTATTTTTTTTAAAGAGGAGTTAGATGAGGAAGTGAAAATAGGAGTTTAAATTTCACTCTTAGATTTAGAAGGTTGATTTTCTTTTTCCTCATTTAATGGACATTTTTCCAATAGTTATCAAATTAGAAGTTTTTTAAGATTTTCAGCAATAGAATTAAAGTAAACCAAAAAAATAAAAAAATAAAAGATCCAATAATGATAATAATGTGATTAGATTGGAAAGAATAATAAGTATACTAAATAAAATTGAATAGTGTATTAAAATAATTATCGAATATAAGAACTAATAGTTATTCCATATTTAACTATGGAAATTAAATTAAATGAATAATTGAAATCTTGAAATAAATTAGTATTAATAGAAACTTGTTTTTCTTATAAAAGAAATTGCATGTGCCTTTGATTGGATTAGTCACACAATTTGATTTAAAAAAAAGAAGAATTTTGATTAATAGTAAATAATTATGTTATTAGAAGTTTCCAAAAAAGTAAATAAAAGCAAAATTACGTAGGATCTTCATAAGTTATCCTTTTGATCTTTTAGTAATTTAATGACTCCTTGATTTATTAAGTTATCATTTAATTTCAAAAAAATAAAAATAAAAATATTAATTCATATACCTTTTAAAAATAAAAATGGTTGAAAAGAGAGGAGAAAACTATTTAAATTAGAAACATCTGAAAAATCATTCATGGATTTATTTTTAGCAAATAAAATAAAATAAATAAAGATTCTTTATTTTTAAGGAAACTTATTTATCTTGGACTTGAAATTAGAAGTTACCTTTATTTTCTTAGAGCTTTAATCACTTAGAAGATTCAAAAGAATATTTTAATAATCACACTTTGTGTTGTTCCTTATAAGCTTGTACATAAGTTTTAATAGAAGTTTCATTAAAAAGTAATAATTCATCAATGGATATATTTATAATATTTGATTTTTCCTTACAAACTAGTAGACAACCTTAATGGGAACTTTATCTTAAAATCAATAAATCAGATTTTCTTTTTCAAACAATAGATTTATAACATTGATTCTTTAGTATCTTATTATCCCCCCCCCTCCCCCCCCCCCCACACACACACACACACACACACAGATATATATATATATATAAAACTATCTATAAATCAGAAATTTAAAAATATGAATTAGTAAAGTTTCTCAATTATATAGTAATTGATAAATTACTATTTTAAAAGAAATTATTACAGTCCACTTTGAAAATTAGAATTGTTTAAAATTGAAGCAATGGGTGTTAGTTTTATTACTCCAAAAAAATAGTGTTTCCTTAATTTATTTAGCAAGAGCATGTTGATAACTAGGGTTAGTTTAAAATTCCAATTAAAGTTAGCTTAAATATATCTTCAAGAAATAGTTATTTTAGAAAAAGAGAATATTATTTTTATGTATTGGTGATTAAGTAAATTATTTCCAAAAGTAAATTATAAGATAGATGCTATTAAATTTATACTATTTACAAGATGGTTAGAATAGTTATTTGATTTCATAATAAATAATAGTAATTATTTTATAATCAAATTTAAAGATAAATTTATTTCCAAAAAAATAATTAAAATAAATGAATGGAGTAATTAGTCACTTAGAATTGATTTAATTAGTTTTTGGCAAGTTGCCACAAAGCAATTGAGGTTAGTATTAAAATTATTTCCAGAATACAAATTTAGATGGATTTATTAATTAACTCAATTTGACTAATTGTAAAGCTAGTTAGTATGTATTTCTAATTAATTATATATATATATATATATATATATATATATATATATATATATATATATATATAATTTATTAAGTTGATGTTCTAAAAGTAATCAATTAGAATGACAATTACTTGAAAACCAAATAATATGATTCATTTTTTTCAAGGGAAACTAGTATTAAAAGATTCATTATTACAAAAACAAAAAAAAAGGTTTCAAATTGAACTTAGTCATATCTAATAATTGTATTTAAAAATGGGACAATTTCTTGATTGTGTTAAATATAACTTAATTCAAGAAGATGAAACTTATAATGTCTTATTTATTTATTTACTTAAAAAGAAAAAAAAAATTAACCTATTTTAAGATTAATAAGATTTAAGAAATAATTTTTTTATAAGAATTATCTTAGTCATCACAAATGAAATTAGATGTTCATGTTTGCTCAAAATAAATTATCCCTCAATAAATACTTAATTAGGAAGTTCATACATATTTAAGATTTTTTTTTCTAAAAGCAATAAAGCTATTGTTAGGAAACAAATCAAATTAGTAGATTCATTATCTAATAAACTCAATCAAATCATTGTTTAGTTTCAAATGACTTAAGGAAATGCTGTATTTAATTTAGTGAGATAATTATATTTCCAAATTAGTTATTTTTGTCTTAACTTATTTAATTTTGTATAATTGTTTTCAATAAGTTTAAATCATTTTAGAAAGTAGATTAGTGATGGAAATTAAAATAACTTAACTTCTAAATTCTTTTCAAACAATTATTATTGCATCAACTTAGTTATGTTTGCATAATATAATTGCATTCAATTTATTGTTGATATTTGGATATTCATTTATCAAAGATTTACTTTAATTCATTTGTTTACAAAGTAAATTATTAATGTAAGTAATTTAGTGACTAATATTGTTTTTGTCATTTATTTGTTAAAAATGTTAGTAAACTTTCTTATGTATGATACTATCAAATGTTCTTATTTGTTAAAATCCTTAAATTGTAAATTAGTAATAATATTGAACTATATTTACCTTAAGAATAGATTAGGATCTTTAGTTAATTTCACTTCTTAAATAGATGAAATGGTTAATTAATACTTGTAATTTTGATACATTGCATATTATGATCTTGGTAATCAGAAAGTGGAAAGGAAGTTTTTTTTTTAGAAAAGTAGCTTAGTATCTCTATTTGCATCATTTTAATTCGATGTTGTCTTGATATCTTTTACAATAACAATTAATTAAGTAAAAGAAGAGTTTATTATTTTCCATTAAAGTATTGTATTCCATGAAGTAGTTAGATGTTATTTTTTTAGTTAGGTAAACTTTAATCATGAGTTGAAACGAAAAAACCAACAGTGTTTGGTATTAGTGGTGCCTCTAGCTCATGTTTATGGGTAATGCCATCGCGCTTGAGCTACTACATCCATAGCCTAACACAGCTGCAACAATGGAATTTGTGGCACCATCCCTTTAAATCACCAGGGAGAAATAAGGAACACCATGTTAATAAAATCCAAGAGACGAGTAATCTCTCTTGGATCGATAATCTAATAAGATAATATTAAATGAATGAAAATGCACTAGTTCAAACCTAGTAAACACCATTATAGGATTTGATGGAATTTTTTTTATATATTGTTATGATAATTAAAGGTAATTGTATCTCAAATGGGTTCAAGGGAGATGTTAATTAGGAACTAGGATTTAGATGTTTAGGAAACAAGTAATAGTCAAGGAGACTATTTACTTATATTTTTTATTGCTTCCCTTTTTGGGTAGCAATCATAGAGGAACTGTCTGGGGAAATTGAAAATCCCTAGAAAGGGTTGTGTACCCACAAAACAGTTCACATCAAACATAGATTAGAAAATAGAGCTACATATTTTACGCCTTGATCCTTTTTGGAAGTAGGGTATGTAGGTAGTCTGGGAAATGAAGAATGCTCATAGTACCTCAGGCGTTTGGGGATGGGGCTTAGGGAAAGTTTGAGATAATGGAAAATTAAAATATAAATTAATATTTCAAGAGAACCACTTGGTCAAAAGGGGCTATAAATATCAAACATAAAGATAAGATAAAAAAATGTTCCTTGTATACTCGGAAGGAATCCCAAATGGATTCGCTTGACTCCCCAAGGCCATAGGCTAAATTTCAAGGTGGGACTCAAGATACATATTTATTTTAACATACTCCTAAGGATGATGACCTCGGTATACTTCTAAGGGAAGTGTAGTATTTAGTGAGTGACTCAGGACCCAGATGGTCCCGATGAGTCTAAGTCTCTGGCTAGAGCACATTCTTATCCTTTATGGATAGATGCCTACCTTGTTTGGGTAGATGCCTATCCCAGATGGGTAGAAGAATTCTTGTCCCGTATGGACAAATGCCTAACCCGATTGGTTGGATGCTTAACCCATATGGTTGGATGCATGTCCCGGATGAATGAATGCCTATCCTATTGGGGTAGAAGTATCTGAGTATGCAAGTGAATGAACACATAAGAAGGTAGTAATAAAGAAAAGAAAATTAGTGGTAAGTTTTGGGTTATTAGTTTGGGTTATTACATACCCCCTCTAAAGCATTTAGAACACTTAGTCATTTTGCACCTACATGCTGTTATTTTGAATGCTCAACTCAAAATCATCTTCTCTTACTTACCCAAGCCATTTTAGCCATTTGCATTTGTATTTGCATCCCACCATATAATCAATCTTTCATTTAGTCATATCAATATCCATGCAAGGAGAACACAAGTACTCAAAATCAAGGGCCAACAAAGGAATTTTAGTTGTAAAGAGAAGGTATAATCATTTGCAATCTTCTTTTATTTTATCTCTTTGTATTAATATTTCCTTAGGCTAATTATTGAGGTGTTATTTGTGTTTTTACATTACATTTTAGTTTTTTTGCATCATTAGAATATGTAAAAATTCAAAGTTTTACATTTCTGGTTCAATTGTACTCTCCTTCTGCTGCTGCAGAAGTTCAACTATGCCCTTTTGTTTGCTACATAAGTTCAACTATGCCCTTCTATTGCTGAAAAAGTTCAAATACACCCTTTTGTTTGCTGTAGAAGTTCAACTACACCCTCCTATTTGCTACAGAAGTTCAACTACGCCCTTCTACTACTGCAAGTTCAACTACGCCCTTTTGTTTGTTGCAGAAGTTCAACTATGCCATATTGATGCTATAGAAGTTCAACTGTGCCCTCCTGTTTGCTACAGAAGTTCAATTGTACCCTTCTATTTGCTGAAAAAGTTCAATTGTGTCCTTCTATTGCTGCAAAAGTTCAACTACGCCCTTCTATTCACTGCAGAAGTTCAACTACACCTTTATGTTTGCTGCAGAACTTCAACTACACCCTCCTGCTACTGCAAAACTTCAACTATACCCTCTTGTTTGCTACAAAAGCTCAACTACACCCTTTTTTTACTACAAAAGTTCAACTACACCCTCCTATTGGTTGTAGAAGTTCAACTACACCCTTTTGCTGGTGCATAATTTCAACTACACCCTTTTATTTACTAAAGAAGATCAACTACACCCTTCTGTTTGCTGTAGAAGTTCAACTACACCCTCTTGTGTATTGCAGTGGGGTGGATATGCCCCAAAACAACCTAGCTTGAAAGGTAAAACAACCATTTTAACTTAATTTTTTCTATTTTCAAATCCTAACCCCCTAACATTATTTTTTGCAAGGATATTTGTGTTTTTTCTAACATTTTGCTACATATTCTTAGGTAATTGATGAAGAATGTAGGATAAAACAGCTAACATTTGCTTGTAGGGCTATCCATTTTCTCATATTTTAAAATCTATCCTTGTTGTTTTCGTTAATCTAAGAACATAGTTTAATTAGGGGAAGTAATATCCATTGGTTGTTGTGTCTATCTTTTTATGTTACCCAAAGGGGGAATTAGTTTGTTTTCACTTTCCCCTTCCACTTCGTGTAAGCTTGGGGAGTAGTTGGAAATGATTAGTGCCTTCTTCCTAGTGTGACCTGCTTGGGGATTTCACTACCCCAAGGGACAATTCCAACCACATGTACTGGTGAGGTATATAAAGGAGGGAGATAGAAATTTGTACCCCAATCTAGTTATGTCATAATTGGTGAAGCATCGAAGCTAGCATGATACTTAGGTAGACATGGAGTTAGTCTGAGCCCTTCAGTATCTTGTTGGAGTTCCCGACTCACACTTTTGATGGGTTGGTGTTCACGGTTGTGCCTCACGTACTGCGAGTATATCGAGGACTCCCTAGACATCTTGTGCATCCTAGATTAAGACCTTTATTGGCCATACTCTTAACACTAATCGTAGGATTGTGCTTGTTTGAAAGTGTTTTTTGTAAGAAACGAGTAAATTTTTTGACAAGTTGGCCTTATTTTTGTCATTTTAATTCCTTTCCATAGTCATTTTCATCTAAGGGTATGTGCAGGATCATGAGCGGCCAAAAAGTGGCAATATTATGGGTATTTGTAGGGTATGTGGCTGACGACTTTTTTACACCCAAAATTGATGAAATGAAAAGGGTTTTTAGAGGAGATTCTCATCTTTCCACCAATATAAAGTATTCTTTAATTTGAATTTAATCAATAATTATTATTTATTTTCTATTAGAATTACAACTAAAGTCCTAATCGATAGGTTGATTCAAAAACATCTATAACTTTCAAATGGTATCACATTTTTTAAATCCAAAACATGTACCACATTTTATGCTTCACATACTATAGGATGAAAAAAAGAAAAATTAAATTTCATGAAGTTTTGACCAAGTTAAGGTGGTCAAACATACGAGTTTTTATATTTTTTTAAAGTTGTAATAAAAAATTCATAATTAATTATTTACTTGGAAAAATGTTACAAAAAAATATCCATCACATCCAGACATGATTCCTCTACTTATATATAAGATCTTATAAAAAATTATATTTTATTATGGTTAGGGTGGTGGACAAAACACCTACTTCTTATTTTTTCCCTGAAATTTAAGTACTCTGCATTGAAATTTCAAATTTTCACTAAATAGATTTTATTTATTTTTAAATAAACCTAGTAGTTTAGAAACTAAATTTAATTTTCTACAAATTCTATTCTTACATATTTTTGAAATAATATAGATAACTTATTCAAATTTTTACATCAAGTTGCTTAACACTGATTTTTTTGAATTTTTTGCCACTTAAGGGCTTGTTTTTTCCATGATAATCCTGCACATACCCCTAAACCAAGTCCCTATTCACTACAGTGGGGTGAATTTTCCCTTTTATTTACTGTAGTGGGGAAAATTTTCCCTTCTATTTGCTGTAGTGGGGAAAATTTTCCCTCTTGTTTATTGCAGTGGGGCGATTTTTCCCTACTAAACAGTCAAAATCGCCCCATTTAGCCCTGTTTAGCCTCTAAACCATTGTTTAATCATTCCAAACCTCCATTTTTTCATTCTAAACCTCTGAGATCTCCTTTTAATCATTCCAAACCTCCATTTAGTCATTCCAAACATTTGTTTAGCCATTCCAAACCTTCGTTTGGTCATTCCAAACCTCTAATTAATCATTCTAAACATTTGTTTAATCATTCTAAGCCTCTGTTTGACCATTCCAAAGGTTCATTTGTTTGACCAAGTAGTATTTCATCCCTTTTGATCCTCCGTTTACTCTTTTTGAGTAATCTTTCATCCATTCCAAGCATCCATCTCCTCATTCTGATAGTTGTTCATCCTTCTAATGAATAGTTTACTTATTTCCAGCTTTGGTCTCTGCGTCCTGAGAATCGTTCATCCATTCCAAAGAATCTTTTACTAGTTTTGAGTGCTTGTTCATCCACTCATATCATTTGTTTTCCCAGTCTAATCATCTATTTCCTCAATTTGATTATCTAATTGCCCATTCCAACTACCGGTCTCTTCATTCTAACAACCTATTTACCTACTCAAAGATTCCAAAAGTAGTGGGGAAAATTTTCCTTGCAGTGGGGAAAATTTTCCCTTCATAAGGGAAAATTCGCCCCTCTGCGAGGGCATATCCACCTTAGAATGGAAATTTTTCCCCTCTGCAGCAAAAATTTGGAAAACAGACAATAAACATATCCAATTCCCAAATCTGACCAGTGGAACCAATCTCATCATATCCTTCAATCCAATCCTAATCTGAGCTTTAATCTAATCCCAATCTAAGCTTTGGTCCATCCACATTCTGCCAAACTCATTCGTTCATCATCTGAATCATATCGATACATCATCCTCAAACATCTCTAGGTTACACATCCCTTATCGTTTTATCAATCCAAATCTTTTGAACTTCATTTGAAGTTATTATCCAAATTTACCTAGTGTTTGAATCTCATTGTCATCATCATTTGCTTAGGATTGTCATCCATCCTAAGTCAATCAATCATCGTCATCAGCCCAATCAATCTACTTTCAATCTCAAGGTGGATTTAGTGCCACAATCATCAATTTATCCTTTAATCTGATCAATCAATATCCCAAGTCACCTAGGGTAATCTCTGAACTTGGTTTAGAATCCTTTTCATCATCTTAACCGATCCATCATCTGATCTTATCAATCATCAATCGATCTTATCAAATCCAATCCAATCAAATCCTTATCCAATCACCATCGACCCAATCAATCTACTTCCATCTTGAGGTAGATTCGGTGTCGTAATCATCCTTTGATAATCGATCCTATTGTCAAAATCAAGCCCATCACATCATCCAATCATCGTTATTTGATCTTTAATCCAATCCTAATCTGAGCTTGACCTAAATCCTGACTTGAGCTTTAGTCCATTTCCATATAAAATCTTTGATTCTTCCTCTCTATCCTTTCATCATCATGAACCCTTATCCTCCATCAATAGTAGTCAAGGGAAACCCTAATTATGTCGATGACAATAATGAAATTCTTGTCGATCAAGAGGTATATGACATAGATTGCCATGACACTATCATCGCTAGTAAACTTTCTCCACCTTCTTCCCAAAATCCAATCACCCCTTCAAGCTATCTCGTTATGTCTTCATCCATGCTTAATCATGCTCCTTATGATACCTTTGACAAAGGATATCCATTATCTTCCTCACCTACATCCCCATCATATCCTTCACTTGCATCATCTCCTTATCCAACATCCATGTCTTCCTATCCTAATCCACCATCATAATACCCCTATCTTAATCCCCCGTCCACATCCTCCTATCTCAATCCTTCATTTGTATATGCCCACTACCCTAATCCTCCATACCACTCTACCTATCCTAATCCCCCTTATCAGTCTTCCCATCCTAATCCTACATCTAAACCTTTTTATCTTAATCTTGCACCCCCATCAACCTATCCTAATCCAACATCCCAATACCTTTACTACAATCCATTAGTTAGATCCTCTTGTCCTAATCCATGGTCCATGTCCCCCTATCCTAATTCACCACTCTAATATCCCTACCTTAATCCTCCACCTACTCCTAGTCTTCCATCCAATCTCGTTCCTCAATCTAGTTCTAATCCTCCAATCAATAGTCCTAATCCTCCATCTATTCCTATCACACCATCTCAGCCTAGAATATGCAAGTTTCTCACTCCAAAACTTCTCCAAGGACTCATGACAAAGAATACATCACCAACTCCACCACTTGAAATCATGGAACCATGCCATCCCAATCCATCCTCCATGGTCACTAATAATGATATCCCTCTCCAGCCCACACCTATCATTGACTCTACCACCCCTAACACCACTCAAACTATCAAAAACATCACATCCTTTGAATCCACTGAGCCCCCATGCCCTACTCTGAGATCTACCAAGCCCATCAAAGATAACCAAATCTAATCCACTCCTCCTACACCTAGATCCTCCAAACCCATGGCAAATCTGCAAATCCAATCCACTCTTCCCATTCCTAGTGATGACAAACAAGTCCCATCCATTCCCTCCATTCCTAGTATCACCAATATCCCTTCCCTTGGACTTCATGAATCCTCTATCATTCCATATCCCCCACTTGAAGAGCCCCTTCAAGAGTCCATTATCATACCACCCACACAAGATGATTCATTCCAAGAGCCCGATCCAAAGCATGCTAGCATATCCTCTTTTTCACATCAAGATCTTGTTGACCCATCTATCCCATCTCAAGATCATAATCTCCCATTTATTTCATCCCATGATCCCCTTCTCTCTCATGAGCCCTTATCTCCATCTCCATTGCATGATCCCTTATCACCTACTATCACAAATCCAGATCCTATCATATCCCCTAGTTCCTCTCATGATCCCTTACCAATCACTCTTTATGATCAGGAAGATGTTGCTATCCCACCATCTCCATTTCTTGATCCTCCATCATTTCATAAACCCACTATCCCCCCATCACTTGTATATCCCCTTGGTGCTCTCACATTCTTCCATGGTGGTCTCTTGTAGAAGAAAAACACAACATATATACCACCCATCCTCCCCCACCTAATAATGGACTTGCATCATTCTTCCAGAATAACAAAAATCATATCATGTATTGAATGTTCCAGAGCATGAACTATCAAGGAAAAGGTTTACGCCTTCATGAGAAAGGTATTTTAGAGCCCATCTAGGTCAAAGAACAACTCTACATGCAAGATCTTGGACCTATTTCTCAGACTCACAATCTAAAGATGTTGGTACAACTTCTAGATGTCCTAAATGAGCCTCTTCCCATCACTCCACCAGATCATTTGCTACCATCCCTCCTTCTCCATCATATCACCTCAAAACAACCATCCATATTCCTCCTTCATCTGCTCCATCCATTTTGGTTCCTTACATCCCTCCATCCACCATCTCCCATCCTCCATCTACCCCATCCATGTCTTCTCTAGGTCCTAAGTCCATTTTGGGCCCTTATATCCCAAAATCACCTCGTTCATTTTGTACTATTCATCCTTTCATCCATCCATCACCTATCCATAGCACCCATCATAAACATCCCAATCTCATATCCCATAGTCAAGATCAATAAAGGAACATACCTGCACATCCTCCATCCACATATAATCCTCAAAATCCTACCACCATCATTCCACACTATCCTTCTCCTTACACCCATCCTATTGCTATTAAAAGAACTTTGGATGACAAAATAAAAATGCATCAATCTAAACATCCACATGAATCTAAAGCTTCTCATGTCCCCTCTAAATGACATGTTGAAGAAAAGAGAAACAAAATCCAAAATCAAATCAAATCCGTAGCCCACAAAGGTCCACCAAAGCAAAGATCCAAACCATGTGGATCCCAAAGAAAAAAGATGCAACATGTTCAAATCAAAAATCTGTAACAACATCCAAAGTTGCTAATCCAAAAGCTAATCATTTTCATCCATACTCTCCTAAATCAGTTTTGGGTCCCTATGTCCCAAAATTCATTATCCCATCTCCTCCATTATCCCCACATTCTCCATCCATTAATCCTCTTATCATTTCACATCCATCAACGTATGTGCCAATGTTAGTCTTGAACTCACCACCCCATCACACACCTACCCCATCATTCTATCCATACCCTTTTCAGCCCCCCATCCACTATCCCACATACCTACCCCATCAAATCCCTCTAATTCATCCTCTTGCATAATCCATTTATCATAATATGGTTGTACCAATATCTAATAGTCACTTCGAACATGGGGTCTTAACACCTTGTATGGAACTTGATGCTTGAATCATTCATACATCTCCTTGTTGCATGTCTTCTAAATCCACTTATCTACCTCCATATCCTTATCCATCTCCTTCCACATGCTATCCAAAAATTCAAAAAAAAAAAAAAAAAAATCAGAAAATGTCTTAAAAAAAAAGGTAAAGAGAAATAATTTGTCCAATGGTGAAAAGTTGTAAAACAAGTGCCTTGGATAAGTACCATGATGAAAACTTGGAAAACATGCATCATGTGTAAATCCCCATCCATCCTTTTCCACACTTGGGGGCAACTTCCTGATATGCATTCCCTCCATCCACTATGCTTCCAACTATGCACTTGTCTTCCTGCTATATGTCCTCTTCATTCATCCCCTCCATCCCACCTATCTTCTGCATCCTACCATCATATCCCATTTATCTCCCATCCCCCCATCCTTCTTGTGATCTTGATCAAAATAGGGGCACCTATCTATGCATGTTTTGGACACCTCTTGGTATACATTCCCTTCATCCATGCTCTATCGTATTCCTTAGAAACCCATCCTATCCTCCTCTAGTTATCCCGTTTATCTTCCCATCCACTCATCTTCCATCCCTCATGCCTCATCATACATGACATATCTAGAGTGGGGGCATCTACTTCCTTTGTGACATAGTCCTTGGAGACATCATCTATCATAGCATCCCTTCATCTCCCTATCCATCTATCACAACATCCCTTCCATCTCCCCATCCTTATCTTCCTATACATCTATCCTAGCATCCCTTTCATCTCCCAATCCTTATCTTCCTATCTATCCAAACAATCCCTTCCATTACCCATCCCTATCTCTCTATCCATTCTTTCATCTTTGTCCTCATCCCATCTCACAATCCCTTTTCATTAGTATCTGGTTATAGGCGTCCCTCCATGCAACCCAATTCCATTTATCTCATTGCCATCACTTCTGCTTCTTTTACACATCTTTTCAATCTCCTATACTTTCTCATCATTCATCTCTCATCATATCATCCTCCCAATTCATTTTGATGATTTAGACCACTATCCCATTCTTGAGCTTTATGTGATCACCATCATCTTATCCAATCCAATAGGTCTATCCTATCTCATCATATTAGCCCCATCATTTTATCCCCTTATCAGTGATCATCTTGCCATCCTTTATCCATTATTTATCTTTGATATTTTTTTGAACCACATCGCCCCTACACTTTCACGTAGGCAAGGTTGATCCTTTGATCTACCCCCAGGGTTCCTTTATCATCTATCATCAATCATTCTACTTTTTTCCATCTTGTCTTGGTCCTCTATCAAGGTCTCCATTTTCCTCTTCCCGCTTTTATCCATGGTCAGTCATCATCCTTTTATCGAACTACGAGGGCTCTGCACTTTCACATAGGCAAGGCTAATCTTTGATTAGCCCCCGAGCCCCTAGGTAGCTAGGCTATGTCAATCTTTTGTCTCGTGTCTTGTCTCCCTTGTGTTGTGTCATCAAGCTATGCCCTTATCTAGCTAGTTCTTAACAAATAAGATCCACTAGTATCAACAGATCCAATTAGTTTCGAGTATCCTACATCATATCGATCTTTTAGTTTAGTATCCATCATCGGTCTCAATAGGATGCATCCTTCCTAATAGACTTCATGAATCCCATCCATCCCCTTGATCCTATGGCAAAGGATGTTTGAAATTGATTGCACTCTTTTGATGCTTTTGTCTTTGGTTTATCGTTTGAGCTCCCTATCATCACTTGTCATGGTCGCCTTGATCCATCATATCACATTGTGCTTTGACTAGTCAACATAGGGGTGTATCTTGGTCTTTTATTGTTGTTTTTTGTTGGGTTGTCCCACGTAGTATCCACTAAAAACCCTATGATCTTGTGTTATGTTGGTACATCTCTTTGTGCTTGCGGTCATCCCAATGCTCGGCCTAACCAAAGTCTTTGTCACTTTCGGGTGTTGGGATAGCCTTCTTGTATGTTGTGCATTAGACACTAATCTGCCTTGGTCCATCATACCTTGGTGTATCGTGTCTTATTCTATATCAAAACTCAGTGCTCCAAAGATGGAAAATCATATAAAATTTGTTGTTAGGAGTACCTTTTTTGAATCCAAGCTTCAGTAAGTATTTATCTAGTCTAGCATACTAGGATATGGGTGCTTGTTTGAGTACATATAGAGCTTTCTTCATTCGGAAAACCTTGTCTTCCTTATCAGTCAGTTGAAATCCATCAGGTTGTTCAACATATACCTCTTCTTCTAATTCACCATTTAGAAAGGCTGACTTCACATCCATTTGATAGACTTTATAGTTCTTATATTCAACATATGCAATAAATAATCTTATAACTTCAATTATGGCAATAGGGGCAAAGGTTTCTTCAAAATCAATACCTTCCATTTGTGAATACCCTTTACATACTAGTCTTGCTTCATTACGGATCACTTCACCTTCTTCATTCAACTTTTTCTAAAAGAGCCATTTAGTACCATTCACATTTTTTATCTTTAGGTCTAGGGACAGTAATCCATGTATTATTCTTTTCAATTTGCATTAGCTCTTCCTTCATAGCTTCCATCCAGTGTCCATCATTACAAGCTTCATTGGCATTATTAGGCTCAGTCTTGGACATTAGACAACTCTTCTGGAATCCTTCTTCTAGTTTGCACACCTTTATTCTTGTCTCCTATAATTTTATTTTCAGAATGATTTAACCTCACATACCTCAGAATTTTAGGATTCTCTCACACTTTTGGTTCTTTTGTTCTTTCTTCTACACTTTCACTTGTCTCTCCTTCCTAACTTTCTTGATTTACCAAAAAAATTTGAGCTTGACTCTGTGTCTGAGTATTCTTCCCTATACTATCTTGTTGTTCATCAGATTCATATCCACAGTATCTAGATGATCTAGAAGAGTCCTTATAAACTCTAACATTTGCACTTTCAACCATTTTTCTTAATCTTTTATTATAGCACCTGTAAGCCTTGATTTTACTAGAGTAACCTAGAAAGATTCTTTCATCGCTCCTTGCATTAAACTTGCCTATGTCCTCATCTCTCTTAATATAGCACTTGCTTCCAAAAATCTTGAAGTATTTAATAGTAGGCTTATAACCAAAAAATAGCTCAAAAGGAGTCTTACCAAAGATACCATTGACATTTACAAAGTTGAAAGTGTACACAATAGTGTTTAAAGCTTCTCTCCAATAGATGTGAGGCACATTTCCTTCTATCATTATTGTTCTAGCAGTATCCAAAATTGTTTTGTTCTTTCTCTCAACAACTCTATTTTGTTGAGGGGTTTAGGGAGAAGATATTTATCTTTTGATTCCATGCTCATCACAAAAAGAATCGAACTCTTGGGAAGTGAACTCACAACCTCTGCTTGACCTTAGGAATTTAATTTTTAGACCTCTCTCATTCTTTGCCATAGATTTGAAAATTTTGAACTTCTCTAATGCTTCACATTTTTCTCTTAAGAAAGCAACCCATATCATTCTAGAGTAATCATCAATAAGCAGCATAAAGTACCTTTCTCCTTGTAGACTTAGGACTCTAGAGGGACCGCACAAATTAGTATGCTCGGCTCCAATATTCCATTAGAATGATATTGTTTTCTCCAAAAGGAGACTCTTGTCTATTTTCTCATCATACATTCCTTGCATATTGTGTTAGTAGGCTTCACTAACTTGGGTAGATCTCTTACTACTTGAGTGGAACTTACCTTGAAAATGTTATCAAAATTCACATGATGTGGCCTTTTATGCCACAACTAGCTTTCATCTACTTGAGCAAATAAACAACTTCCATTAGCAACACCAGATGAAAAATATTACATTTTGTCTATTTACCTAAAGCAGTTACATTTCTAGAGCTTCCAAGTATCTTTCATTTTCCACCTTGAATTGAAGATCATAACCCTTGTCCACCATCTATCCAACACTCAACAAGTTGTGCTTCAAGCCTTCAAAATAAAGTACATCATCAATGTTATGTTTACCAAGACAAATAGATCCTCTCCCATGAATCACACAAGAATTGTTGTCTCTGAATCTTACAACCCTACCATCATATTTCTCTAGTCTTACAAATTTTCTTTTGTCACCAGTCATATGATGTGAGCATCCACTATCTATAACCCACTCATCCTTCTCTTCAATTTGGGCTGCAAGAGCTTTCTCAACTTTAGCAGATTTAGTAGCCACCAAATTATTTTCCTTGATAGCAATGAAAGCCCAATCATCTTCATTTCCATTTTCTTTATTAGATTCTTCCTCAATCACACCTTCTTCAACAAAATAGCATTTCTTTTGAAATATAGGTTTGTAAGGCTTAGACCTATGAACTCTTTTAGGACACCTTGAAGAAAAATGACCTATTTTACTGCAAGAAAAACATTTGATAGGCAACTTTCCTTTATACTTACCTTGTCCTCTACCTTCTTTCTTCACAATCAATGTTTCCAACTCTTCTACCTCTCTTTCTTCATCTTGAATTTGTTTCATCTCTTCCTCATACTTGAATGTCTTTTTAGAACTCTTTGTCGGATGATACCTTTGCTTGTTTCTTCTAGATACAAAAGCCTTAAATGCAGATTTAGTCTTAGGGGTAGAATCACCAAATTCACTTAACTCAAAAGCAACAAGTTTTCCAATCATCATATCTCTTGTCACATTTGTTACTGATTTGAACTCTTCAATAGCATGAGCTTTTGATTTGTAAGAGGGAGGAAATGATCTAAGCACTTTATCTACAATTTCTTGTTCATTCGAAATACCATCGACACATCTAATACCCATCATAATTTCATTTACTCTTTACATAAAAGAAATATTTTCATCTTCACCCATCTTCAAATTTTCATACTTTCCTTTCAAACTCTATAGCTAAGCAACCTTCACATGTACATCTCCTTCATACAAAGTCTCCAACTTCATCCACAACTCATGATCTGTCTGTAGACCTATCACATTTGTCATTTTTGAATTCGTCAGAGCACTCAACAAAGCTTCCATAGCCCTGATATTATTCTTAGCTTCTTTAATCTCATAAGGAGTGGAAGGACCATTCTGAGGAATAATATATCTTTTCTTTGTAATCTTCCAGAAGGGTTCACCTAATCAGCTCAAATGACATTCCATTGTTTCTTTCCATAGTGAGTCGATTGTTCCATTGAATCTAGGACTGTCCTTCTTGTATGATTCCATCTCAGATCACCTCAAGATTTTAAACTTCTTCAGGGGAACCAACTCTGATGTCAATTTTTGGAAAAACAAGGACAAAAAACTAAGAGAGGGGGTGAATCATTTGTCCAGATTATTTAAATTGTCAAGATTAATTTAACTTTAATCTCAAATTTGATGAATGAACAATAAACCATAAAAAATCAGCACATTAGAAACACAGAGAACGCCAAGATTTTTTAAGTGGAAACCCTGTTAGGGGAAAAACCACGGTGGATGTTAGTCCACAAGATTATACCCTACTAAAATTATAAATAAGTATCAATGGGAATGCACATGCATTCAAGCACATTGCCTAGAGCTCACTGCCCAAGAAAAATTTAGATTAAAACCATTCGGATTGTGAACTGAGAAAATATCATCTGCTAATGCTTGATTACAGTTCTAGTTAAGCATAGGAATACTTCTTCAACCTTCTTCACACTCTACTTCACACTTTGCTTTCGCTTCAAATGATCTGAACAATGTTCACACACAAGACACACACTTCACACTGAGCATACACACACACTTCCAAATGATCAAGCAATTGCTCTTATATATCCACAACATGCAATTACATCATTCAAGTTGGCCATAGAGAAATAATAAAATAATTACAAATAGTCGGCCCAAAAATACATATGAATTATTCATGTGAATCAAACACGGTTAGACACAATGTTAAGAAGACTTAAAATAACCTCCTTGAATGCACCAACCATTCAAATTTTAATCTCCAAGGATCCACAACACACTACAACCACCATGTCTACCAAGAACACAAAAACCAAACACACAAGTGAAAAAACTCTGACCACAAGCACATTGATCAATGCGGACATGGAACAAAGATAAAGCATGATCTAGAAACATCCATGAGCATCAAGAAACAACAAAGAAACATCTACAACAACTGAGATTACTAAAATCATACAAACTTTAGTTAGGAACACTAATTGGAACCACAGAAACACTGAAAAAACACAACTATTCATAACAAGATCAAATCTTCACGCGAACCTCTAAAACTTCTGGTGCATAAACTAGATACACTCAACAATAAAACCTTTAATCCACACCCACTGAAAATTAATGTACTAATCACAAAACCTTCATGAGCTTCACCGATCCATTGGGAACCTACAATACATTCTTTTACAACTTTCTCAATATCCTCGACATATACAACCTTCATTACATCAATGCTAATAGTGATGACATCAATGACAACAACATATAAGCAACACAACCACAACATCCAATAGAACTGACCCAAACTAAGTGAAAATAGGTTGCAAGTTTCCCTCCCAAGAGGACTTACCCATGAGGACACAAAAATCACTCAAAATGGACTAAAAATTAGAAATAGAAGGTTAAATTGACCCAGTCTTTCTATTTTGCATGATTTGGAGAATCAAACAAAATAAGCAAGGAAAACTGAAAATTTCTCTACATATTCTATACTTTCTTTATTTACTGCATTTTAATTTACAATTAATAAACAAATTTATAGAGGATTGTTTTAATAAATTCTTACAATGTTTTGTAGTTTTAGTTATGCAAAATAGAAGGAAAAAGACTAAGTCATGACTCATGACTTGGCATTGATTTATGACTTTGACAAATTTCAAGGTATACATGGTATATATGATTTTATTATTCAAAGAATTAGTGACTCCTAAGTCACATGGGAATTTGATTTTCTCAAAAATCACAAAAAATTCCTAAGGAACATAAGGCCTAGGCTTGACTCAATATGCAAAAGGGACCAAAGGCATACAAAGGGGATACTAATTTGCACAAAATGGTTAATCAATGTGGAAAAAATCCC
Source organism: Sequoia sempervirens (assembly GCA_007258455.2). Classification (NCBI taxonomy): domain Eukaryota; kingdom Viridiplantae; phylum Streptophyta; class Pinopsida; order Cupressales; family Cupressaceae; genus Sequoia; species Sequoia sempervirens. Next base: position 421,465,508 of record VDFB02281492.1, on the reverse strand, counting down.
CAAAAGGTCAACACATAGGTAAAAAACCCTAAAGAAAAAAAGAAGCCTACAGGCTTCCTTGTCCATTCACTTGCAACTCATAATTTTTGCTAAGTCTTCAACTTCTCCACCTTGGTTGTGGCTGCTAGGGTTTGATGAGTTCAATGGAGTCTTCTCTGGCATTTTGGAGCTAATGGAGATTTTTTTGAGTCTCCTATAGACTTGTGTTGAGGTCGAGTGGTATGTTCTATTTTCTACAAAAAATGTTGTGATTTTATGCTCGATTTCTCTGGCACAAAATAGAGACTTTAGTTTCTCTTTGATTTATTCTAGATCTCTTCCCTTTTGAAGCAGGTTGTGGATTTCTTCTTTTTATCTCCTAGGGAAAAGGAATGGAATCATTTCTCTATTCCTTTCTTTTTCATACTCATGGTTTTCCTTTTGTATTCCTTCTCAAAACCCCATAGTTTCTATCTGGGTTCCTTAGAACATTTATTTGTAGGTTTCAAAAATGGGCATTCTTGTTCATCAAGTTTCACAACTTTTCTTGAAAAAGATCTTTTACAAAAATAATGACATATTAAATTATTGGTATAAGAGGGTCTTTCATGGCAGTTGTAATTTCTTGATGTGTAGTCCTTGATTCCATTATTGCATCTTTTGGCTTTGTGGCCAATTGAGGGCTTTAGAACCCTGGGTTGAGGCTTGATAAATGAAATCCTAGCTTGATATATTCATTGTTCTAAGAAAAATAAAGAAAATATCTCATACTCATAGCCTTGAGATTTGAAAAATCTAGGTTTGTATTTTGAAAACCCTCCTTGAAGCTATTGTATGTTTTGGGTACTTTTGTCTCTTGATCAAACAATCCATGCTTTTAATGATCTGCACCTGACATAAAAGAAACTTTATTTTAATTGTAACCCAATTGACACTATCATTACATTTGGAAATGCTTCTCAACCTTTGGAATAACTATGATTCACATTTACTTCTTTATCCTATATCTGCTCCATTGTATACCATCTCTTGTGTTTCGAAAGCTTTTGCAATTTTTGATAAATGAATAATACCATTGCTGATGCATTGAGGGATAATGGAAAGACGTAAAGGAAATTTGTAGAACACCCTTATGTCCAATCAAAGATGAACTTAATTTAACTCATAGGTTTCCTTGTAACTATAGAAAATGCAATATTTTGATATGGTTCTTAACCCTTGAAATGCTTTACTGTCACTCACCTCAACTCAGCTCAAAAGATCTGACTGCCTCTTTGATTAGATGGCTACATTGGGTTTATGGGACCTCCACTTGCATTGGTATTTGAGAAAGGTTTTAAAGAATTCATTGAAACAATGAACTCATGATTTATCTTTCCTTTCTCTCACTTTGTTGTCCACAACATGAACATTATGACAATGATTGTCTTCTCTTATTGTGACTCATTTAACAAGTGCTTTTTATTCATAATAGTGATGACCATATAAGGCAGTGGATTTATTTTCGTACTTATATTTTTCATTAATATTTAGCTTCTCATGCTTAACCTTACACAAGTGGTTTTGGCATCAACCTTGTATTGGAGCCTTTATTTTTGTAGATGCCTACCAAATCATTGTCATGAGTGACAACACTTGCTTTGATTTTTGATAATTGTTTACTTTTCTCTTTGTTACCCCCATCACATCAAAATAAATTACAACATGGTACTGTGAAGACTACCATTGTGGATATTTGTACCTTTCATATATGAATTTATACTCTTACCCCTCCTAGAAACTAACAGGGCAACATATTGGGCTCAACCCCTGTGGGAGCCCATTTTTTCCACCACATGTTGTGATGCTAAACAAGATGAATCATGTAATGATAATGAACCTATACCTACATAGTGAACAAAAAAGTTAGATAAAAAAGTGAAGCTCAATGCTCCTCCTAATGATTTGACTTTCATTTGATGATCTGATTTTGGCTCTCTTGCATACATCTAATAATTTCTCAACTGATCAAACACATCATAGATATAGGCTATATTTCTATTGATAGGACATATTATGAGATTCATATTTGGAGCTCTAACCTAATCCGTTCATCATCATCCAAGTTCATTTGAAGATCAGTAACAAGGAGGAGCTGGAAACAAAGAAGATCAACACAAGACTGTTCCACATGCAATGATGGATATACTTTCTCTTCATTTTTTTTCTACTTTTATCTTTAGTTGTATAGCCTATCTTTATGTTGCATTAGTTCAGTTACTCCCATAGCTTGTGTGGGACAATTAAGCATTATTTTCCTCTCAAAGTATAAAACAACAACATTTATGCAATCTTGTATACATTTTCATTAAAAAAATGAATGAAAGACAACAATATCATGCAATTTATATAATTTTCATCTGTTGTAAAACATTGCATGATAAAAAATGAATTCCATTTGAAATCATTCATATGAAATGGTTAATCCTTAGCAGAAATTTGTTGGAATACCTTTCACTTTTGATGTAATCAACTATTTCATCTCTACCAAATTGAGATGTAGGTGAAATTTGGTAACATTTCTTTTGATTTCTACTGAATTCTTTCTTGCTAAGAATATTGGATCAGTATCCTTAAACAATCCATTGGGCATGGAGTCAAATTCTGCCCCCCCTAAACTCAAAAAACCATTGTAACTCAACCACTCAAACCCCAACAACAATAGAAACCAAAACAAAAGAAAATTGATAAGGCCCTGGAGGCTAGCAAACTATGCAACAACACTTAGGGAAAAGAAAATAAAACTAAAAGAAAATGTGCAAAGCACTTATTAGTAGAAAACACTAACTTACTATTGTACAACTGTAAAACTTATTCTCAGAGACAATGTTTGAGGTGGATCTCATTAACTAGGATAGGAAACACCTCTCCATTCAACTTTGAAAGCTAGAAAGCATTATGTTCCTTGCACTTAGTGATCACATAGGGTCCATCCCACATTGCATAAAACTTGGAATGTTTACCAGATTTTCTTTTTAACTCATCCCATTTAAAAATAATATCACCTACACTAAAATCCCTTGGTACTACTCTCTTATCAAAAAAATTCTTCATTTGAGATTGATGAATCTCAAGATTCCTTGATGCATCTTTTCTTTTTCCCTCTAGTTCCATCAGTTGTGCAAGACAGACTTCCAAAGGCTACTCCTCTAATAGTTCAAGATCCTTAATGAAACTTAGAGTAGGCAATTCAACATAAATTGGTAACTTAGTTTCCTTACCATAAGTGAGAGCATAAGGAGAGTAATCTATAGCTCTCTTAGGAGTTATTCTATTAGCCCAAAGGGCTAACTTCAACTTTCCATGCCATGTCCTTTGATTGGACCCTCAATGGTCTTTTTAATGATCTTAATCAAATTTTTATTGGTGGATTTAGCTTGTCCATTACCCTAAGAGCAATAGTTAGATGAGGTATTCAAAAAAATATTGTTCTTTACAGACCAATCATAAATCCTTAAACCAATAAAAGCTAATGCATTGTTAGATATGATACAATTAGGAGTACCAAATCTAGACACCAAACCTTAGTAAAAATTCAAAACAGAAGTTTCATTTGCATCCTTGAAAGCAACAGCCTCAGTCCACTTTGTAAAATAATTTGTTGCAGTTAAAATCTATCTATGGCTTGTGCTTGATGGTGGGTTAATAGGACCAATGAAATCAAGACCCCACTTGGAAAAAGGTTTCTCTACTTGAATGGGGTGTAGAGGCAAGGCTGCAAGCCTTTGCTTTCCTACAAATAGTGAAAATTTATTACATTTCCTAACCAAAGCATATGCATCTTTAAATAGATCTGGCCAATAATACCCAGCTCATAATTTTCATAGTTGTATTCCTTGGTGCAAAATGGCCTCCTAAAGGCCCATCATGAAACTCTTCCAGCAGTTTGTCTATCTGATGTGGTTCAATGCACCTTAGTAAAACACCATGAAAATCCCTTCTATAAAAAACACCATCAATAACAACATAAGGGATGGCTTGAATCCTATAATACCTCATTTTTTCTCTTTCCAAACCTTTAGGATAGTCATCAATTTGCAAATAATGGATCATTTGATGTACTTAGCTTGTAGAAAGAGTTGGAACAACAACTTGCTCTTCATTGTTGAGTATTGTTGCAACATGCTCATCATTTTCTTTGTTGTTTTCTCCATTTCCAACAAGTTTTTCACATAAACCCTTGCCTCTAACAAGCTTAGTAACTTTAATGTTTACATCATATTCCATTACCTTAGTTATCCATCCCGCTCTTTTGTCATTAATATCCTTGTTAAGCAAGAAATCCTTAACAGTTGGATGGGCAAACAACAACTGAATTTTCTTGTTAGAAAGTATATCCCTAAACTTTTTGAGGCTTCTAACAATTACTAACACATTTTTTTCAACAAATCAATATTTTTCCTCATAATCATGCAACAGTTGGCTGAAAAATGCCACAGGATGCTCCAAGCCTTCACCATTATGTTGACAAAGCATAGTTTAAGTAGTGCAACACATCCAAATGCATACAAAATAAAATATTTATCATAGTTAGGATTAATGAGTGTTGGAGTAGTTGCAAGGGCTTCCTTAATCTTCTCAAAGCTTCTCTTAACCTCTTTAGTCCAACTAAAATATACATTCTTCTTAAGAATTGTTGTAAGAGGCTGCAATAGTGCTACAATGTTAGGTATGAATATTCTCACAAAGTTGATCCTACCAAGAAATCTTTTCAAGCCCTTTTTATGTGTTGTTAGGGGCAAAGGTAGAATGGCATAAATTCTTTCTAGATCAATAGAAATACCATGTTTAGAAATAATATGTCCAAGGAACTTATCGTCATGCATAGAAAAAATACACTTTTTCTATTTAGAGAAACCCCATGCTCTCTACATATCTAAAAAATCTACCTCAAAAGACCAAAATGTTACATTGGAATTCTTTGAAAAAATTGTAATATCATCAAAGTAAACCAAAAAATTCTTGTTCATGAGGCCATGAAAGGCCATATCCATGGCTCTTTGAAAAGTTGCCCTACATTGGACAAACCAAAGGGAATTTTTCTATAAGCCATGGTACCCCATTTGGTGGTAAAGGTAGTTTTGTATTGATCATCCTCCTTCACTAAAATTTGATTATATTCTAAATATCCATCCAACAAATAAAATATATCATAACCAGAAACAACTTGTAAAATCTACTCCATTGAAGGATATGCATAATGGTCCTTGAGAGAGGCTCTATTCTAATCATGAAAATCAATACATAGCCTAATCTCACCATTCTTCTTTCTAACAGGAAATAAGTTAGATACCCATGATGTATGCTTGATTGGAAAGATGATATTACTTTCAATCAACTTACTCAATTCTGCCTTCATAAGATGCTCAAGCTTGGGATTAAGAGGCTTTTGCTTTTGACTCATTGGTTTTGCTTTGTGCTCTGTCTCAATGTTGTGTTTAGCTAGCTCAGGTTTAAAACCTTTTAAATCTCCATATTCCTAAGTAAAAATATCACTAAATTCTTGACAAAGTAAAATAAAAGCTTGTTTTTCCTCTTTGGTACATACCTTACCAAGCTTGAGGAGCTTTTCTCTGAATATCTCAATGGGATCATAAAGCTCCTACTTAAATTTCATGTTGTTTTTTTCCTTTCTAACTTGATCATCTAAATTGAAAATTGATTCCAAGGTTACCAAATCTTTGGGCAGCTTGTTTGACTTCAATTGCACGATCTAATTGTCATATTATTGCTGCCATTTTTGTTGATTTTCAGCTGCAAACTCAGCTTCTTCAATTATAAAACTTACAATCTACTCATTGCTCTCAAAAAATTGCCAACTTATATTGTTATATGGTACAAATGGTCTTACAACCACTTTTACATACGGTTTTACCTCGACATTATGAATATCAGTTGGAATGTCAAACTAAGATCCTATGGCAACAAGTTTATCTGCATGCTTATTCTGACTTCTAGGAATGGACAATAGATTGAAAGCATCAAAATATTCAATTAAGTCCCAAACTCTATGCTTATGCAGCTTAAGCAAATCATTTTTTGTAACATTCAAATTTCTAACTTGATTTTCAATCAATTCATAATCACCAAAAACCTATAAACACTTTATACCTCTCTTTCTGGCTCATTCTAGGCCATGAATAAGTGTCTCATATTTAGCTGCAATATTTGTGTAGCTAAAAGAAAACCTCAATTCTGAATAATACTTATCTCCATTAGGTGAAACCAACATGGCTTCTCCATCAGCACCTATTTTACTTCTTAAGCCATCAAAATATAGCTTCCAAAGTTGATTATCATGTTTTTCAGGTTGATTTTGATCCTTGACCAAATTTGGAACCACTACATCAGGTTCATGAATAATGTAAATTCCTAATACTACCTCATCAATGTGAAAAAAAGGGTCAACTTTATGATCCTTAGTTGCCCACTCATCTAGATTTACATCCTCAATAGGTGTGTTGGGGTCTAGGGTCATGGATAGATCCTTTAGTTCATGGGTGATGTAGAGGTTAGCATTTACAGAGTGAGGGACATACGGTTCAATATGATCCTTGACTTGTGGTTCTAATTTTATGGTCACCTTTTTACCATACCTTTTTTATGAAAAACAAATGTGACTAATCAAAAGATAGAAATCCGCCCAACTTAGGAGTAAAATCCCTAGAAAGACATATGGAGAAATAAGATGGTAGGTCAATAACATAAATATCTTGAGGGATTGCAAAATTTGGGCATGCATGCAAGGTAAGAGCTAAATTTTTAACCACCCCAGCAGTTCTAACAGTAGAACCATCTAGTTGAATCAGCCCCTTTGAAAGAGGCTCATAATCTAATCCAAGCTTATCAGCTAGACTCTTAGGCATTACAAAACTACTTGCACCTAAATAAATCATGCAGTTGTGCACTAATCTATCACCAATAATCAAACTTACATAAAAAGGAGGTGGTTTTACCTCTTGGGCTTGTTGCTCACTCTTAACTACATGGTTGTTTGCAAGCACAACTTTGGGATGCTCTTTGCTAAATACATAAAAAATTGAAATCTTAGCCAAAGATTCTTTCAACAAATATTTTTTCTGAGGAATGTGCAATGCATCCAACGTAGAAAAATTAATAGTAGCCTTCTTCATGTGATCAACAATATTGAATGAAGGAGTACTAACCTTTTATTGTCCCTTAGAAATCGTAGTTCCATTCTGAGCTTGTAAGGGTTGTGATTGAATTTTAGGCTGGTCCTTATTAGGTACAACTTGTCCTCTTTGCAAAATTTGAACCTTTTGAGAAGTTGTGGGGATAATTTTAGCCTAGAATCCTATCCAAATTGCTTCTTAATACTCACTAAATCATTCCCAATAGTTTTTAGCATATTTCTAATCTCTTGAAACTCTTGAGAATGAGCTGGAACAACAGGATCTTGGGTTGTAGCTCGATAACCTATTTTAGGGATAGGTGGAAAAACAACTATAGGGGGTAATGACATAGGTATAGGTAGTTTTACCTTAGGAAAATTTGGCATAGGAGGCCTTGGGCCTATTCTACCAGCTTGAATGAGGAAATTTTCTACTCTAATAGATATGTCATAAGCATCGAGTAGTGTATTCCCACCCACAAACTGAATCATCATAGAAATTTCACTATTCAAAGCCTTTAGGAAAAATAGAAATACATGTTGAGGTAAAGGCTTTACTGTCAATGGAATCCTATCCCAAGTCTTCTGGAAATGGTAATTAAAATCAGTCATGTGCTCATGTGGGGCACTCTTAATAGTAATTAATTTCTCCAACAAAGATAAATGATCAAATTTTTCCTCAAACTATCTATGCAAACCATCACCTAGTTGATCCCATGTTCTTATTCAATTCACTAGAAGACCTCTAAACCACTGCAAGATTTTCCTTTCAGTGATGTGGCCAAAAGCCTAAGTGTAACATTTTCAACTGTGATATTATGCATCGAGCACAATGTTGACACATCACAAATGTGCTCAATAGGAGTGGTTTGATCTTCTCCAGTGAAATATGGCAGAATTTTGAGGGATGAAATTGTAATATCATCATGTTGAGAAATTTCTCATGGTTTTCCCCTGTTAAAAGGTGCAAATGCAAACTACCTTGCCATTATTGCTGCTTGCACTACTGGTACTAGATTTCTCTAAATTGGATTTGCAGGGTTGAGGTTTGGAGGTGTAGATCTTGATCTCCTTAGTTGGTTGACCCTTTCTTGTTGTCCTAACCTTTCTTTTTGGTGGTGATAGCTATAAATATTCAAAATGAGAAGAGCTTTCCTAGTTTATACTCTTCTCATAAGCTATTTACACTAGATTTGCTTGTGAAACTAGCGATTGGAGTCGCAAGGTATAAATTTATAACCTTAGAAGGCCAAAAACACTGCTACATATACTAGAACAACAACTTGCAACTTAAAATATTTTTCTAAAATGAGCTTCAGAGTCCCACTGGGCATGCCAAAAACTGTTATCAATGAGGATTGCACCCTATTAGAGTTGCACTCAACTATCCTGTGTAACATGGAAACATTCTCGAGTTGTGGGTGACTTATAACGAGAATGAATCTCCAAAGAGGGTTGGTTCCCTTGGTAGATCACCTAAAACTACTAAATTTTACAAGAAAAGGGATAGAAGGATACTAAAATGGAAATCCTAAAACTTAAAGGGTGATGCACTAGAATCTTTTAAACTTATTCACTAATTCAACTCACTATCAGGTCTCAAAACATATACTCTAACAATTTCATGTGAAACATGCAATGCAAAAGTGATTTGTATGAAGGTTTAAAATTAAACACAACTTACAACTTGCATTACATGAAGCTTCTACACACATATTTGCAATGTTGAGACATGAAAAAGGATTCAAAACTTAGATTCACAATCAACATCAAATCATACACTACAAAATGAGATAAAAAACCATAAAAAAGGAATGCACTGTTGCTTTTATTGATCTAAAAGGAGCTACTATATCATATTATGAAAATTTGAGTTACAAAAATTATAAACTCTTTGCAATACTCAAGAGAAGAAGAAACAAGAAATAAGAAAAAACCAAGTTTTTCTCACCATATACATCAAAATGAATCTCCAAGAGTGAAGGGAAGGGGAAAGAAGCTCAATTAACTATAAACCAAAATAGAAACCAAAGTCTCCCTCATGAGAAAATGGAAAAATCCATAAAAATAGGGCCTAGGCCTAACCCAAACTGAGTGAAAATAGGTGGCAAGTTTCCCTCCCAAGTGGACCTATCCATGAGGACACAAAAATCACTCAAAACTGATTGAAAATTAGAAATAGAAGGTTTAGCTGACTCAGTCTTTTTATTTTGCATGATTTGGAGACTCAAACAAAATAAGCAAGGAAAAATGAAATTTCCTCTACATATTCCACACTTGCTATATTTACTACATTTTAATTGAAAATTAATAAAACAATTTATAAAGAATTGCTTTAATAAAGTATTACAATTTTTTGTAGTTTTAGTTTTGTAAAATAGAAGGAAAAAGACTAATTCATGACTCATGACTTGGTTTTGATTTATGACTTTGCAAAAATTCAAGGTATATAGGGCATATATGATTTTATTATGCAAAGGATTAGTGACTCCTAAGTCACATGGGCATTTGATTTTCTCAAAAATCACAAACAATTCCTAAGGCACATAAGGCCTAGGCTTGAATGAATATGAAAAAGGGACCAAATGCATACAAAGGGGATACTAATTTGCATTAAATGGTTAAATCAATGTGGAAAAAATCCCCAAAAGGCCAACACATAGAGAAAAAACCCTAAATACAAAAATAATCCCATGGGATTCCTTGTCCATTCACTTGCACCTCATAATTTTTGCTAGGTTTTGAAATTCTCCACCTTGGTCATGACTGCTAGGCTTTGATGAGTTCAATGGAGTCTTCTCTAGCATTCTAGAGATCATGGATATTTTTTTGATCCTCCTACAGATTTGTGTTGAAGTTGAGTGGTATGTTTTGTTTTGTGCAAAAAAATTTGTGATGTTGTGCTCAATTTCTCTAGCACAAAATGGAGGCTTGGTTTTTTTTTGCTTTATTTTGGATCTCTGCCCTTTTGAAATAGGCCATGACTTTCTTCTTTTTATCTCCTGGTGAAAATGAAGGGAATCATTGCTCTATTCCTTTATTTTTTATATTTGTAGTTTTCCTTTTGTATTCCTTCTAAAAACACCATGGGTTCTATATGGGTTCCTCGGAACATTTCTTTGCAGGTTTCAAAAATGGGCATTCTTGTTCATCGAGTTTCAAAAATTTTCCTCAAAGTATGTTTTACAAAACTCGTGACATATTACATTATTTGTATAAGAGGTTCTTTCATGGCGGCTATAATGTCTTGATGTGCAGTCCTTGATTCCATTATTGCATCTTCTAGTTTTGTGGCTGATTGAGGACTTTGGAACCCTAGGCTGAGGCTTGATAAATGAGACCCTAGCTTGATATCTTCATCAAGTAATGAGAAAAATAAATAAAATAACTCCTACTCACAACCTTGAGATTTTCAAATTCTAGGTTTGTATTTTGAAAACCCTCCTTGAAGCTATTTTATGTTTTGGGTGCTTTTGTCTCTTGATCAAATAGTCCATGCTTTTAATGATATGCACCTGACATAAAAGAACTTTACTTTAATTGTGACCCAATTGACACTATCATGACATTTGGAAATGCCTCTCTACCTTTGGAATAATGATGATTCACATTTACTTCTTTATCCTATATTTGTTCCATTGAATATCATCTCTTGTGTTTCAAAAGCTTTTGCAATTTTTGATAAATGAATAATACCACTATTGATGCATTGAGGGCTAGTGGCAAGACCTAAAGGAAAGTTGTATAACACCCTTATGTTCCATCAAAGATGAACTTCATTAAACTCATAGGTTGCCTTGTAACTATATAAAATGCAAGATTTTGATATGGTTCTTAACCCTTGAAAGGCTTTATTGTCACTCACCTCAACTCAGCTCCAAAGATTTGACTCTCTTTGATTAGACTACTACATTGGGTTTATGGGACCTCCATTTACATTGATATTTGAGAAAGGTTTTAAAGCATTCATTGAAACAATGAACTCATGATTTATCTTTCCTTGCTCTCACTGTGTTGTCCACAACATGAAAATTATGAAAATGATTGCCTTCTCTTATTGTGACTCCATTTAACAAGTTATTTTTATTCATTACAGTGATGACCATATAAGGTAGTGGATTGCTTTTGGTACTTAGATTTTGCATTAATATTTAGCTTATCATGCTTAATCTTACACTACTTGTTTTGGCATCAAGCTTGTATTGGAGCCTTTATTTCTATAGATGCCTACCAAATCACTATCATGAGTGAAAACACTTGCTTTGAATTGTTATAAGTGGCTAAATTTCTCTTTCCTTCCCCATCGCATCAAAATGACTTACAACATGTTACTATGTAGACTGCCATTGTGGTTTTTTGTACCTTTCATATATGAATTCATACTCTTACCCCTCTTAGAAACTAAGAGGGAAGCATGTTGGACTCAACCCTTGTGGGAGCCCATTTTTTCCACCACACGATGTGATGCCAAACAAGATGAATCATGTAATGATAATGAACATATACCTGCACAATGAACAACCAAGTTAGATAAAAAAGTGAAGCTCAATGCTCTTCCTAATGATTTGACTTTCATTTGATGATCTAATTTTGGCTCTCTTGCATACATCTGATAACTGCTCAACTGATCAAATGCATCATAGATATAGGCTATTTTTTTATAGGACATATGATGAGATTTATATCCAAAGCTCTAACCCAATCCTTTCATCAACATGTAGTTTCATTTGAAGATTAGCAACAAGGAGGAGTTGGAAACAAAGAAGATCAACAAAAGACTATGCCACAGGAAATGATGGATATACTTTCTCTTCATGTGTTTTTCTACTTTTATCGTCAGTTGTATAGCCTATCTTTATGTTGCATTAGTTCAGCTACTTCCATAGTTTTTGTGGGACATTTAAGAATTCTTTTCCTCTCAATGTATAAAACAACATTTATGCAATCTTATATACATTTTCATTACAAAATGAATGAAAGACAACAATTTCATGCAATTTATATAATTTCCCTCTATTGTAAAACATTGCATAATAAAAAATAAATTCCATTTGAAAGCATTAATATGAAATGGTTAAGTCTTAGTAGAAATTTATTGGAATATCTTTCACTTTTGATGCAATCAACTATTTCATCTCTACCAAATTGAGCTTTAAGTGAAATTTGGTAACAATAATCTACCTGAAAATTGAAGTATTTATTGCAAGATCATTTGGAATTAAAGAAATAAATTCATATGTATGAAGGAAATCGTAATCAAAAGGAAATTGTGAAAAAGAAGAAGTGTGCATAGGAAGCTTGAAGAAACCAAAGAAATTTGATACAACAAAGTTTCAGGGTTTGGTGAAGAAAGAGGAAATTGAAGTGGATTCAAAGCATACTCCAAAAGGTGGACATATAATCATATTCTTCATTCACAATTACAGCTCAGGTATTCTACTTGAACAATTTTTTTTATTTTATGCAATGGATAATTCAAAGGTTGTGAACATTTTAGATAAATCACAAGTCAAATTGATGAAATATTTGAAAAAATTGTTGGAAGAATCCATTGGTGCATTCTCTAGGATTCCTCCTAGAGTTTTACCCATTGAAGATATCTATGGATACGTTTATGGTAAAATTGAGGAAATGTCACTAGTTCGTTTAAGCATATTTTGGAAGGATGAGTTGGAAGAAAATCATGATGCATACAAAATATTGGTTGAAAAGAAGTTGGATGCATGGAAAAGATTCCCACTATTTGAATTAGACAAGAAATTCATTTGGAGAATTTTGAGTAGGATTCATGATGAATCTAAATGGATTGATGAAGCACACTTGATAGCTAGACAAGAAAGAAGAGATATAACTAGTTTGCATTCCTCTAGACCAATTCCAAAATGAAAGTTTGTAAATTAAAAAGAGATGATTGAGATGATTGGTTTGACCCTTGAAGGAAAATAACTTTTTTTTAAGAAAAATTAAAGATCTAGTCATTTGATATGTTGTTGTGGTTATAGGACACAAAGTTTTCCTACCTAGCAATGACCAGATAGTTTCTACTACTATTGTTTACACTACTATTGATATGGTTAGGAATGGTATGGATTATGACCTTTTTGAGTTACTTTGAATGCATCTATTGAAGAACTTGAAGGAAATCAAGAAAATCAAGAAAAATGCATTTTGATATGGAACGTTGATTGTCTGCTTACTCTTTTACTTCATGAAAGAGTTACAGGTAATTGGAAGGATAGAATGGACAAATGCAAAACCTATTGATCATCACATAAGAGACTTCATGATAAACCCTGGTGCTCTGAATGCTTAAGAGACTGCTCTTGTTGCATTCTTTGGAACATTTTAGATGAGAATGAAAAAATGAACAAGAATTCTAGAAACTGTGACTAAGAGTACTCCGAAAATATTAATTTCCTAGTTTCTAAAGATTTATGTTATATAGTAGAAATTGAATCCAAACTAGTGTGGATTTCTTAACTAAATTATGAAGTGACAGAGGTTGAGATCGATCAATATTCAAAAATACTTTTAAAGATCCCCAAGAATAAAAATGAAGAAGAATTTTCTATGATTGAATCCTTTGGCAGTGCAACCAGAATAGGAAAGAAGAGAAAAGGTGTCGTTATCAAATAAGAAGTCACAAAAGAAAGTGAATCAAAGAGATCTCAACATGAGCATGAAAGCATAAATATTCAAGGAGCATTAAAAGAACTGCAGAAGGTAATCCTTGGTGCTAAATTTGATTCATCTGTATCAATTATGGATAATATTAGAAGCATGATTAACTCTTTGAAGGCATACATCTACAGTCTAGAAGTTCAAACTAGAAACATGTATGCAAAAGGAAATTTAGAAGATATCAAGAAGAAATGTGCAGATGCACATCAAAAATTGATGAAGGAATTGAAGGATGTACAAGTTTGTGAAAAAGAAGCTCAAGAATTACTTTCTTACTATTTGAATTGGTCCAAAAGTACACTAAATGTAAGAGATGAAATAAGGAAGAGTGAAACTTGAATGAGTACTCAAGCAAATATGTACAACTTGGAAAATGATAGAGACAATCAAAGATGGTCCTACATTGTGTAGCTTTAGGAAAAAATCTTTCCCCTGTAGGATCAAAGAACATAAGTAATTAAGAAGTTTGTGGCTCTCATAGAAATGGTAAAGCTCAGACACATTCCTGTATCTAGTGCTCTTAACAGTATTGGTAATTTATCAGAAATCAATCTTAGTCCCAATAGTTTGAAAGATGGTATAGATTCTTTGAGTAAGCTTGAAATACTATACAAGGCTCTTGTAAGTCTGAAAGAAGCATGGGGAGAGGGAAAATCCTCATGGAAGGATACCCTGAAGAACCTCAAAGGATCCTCTTCTTCAGGTTAATATATTTCCTTTTTTTTCATATCATTCTTTTGGTCAATTTTTTATGCATACACATATACCAAACCCCCATGGATATGTCCTTTAAAATTGATGTCAAAGGGGGAGAGATAGAGAGATAGATAAAAATAAATAAATAAATTGAGAAGAACAGTTTTTAAAGAAGAATTAACCTTGAAAGGGGGAGCATTCATTTGCTTTATATCAGAGATAAAAAAAACTGATATGCATGTTGCCATCAATGCCAAAGGGGGAGATTGTTTGAAATAGGGAGTCTTGCAACTAGAGCATGAAGTGTATACAGATTGATCTTGTTGTTCCTATGTTTTCATTGATGTCAAAATGGTGACAATAGTGCGGGAAGTTTATTTGGTATACTAGAAGGTAATCTCTACCGAAATTATTCTTTGTTGATGAACTAGTGCATTGGTTTTTGAGTCTAGAATTTACTACAAGAAAATATGTGAATTTGATCTCTTAACCTTGTTACTATGACTCTTTCAGACAACTATATCCAGGATCTTCAGAAGTTTTGTGTTGAGAGCAGAAAGTTATTATCAACAAAGTTTAACTATGTACACTACAGTTGTTTCTTTGCTCAGCTTATCAATGTGGGAGACTGCACATTTTTGTAAGAAGAACATTCTAATGCCACGGTTCTAATGGGAGTCTCTCTGATGTTAATGTGATGAGAAACTAAAGTAATATCAGATCTAGAAGGTTTTTACTTTGAGAAGTGTATGTTTCTTTAATATTTTTTGTGTTTAGGTCCTAGCCTTGGCCAACCTAACATATGGCATGCATTAAGAAGATTAAATATACTTTGTGGATTTTTTCTATTGATCTACACTAATTTTATATGATGCACTACATGTATAAAAATATTTTAAATCTTATATGGTTTTGACAAGAGTATTTTTTTTTGGGTTGTTTTCATCTAATTAGGTCAACCTAATTGATGAATGAGATATACTTGTATATATATATAAGATTCTTTGAAGAAAAAAGGAAGGTTGGAGAAGAGAGAGTGAAGGTGTGAGAAAGAAGAGAGGTGTGGTTAAGTGTGAAGAGGATTAAGGAATATTTGAATATGCAATCCTAAATGATTTATCATTTGAGGATCATAACAGAATTATTGAGCAACTATTATGTGAAGAAGTACTTCTTATTTAGAGCTTCATTGGAATTGAACCATGCACATAGAAGGTGTATTCCATCAATTGAAACTTTTGGCAATGAGCCATAAATTTTGTATCTTGGTGGCTAGCCATCTTTTGTATTTAGGTTGTGAGTCATTCAAGGACAATTAGTCTTGCTAATGAGCCATGCAATACACTGTATTCAGATATAATATATTGCGAGTTAATCCTCACTGTGGTATTTTCCCATTTTGGGTTTTCCACATAAAAATCTTGGTGTTCATGTGTGATGATGTATTTTCTTGATTCCATGTTCTCTCTTGTTGATTCTATCAGATTTTTGATAATTTTTAAGTGGATCTTATGTGAATGGTTTTATAAAATACTAATTCACTCCCCCTCTCAGTATTTTGGATATTCAACAACCTCTCTCTAATCACGTAAAGATGGAGGCAAGTAAGGTTTTAGAGGTGGAAGATGAGACAATTTTTCCTAGTTTTGGGCCTAGTATAGAGAAGGATGTTATATTCAATTGAAAAAGTAAAGTAAGTTTTCTAGCTTTGGCCTTGTAGCAAAAACTCCTTAAAAAGGGAGCTCTAGAGAAACCCTTTAAGGTAGGGTGAAAGAAGGATCAGGAAAAGGTGAAATTAATTAATGAGATATCAGTGGAATCTAGATAAGTGAAAACCATTAATTGACATTTCTCTCATCCTCAAAGAAGATTGCCTTATCATAGAATGTAAGGGGTATAAATAGCATCCCTAGACAAAAGGCTATTTAGGAGTTTATTCACACTCATTCTCTTGATATTATTTTTCTCCAAGAGACTAAGCTAACTATTGAAAGTATGTTAAATATGGATTCTAAGATTTGGGTTAGAGGTCAATGCTAGTGTGTGGGGGCTCAAGATAGTTCTGGTGGGGTTTCTTATTTGTGGGATCCTCATAGAGTTGTTCCTATTTGGTGGATCTCTAGCAAATACTCTATATCTTTGGTAGCTTCAAGTTTGGAATTTGGTGAAGCTTTTTTAACAAGAAAACTGAGAGGGGGCGTGAATCAGTTGTGACAAACTTTAACCTTTAAAAATTTCACTATAAATTAAATCAATTATAAATCCTTTACTCTATTAATATGATTAATCATTAAGTGCAAAGGTAGAAACTGGAAAAAATCACACATACACAATAACACCAGATTTATGTGGAAAACCCAATAAGGGAAAAATCACAATGGGGATTAGCTCACAATATATAGAATATCAAAACCAATTACAAAGGCTTGCTACCAGAGAAGGCTCACTGCCAAAACATGACTTAATGTTTAGATCAGGAATCACTTTCCAACAAGGGTTAACCACTTGGAGGGCTCACTGCCACAGAGTTACAAATAAGATAAAAGAGATTTTTTATAGAGAGAAGAAAATCTCAATGCAATAGATATTTCCACCATAATTCGCTCACACACTTGTAGACATGCATGAATGATAGAGTACACCTTTAGCTCACTACTTTCGGAAACCCAACAATTATATTTCGCATTGATCTACCCACACTCGCATCACATACACATTTTTTCACATTTATCTTGCATCTATCTTGTTTGCCTTCTCTTGCATCTTCACAAACATTTCAACCTATATTTATACCATCTTCAACTTTGAAACTCATCCAAAGTCAGCACACACCATTTCTATTTACAAATTCAAATTAGGTTGGTGCTAAAAAATTCTATGGTGGAATTAGAATGAGGGAGACCCAACCACATGCTTCAACATGCTTCCATAATCTTCGAAAGTAGTGTTAAACACAAGGTCAGCCAAACTAGTGTAAAACACATAAATCAATTAAGCACATGCAACCTTAACACAATCCAATATTTCTAGATAAGAAAATTAACTTGAAAATGTTTTGAACTGCTTATTCTAAAAACTATAAGTCATAAGACTCGAATAAGAAGAAACCTAGAGTAACTACATTTCTCTCAAACCTCATCCAGATACAATGAAAAGCATAGTTCACAACTAGTGAACATAAATAACACTGTACAATGATCTAGAACACCAAAATTTGGATATAGTAGCTTCCAAAAACCATGGACAATACCTTAGATCCTCATCAGCATAACAACACATTCTAGAGCAAAACGTGGAGCAAACACTGAACACCTTCAACCTTTCTTCATTACAATTTTATCAATATCCTCGACATATACAACCAATAACCATTATCCATGAAATCCATGACAATAGCAACCAGTTGAGAATTAGTTAACGAGTTGAAATAAATGACAACACCTTCATTCTTGCTTCATACTCACAACAATCTCCCCCTTTGTCATTGATGGAAACACATGATGTGAAAACCCATCAAAGACAACACAATAGCAAAAAACACACTTTCCAGGACTTTTCTTTCTATTTCTCCACCTTAGTAGATAATTTTTCACATGATACTCTCTCTTTCTCTCTCCCTTTGACATTAATGGCAAAGGAAAAATATATTTTACTCTGATTTCCCCTTTGACATTAAGAAAAAAAAATCTTTCAAAGACAACACATGACACTACCTACTCCCCCTAAGAGGTAGCCACCAAAACATCAGTCTAGAAGAAAAATAGATCCATAAACCCATTAGAATGATGCATCTTCATATGCATATAGTGTTGGTTCTCAGTTGTATTCTGGTTGGTTTGTCCTTAATGAAAAAATTCACCTTTGGGAACCATATCGGCATGACATTCAAGTGGTCTTGGTGACAGTGGAAAGGTATATCGGCATGAGTTTTGTTCACCGCTAAGAGGTCTTACCAAATGAGTCAGGTCTCACCGAATAATACATGAGGTGGTTCATAGGTGTAAGAAATCCCTATCGGCATGTTGTTTCATCAAGCGCTTTGTGTCTTGGCGACCGACACAAGAAAGATCATTTCAGCAAGTGTTACATCATCGGTATGTTGTCATAGTGAAAAGGGTTATGTCTCCCCAACTAATGCATGTGGAAGTCTATCAGCAAGAGCTAGGCAGTATCAGAATAGGTCCTGATGAAGTGTTTTTGTCTTGCAGACAACACAATAAAGATTCACTTCAACCAAACATAATGTATTCGGTATATAGTCTCACCAAAGGTTTTTTTTTGTCTCACTGACCAATGCACTAAATGACTTTTCGGCATAAGGTTATTGCTTTAGTGAAATGTTATAACGACTCTGTAGTGTCTCACCGACTCAGAGTGGATAAAGTTTTTCAATATGACATAAAGTAATCTCCAAGAAGTCTCCCCGACATTGATATGTCTCGACGATGCATAAATCAAAAGGAACAGTTTGGTATGACTCATGTGCATTGAAGAAAGGTCTTGGTGAGTTTGATTTATTACACCGACTAACAACATAAAGGTAGCCATTTCGGTAAGAGCTAGGGTTTTCGGTGTGAGGTCTCAGTAAGTGACCTCCGGTCTTGCTGATGGAACACAAAAGGTATTTGTCGACATAAGTTTTGACTTGTCTCAGCGACATTACACATGATGGTTGGTGAATTTCAGTATGACTCAAGTATTCTATGAGAGGTCTCCCCGATGACAGTATGCTATAGCAACACTCATAAGATAGAAGGACGCATCAGCAAGAGAACCATTATGTTAGACTGACTTACAAGGGATAAAGTCTTTTAGTGAAACTTAATGTGGTCTGTGAGAGGTCTTCCCAACTCTGATGGGTCATGGTGAAAGCAATAACTAAGGGGAATGACTGACAATTTAATTGCCTTCGACAGGACTATTTGGTTGTCTTGGTGAACAGGTGTGAATTTGGGTGTTTTGATATGACTTAAAGCAATCTACAAGATGTCTCCCTAATAGTTTGAAGTTACAGCGACAAATATAGGTGAAGTTACAGTGACAAATATAGGATGGATGGACTCGTCGGTAAGAGAAAACATGGGTCATGGCGACCAATGTGTATCAAGTGGCCTTTCGATGAAACATAATGAATTCTACATAATGCCTCCCCGACTGCAGAATGTCACAACGACAAATAGTGGGTTGACTAACAGTGTTATGTTGACTTTGGCATAATGTTAGGGAAAAATTTGTGATTATTCTTTTTAACTGGGTAAGGAACCCTAGCCTGGCCACCATAATTAGAGTGTAAGTTTCTATTGTTGCTAATTGTAATGGTTTTATCAGTGGTATATGAAATCTTTATTTGGTGCCTCACTGGCTGAGAGGTTGACCTATATTTGGCTTTGAATCTCTTGAGTTTATTTGAATGCTGCTCAAATAGGTATCTTTATTTGGAATGTTCTTTTAGCTATTGGAAATCCTTGGGCATTATCCTATTGTTTGGAAATCTCTTTATGGCTGGAGACATTTTTCTTTGCATGGTCAGATATTTGAAACACTTTGTTATATTATGACAAAGTATTTACAGCCTTTTGGATAGGCGTTACTCCTGCAAACATTTACTATTTGGCATCATTCTTCCTGAAAATAGTATGAGGTTTTAGTTTTCTTTTGACCTCATATTCTTTGAAGACTTTCTCCATGGTAGACATACTTGAAATATTGTATAAAAACCATAGTTGTAAACACTGTAAACTTCTTCTAGTAGTGATTTGTGAATGTATTGAAATACTCTGTATTAAAAATCTGAAACAAAAAGATGTAGAGATATATTGTAATATCTTTTCTATGTAATATTTTAAGGATTCAATTATTGAATCTTTAGGGTATTTTGTAGACGAGAAAATAAAGATTCATTTGCTTAACTAAAAATAGAGAAATCCTCTGAGTTGTTATTGTTGTTCATAACATAATTTGAGGGGTTGGTACTCCTTGAGATAGAGATCTCTAAACGAGGGGTTGGTGCTCCTTGAGTGGGTGCTCAAAACAGCCTATAAGGCATTGTGAATAGTTTATTTAAGGATTAAGCCTAGAAGGCATTTCAGGAGTGGTTTTTATACCCCAGGAGGGTTTTCCACTTGGAAAATCTTGTGTCTCCTTGTTCATTTGTGTTCTCACTGCTTTAATGTGTTGTTGTTTTAGTTCATTGTTGGATTATTACTTTTCTCAATTATGTTTATGAATGATTAGATTCAACTCATGAATGCTTTAATCAGAGTAATATTGAGATAAAATCTGAGCTATGTTTTTGAATTTTTGCAAATTGGTCAAATCTATTAAGACATTGATTCACCCCCCCTCTCAGTGTAATTTTAAATCCAACAATTGGTATCAAAGCATAGGGTCCTCTGATAGGTTTTAATCATCTTCGATTGATCTTGGTCTTGGAGTTTTTTTTTCAATGGCACATTCTCAAGACGATGCCTCTGTAACTAGAGCTCCATTATTTGATCAAACAGATTATGTGTTCTGGAAAATCAGAATGGAAGCTTTTCTTATTTCTTTTGATGTTGATGTTTGGAGCATGGTGTTAAATGATTACAATGTACCAGCCTCTATTCCCACTGATCCTGCTGAAAAGAAGAGGTATGAAACAAATTCCAGAGCTAAGCATGCCCTCTTGTGTGGTTTAACTAGAGATGTGTTCATTAAAGTCATGCATTGCAAGTCTGCTCATGAAATTTGGGATAAACTTGAAACTATATATCAAGGGAATGAGAAAGTCAAATTGTCTAAAGTCATTACACTCAAACATCATTTTGAGGAGAAGAAAATGAAGGATGATCAAAAAGTGGTTTAATATTTCCTAAGAGTTGATGAAGTTGTCAATGCAATGAAAGGTCTAGGTCAAGAGGTTAATGAATTTGATGTGGTCACAAAGGTTGTTAGAACCTTACCATCCAAATTTTAAACTAAGGTTTCAGCCTTAGAAGAAAAGAAACACTTTGATAAGCTTACCTTAGACAGCCTGCGAGGAATTCTTAGTACCTATGAAATGAGAACTAGCAAAAACATTTCAATAGGAAAAGAAACTGCCTTTAACACTGAAAAGAAAGAAAAAGTCAAAGTCAATGAATCAGAGTTGTCTGATTCAAAAGAATCCCATTTTGCTAGAAGACTTAAAAAGGTATTAGGAAAATATAAGGGAAAACTTCCCTTTAAATGTTTTAACTATGGAAAAATAGGTCACTTTGCTGCAAAGTGTCCCTATGATGATCAAATATGTGACAACGAGACAACTGAAAAACTTCCTCAAAAGAAGGCATTCAAACCTAAACAAAACTTCAATCTCAAAAAGAAGAAAAGTCTATTTAGTAAGGATGAATCTGATATTGAGTCTGAAGATTCATCAACTAAAGAATATGAAACTTTGTTCATGGCTGAAATTAATCAGAAAAATGATTCAAACACCACTGACATTGAAGAAGGTGAAGTAGATCTTGAAACTGAGCTAAAATGTGCTTTACAAGAGGTCAGAAAACTCAAAAAACAAGTTCTTGCTCAAGAACATCAACCAGATCAAGAAATTGTCTCTCTGAAAACTATGCTTGAAGAAGCTAAAAGAGTTGAAGAATGTCTTCGAGAGACTATAAGCTGCAAAGAACAAGAAATTCAAAAACTAGAACAAGAAGTAGTCTGTCTTAGGAAGGAAATTGAAAAATATGAAAGCACTCTAAAAATGAATGAGATGCTCAGCAAGCAGAAGATGTATAAAGATAAAACTGGTGTTGGTTTTGAAAAGGGTGAATGCTCAATTGACAATGCAAAACAAAACCCCTCTTTTGAAGTCAAAGGTTTAGGTTCAAATCACTCAGAATTTGGTAAGGATCATGTTCAATTTTTTAGAGGTAATAAACCTTCATACAGATTCAATCCTTTCTTCTATGGGTATTGTTTTTTTTGCAACAAATTTGTCCATAAGGTGAGCTCTTGCAGGGTTATGAATTCTAGAATACCCAGGTTTGGTCTTAGGCAACACTATGGTTTTGTTAATCAGATCAAATGTTTTAAATGCAATACTTTGGGACATTTTGTCAAACAGTGCAGAACTAATCTGCAATCTAAACAATAGAAATTTAAAAAGGTTTGGAAACCTAAGACTGTCAACAACATTGAGCAAACTATGTTGGTTCAAACTTCTTTTCATTCCAATAAAAAAGATTTATGGGTCCTAGACAGTGGATTCTCTAACCATATGACTAGCAACAAGAATAAGTTTATAAATCTTGAAGATTATGTAGGTGGATATATTAAGTTTGGTGATAACTCTGGTATTCAAATTAAAGGTATAGGTTCACTTCTTCTGAATGAAGACACTCCTATCTATGATGTGTACTATGTGGAAGGTCTCAAACACAATCTTCTAAGTGTCAGTCAAATATGTGATAGTGGTTATCATGTTCTTTTTACTTCGTAGGGATGTGAGATTAGAAATAAGCTTGGAAAGGTTGTTGCAGCTGGAAGGAGGAAAAAAGGAAATGTGTATAATCTTCTCGACACATCAAGCAATGACAATAATTAAGGTATGTGTTTAATGGGCCAAATTGAAGAGAGTTGGCTATGGCATAAAATATTAGGTCACATAAACTTTGAAAATATGGTTAGAATTAGTAAAAATTAGAATGTTAGAGGTTTAATAGTTCTTAGCAAGCTAGAAAACTCTGTGTGCAAATAATGCTTAAGTGGTAAACAAACTAAAATCAGCTTCAAAATAAAAGAACAATCTTCTTCAAAACCTTTACAGCTTGTGAACACTAATTTATGTGGACCTACCAAAACAAGGTCTATTAATGGTGAAAGGTATTTTATGTTGTTTGTGGATGATTATACTAGAATGGTTTGGGTCACATTTCTTAAGCACAAATCAGAAGCTTTTGAAAGGTTTAAAATCTTTTGTAAATTGGTGAGAAGGAATCTGATTTGAAACTTAAATGTTTGTGATCTAACAAAGGAGGTGAGTTCACCTCTCAAGAGTTTGATTACTATGAACAAGACGACATTAAAAGACAGTATGATGTAACAAAAACACCTCAACAAAACGGGGTAGTTGAACGTAAGAACAAAATTGTAAAATAAATGGCTAGAACCATGCTAGATGAAGCTAAATTGTCTGATATGTATTGGAAAGAAGTTGTTCATACAATTGTACACATTTTGAATAGAGTGCAGCTTAGGGTGAAATCTAAATAGACTCCTTATGCACTTTGGTATGGAAAAATTGCTTCTGTCAAGTACTTTAAATTTTTTGGGAGTAAGTGTTTTATCAAGAAAGATGATGATAACCTTGGCAGCTTTCAATCAAAGTGCAATGAGGGTATCTTTTTGGGATACTCAACCCACAACAAAGCTTATAAATGTCTTAACATAAGGCTTAACAAAATTGTTGAAGTTGTGAATGTAAAGTTTTATGAAATATTACATTTTGATGCTGACATCTTGCAGGATAATGAGGAAGAACGAATTGAATTTAAATCAAATTCAGAAGAAGCTGAAATAGCAAAGTCTATTGCTGATTCAGCAAGCCCTAAAAATGAAAAAGCAAGTCCTGAAAAGGTTGCATCAATTAATCCTTCAAAAAATCTAGTTAAATATCACCCCAAAGATCAGATTATTGGGGATAAAAATGCAGGAGTTCAAACCAGAAGAAAGGCTATAGAATTTGATGAAAAGGCACAAATTGCTTTCTGTCTAGTTACTCAGTTTGAGCCTAAAAATTTTGATGAAGCTCTCACAGACGCATGTTGGCTTAATGCTATGCAGGAAGAAATTGATCAAATTGAGAAAAATCAGACTTGGGAGTTAGTCCCAAGACCAGATGACAAGAATGTCATTGGAGGCAAATGGATATACAGAAATAAGCTTGATGAAAATGGCAATGTTGTTCACAACAAAGCAAGATTTCTCTACAAAGGCTATGATCAACAAGAAGGTATTGATTTTGGTGAAACCTTTGCACATGTTGCTAGATTAGAATCTATTAGAATATTCTTGGCTTATTCTATTTATAAAGACTTTATTGTTTACCAAATGGATGTCAAAACTGCCTTTTTAAATGGTTACTTAGATGAAGAGGTCTATGTTGAACAGCCTGAAGGATTCATTTGCAAAGATAAGCCTAACCATTTTTACAAGTTGAAAAAGGCCCTCTATGGCTTAAAACAATCTCCTAGAGCTTGGTACTCTAGGCTGGACAGTCATCTAATTTCTAATGGCTTTGTTAGAGGAGGTGTAGACAACAATATTTTTGTTAAAATTGAAGGTTCTGATATTTTGGTTGTTGAAATTTATGTTGATGACACTATCTTTGGCTGCAATAATGTTACTCTGAGTAAAAAATTCTCTCAGCTAATGGAATCTGAATTTGAAATGTCTTTATTGAGGGAATTAAATTTCTTCTTGGGTTTTCAAATCTCTCAATGTGAAAATGGAATATTTCTTTCTCAAACCGAGTATGCTAAAGAGATGCTTAAGAAATTTCAAATGGATGAATGTCATCCAGTTAGCACTCCAATGATTATTAGATGCAAACTTACTAAGTTTGATGATTCTCCTGATACAAATCAAACTAAATATAGATCTATGATTGGTAGTCTGTTATATTTAACTGCTTCCAGACCTGACATCATGTGGGCAGTTTGCACTATTGCACGGTTTCAGGCATCACCTAAAGAGTCTCATGTCACTATTGTTAAAAGGATCCTTAAATACATTTAGGGAACTCTTGATTATGGTCTTTGGTATCCTAGAAGCAATGATTTTTCATTGATTGCATATACTGATGCTGACTAGGCTAGTTGTTTGGATGATAGGAAAAGCACCAATGGTGTTGCATTCTTTCTTGGTGATCATTTAGTGTCATGGCACAACAAGAAACAAGAATCTATTTATCTTTCAACTGTTGAAGTAGAATACATTACTACCACTTCATGTTGTACTCAAGTTCTTTTGATGAGTCAAACTCTCTCAGATATGGGTATTGAAGTTTCTAAACCTGTTTCTATTCTCTGTGATAGCACTAGTGCAATTAATATATCAAAAAATCTGGTTATGCACTCTCGCACTAAACATATTGCTATCAAGTTTCACTTTCTTCAAGAAAAGGTACTAGCTAATGATGTCTGCTTACAGTTTGTTGGTTCACAAGATCAGGTGGCTGACATTTTTACTAAGCCCTTAGCAAAAGAGTTATTTGAAAGGCTAAGATTTCGATTGGGAGTTATCTCTCAATCGTCACTTCACTAAATCTCCAAGCTACTTCTTAGGGGGAGCATGTTATATATTTTCATTCACTTAATACTCTCCTACAGTCTTGGTTGATGCACTGTTACTCTTTTTGCAGCTATTTCTGATGATATTTTGGTTAGCTTCTTAGTTGTGTTTCATGGAAATGCACATTATTCTCTTCTATTCTTTGTCATTGAGGCAAAAAGGGGGAGAGTCATTTGTGTTTTTTCATCAAGGACAAAGAGGGAGTTTGTTGGTTCTCAGTTGTGTTCTAGTTGGTCTGTCCTTGATGACAAAATTCACCTTTGGGCATCATATTGGCATGAAATTCAAGTGGTCTTGGTGACAGTGGAAAGGTCTATCAGCATGACATTCAAGTGGTCTTGGAAATAGTGGAAAGGTCTATCGGCATGAGTTTTGTTCACTGCTAATAGGTCTTACCAAATGAGTTGGGTCTCACTGACTAATACATGAGCTGGTTCATCGGTGTAAGAAATCCCTATCGACATGTTTCATCGAGCGCTTTGTGTCTTGGCAACCGACACAAGAAAGATCATTTTGGCAAGTGTTACATCATCGGTATGTGGTCACAGCAAAAAGGGTTATGTCTCCCTAGCTAATACATATGGAAGTCTATCAACAAGAGCTAGGTGGTATCCGAAAAGGTCCCGACAAAGTTTTTTTTCTTGCGGACAACACATTAAAGATTCGCTTCAGCCAAACATAATGTATTTGGTATATAGTCTCACCGAAGGTTTTTTTTTTTTGTCTCACCGACCGATGCACTGAATGACTTTTCAGCATAAGGTTACTGCTTCAGTGAAATGTTAAAACGACTCCATAGTGTCTCACCAACTCAAAGTGGATAAAGTTTTTTGGTATGACAAAGTAATCTCTGAGAGGTCTTCCTGACATTGATATGTCTTAGCGATGCATAAATCAAAAGGATCAGTTCGGTATGACTCATGTGCATCGAAGAAAGGTCTTGGAAAGTTTGATTTGTTACATTGAATGACAACATAAAGGTAGCCATTTCGGTAACAGCTAAGGTTTTCGGCGTCAGGTCTCGGCAAGTAACTCTAGTCTTGCCAATGGAACACAAAAGGTATTTGTTAGCATAAGTTCTAACTTGTCTCAGTGAAATTACACAAGATGGTTGGTGACTTTTGGTATGACTCAAGCATTCTACGAGAGGTCTCCCCGATGATGGTATGCTATAGTAACACTCATAAGATAGAAGGATGCATTGGCAAGAGAACCATTATGTTACAATGACTTACAAAGGATAAAGTCTTTCGGTGAAACTTAATGTGGTCTATGAGAGGTCTTCACGACTCTGATGGGTCATGGCGAAAGTGATAACTAAGGGGAATGACTGGCAATTTAATTTCCTTCGAGAGGACTATATGGTTGTCTCAGCGAATAGGTATGAATTCGGGTGTTTCGATGTGACTTACAACAATCTACAAGATGTCTCCCCGATAGTTTGAAGTTACAACAACAAATATAGGATGGATGGACTTGTCGGTAAGAAAAAACATGGGTATGGTGACCAATGTGTATCAAGTGGCCTTTCGGTGAAACATAAGGAATTCTACATAACGTCTCCCTAACTGTAGAATGTCACAACGATAAATAGTAGGTTGACTGACAGTGTTATGTTGACTTCGGCGTAATGTTAGGGAAAAATTTATGATTATTCTTTTTAACTGGGTACGGAACCCTAGCCTAGCCACCATAATGAGAGTGTAAGTTTGTGTTGTTGCTGACTGTAACAGTTTTATCAGTGGTATATGAAAGCTTTATTTGGTGCCTCACTGGCTGAGAGCTTGACCTATTTTTGGCTTCGAATCTCTGGAGTTTATTTGAATGCTACTCAAACAGGTATCTTTATTTGGAATGTTCTTTTAGCTATTGGCAGTCCTTGGGCGTTATCCTGTTGTCTAGAAATCTCTTTAGGGCTAGAGATGTTTTTCTTTGCATGGTCAGATCTTTGAAACACTTTGTTATATTGTAACAAAGTATTTGTAGCCTTCTGGATAGGCATTACTCCTATAAACATTTACTATTTAACATCATTCTTCCTGAAAATAATATGAGGTTTCAGTTTTCTTTTGACCTTGTATTCTTTGAAGACTTTCTTCATGGCAGACATACTTGAAATATTGTATAAAAACCATAGTTGTAAACACTGTAAACTTCTTCTAGTAGTGATTTGTGAATGTATTCAAATACTCTGTATTAAAAATCTGAAACAAAAAGTTGTAGAGATATATTGTAATATTATTTTCTATGTAATATTTTAAGGATTCAATTATTAAATCTTTAGGGTATTCTGTAGACGAGAAAACAGAGAAATCCACTAAGTTGTTATTGTTGTTCATAACATAATTTGAGGAGTTGGTACTCCTTGAGATAAATATCTCTAAAAGAGGGGTTGGTGCTCCTTGAGTGGGTTCTCAAAATAGCATATAAGGCATTGCAAACAATTGATTTAAGGATTAAGCCTGGAAGGAATTTCAAGAGTGGTTTTTATACCCCAGGAGGGTTTTCCACTTGACAAATCTTGTGTCTCCTTGTTCATCTGTGTTCTCACTACTTTACTGTGTTGTTGTTGTTTCAGTTCACTATTGGATTATTAATTTTCTCAATTTTGTTTATGAATGATTACATTCAACTCATGAATTCTTTAATCAGAGTAATATTGAGATCAAATTTGAGCTATGTTTTTGATTATTTGCAAATTGGTCAATTCTATTAAGACATTGATTCACCCCCCCTCTCAGTGTCATTTTAACTCCAACATATAGTTCAAGAAAGAATGGGAAATAACCCCTAACTCCTCCCAGAGATACTCAAAGTATCTTTAGGAATATCCTTTGTAAATATGTCAGCAACCTAATCCTTCGTAGGTACGTACTCAAGCTTTAATTCATCCTCCACAACCTTTTCTCTCAAAAATTGATACCTGATAGATATATTCTTTGTCCTTGAGTGCATCACTAGATTCTTAAAAAATTTAATTTCACTTGTATTATCACAAAAGATAGAAATAGGATCATCATACATTACTCTAATATCTTTCAATGTCAGCATCATCCATAAAACTTGTGTACATCAAGATGTTACGACGATATACTCAGCTTCAGCGGTAGATAAGGAAACTAAATCTTGCTTTTTTACTTAACCAAGCCACCAATTTACAACCAATAAATAATGCACCACCACTTGTACTTTTCCTTTCATCTATATAACCTACCCAATCTGCATTTGTATAAGCACTTAATGTTAAATCAGCATCCCTAGGATACCACAAGCCATAATCTAGAGTGCCATTTAAATATCTAAATATCCTCTTAACAACAATAGCATGTGTTTCTTAACGATCTTGTTGAAATCTAGCCACAAGACAAACTACATGCATGATATTCAGTCTAGTAGTAGTTAAATACAACAATCCACCAATCATAGATATATATTTTCTCTAATCAACCTTAGGTGAATCATCATGTTTACTCAATTTGCAGCCAGTCACCATAGGATTTCATATTGGTTTTGAACCATCCATCCCAAACTTATTCAATATTTCTCTTACATACTTTGACTGTGAAATAAAGATCCATTTCTCTATTTTATTAATTTGTAGCCTAAGAAAGAAATTCATCTCACCAAACATAGACATCTCAAATTATTTTTGCATTTCTTCAAAAAGCATCATGCACATAGTTTCATTTCCTCCAAAGGTAATGTCATCAACACATACAACCACTATCAACATCTTGTCATTTTCAATTTTAAAATATAGATTACTATATATTGTACCTTTGTTGAAACCTTGTTGAATCAAATATTTGTCTAACCTTGAACACCAAGTTCTAGGAGCTTGCTTCAATCCATATAAATCCTTAATCTACAAACCATATCCAATTGATTTGACAATTGAAATCCTTCTGGTTTTTCCATGTAGACCTATTTCTCTAACTCACCATTCAAGAATGCTAAATTAACATCCATCTGATAGACCTTGAAATCTTTATGAGCAACAAACACTAAAAAAATTTTGATAGATTCCATCCTTGCCACTGAAGAAAAAGTCTCCTAAAAATATATACCTTCTACTTGTGAGTAACACTCACAGAAAAGCCTTGCTTTATTTCTAACTACTTCGTTCTCATTTAACTTTTTTTTGAATACCCATTTTGATCCAATTATGGTTTTATCTACCAATCTAGGGACCAATTCCCAGGTTTGATTCTTCTCAATCTACATAATTTCTTCTTCCATAGCTTTTATCCAATTTTCATCATTACATGCTTCACTCACTATCTTTGGTTCAACCTTAGAAAGTAAACATGGATTTATCTCTCCAGTAGTAGCAGCTTTGCTTCTTGTCAATACTCCTTTCCTCTTGTCTCCAATGATTTGATCTTTTGAATGATTCTTTTACACATATTTAGGTGTCTTTTGGGACACCACCAAAGCTTCTTATTCTTCATTTTTATTTTCCTATTCTTCCACAACTTATTTAACTTCTATACAATTTGGTTCATTAGATACATATCCATCAACTTCAATTGAATTATTCATTGCTTCATCAAGCTTCACATTTGTGATTTCTACAATCTTTCTCAGTCTTTTATCAAAACATATATGAGCTTTGCTTCTAGTAGAATATCCAAGGAAGATACCTTATCACATCTAGCATCAAATTTCTCTAAATTTTCTTCATCTCGTCTAATATAACATTTGCTTCCAAATACCTTGAAATACTTAACAGTAGGAATTCATCCACACCATAGCTCATAAGGGGGTATTAGTACTATTAGATTTTTCTTGAACTCAATTGAACACATAAACAGTAGTGTGAATGGCTTCTCTCCAATAAAATTCCATTAGACCAGCTTCATAAATCATTAATCTACTAGCTTCTTCAATCATTTTGTTCTTTTGTTTAACAACTCCATTTTTCTTAGCAGTTCTCAGAGTAGATAACTGTATTTTTATTCCATGAACTTCACAAAACATATTAAAATCATGGGAGGTGAATTCACCACCTCTGTCAAACCTCAAGCATTTTATTCTCAAATTTACTTCATTCTCAATCATAGCCTTAAATGCCTTGAATCTATCTAATGCATCAGATTTATCTCTAAGAAAAGTAACCCATGTATACCTAAAGTAATCATCAATCAGAAGCATAAAGTACCTTTCACCTTGTAGACTTCTCACTCTTGTAGGTGTTGGAAAAATGAAGAAGAACATCTCATTTTGTTATTTTTTGTTGTCATTGATGTCATCATGATATATGAGTTACAATTGCAAGATCATGTCTAAAGTTGTTCCAGTAATTTAGTCTGATATTTTGCTTACATCCTCTAGTTGTTTGGTCCACATTTGTTTGTTGGGGATTACTATTGCTAGCGGTTTTGGGAAATGGTTTGTATATGTCGAGAGCACATACATTCAAGATCTCACGTATCTAGATGCTTGTATGGTGTATCAACATTACACTGGTATTTGCAATTGTGCTATTAGGTCTATCCTTGGCCGACCTAATGGATGTATTGTGTAATGGTGAATTAATTTTTGTTATGCAGATATATGTGTGACCTATATTAGGTCCATGCCAACTTGATGTAGCGTGTTGGATGTATGAATTCCTTTTTGAGAATATTTTTTGAAAGCTTGAGGTTGAAAATTAGTATTTTTGGTAAATATGAGAAGTGCATCTAATTAGGCTGACCTAATTAATGCTTGCGGAGAGATCAGATATATATATTGGACAATTTTTGAAGATTGAAAATGTAATTGTGATGTTGTGAATTTGAAAGTGAAAAAGAGTGAATATGATGAAGTGTGTCAAGTTAGTTTACCGAGCTTCATTGGAACTAAATCTACACTCACTAGGTGTACTCTATCAGTTCATCTTTCTAGTTGTAAGCCATTTTATCATTGTAATTCTATAGGAAATGAGCCTTTGTATTTGGATAGTGATTCCTAGGAGTGACCCACCCTTTTGTAATATCTTATAACTGGTTCTACTATATTGTGAGCTAGCACTCACCTTGGTTTTTCCCATTTTGGGTTTTCCATGTAAAAATCATGGTGTTCATGTGTTCTATGATTTCATGTTTTGCTAATGCTTTCACTTATCTTTGCTATTGTATGCATTGGAATAATTGGATGGTATATGATCAAAAAATTTAAGAAGATACTGATTCAACCCCCCCTTCTCAGTATCTTGGAAATTTAACAATTGTTATTAGAGCTTGGTCCCTCTGGAAAGGCCTAACAACTTGAGGGAGATCCTAAAGATGGAAGAAATGAATGATAAAGGAGAGCTCTGGACTGCTCTTGAGGATCTTGACAAAGTTGAAAGAAAAAACATAGTTATGAAAGAGAATCTTGAAGATGAGAATGAATGTGTCTAAAAATTAAAGGAGCAATTGAAAAAGTTCAAAGATAGGCATAAGGAAGTAACTAATCAGTTGAAGAAGGCTAATGAAGATATTTCTAGTTTGAAAGTGCAAGTAAAGGAGAAGAAAATAATTGAAGATTTTCTAAACAAGTTGGTACAAAGCAAGTTTGAAGATTGCACCAAGCTTGAACAAGAAGTTGTGAACTTGAAAGTGGATCTAGAGAAGGAAAAAATTTATGAGAACAATTTCAAATCTAGCTCAGATAGGCTTGATGAATTGATTGCTAGACATAAAATGAGTAAAGACAAAGGTGGTCTAGGAAATGATATTGGTGAAAGTTCCAAGACTGTGAACAATCAGAAGACCCTGAATAAAGGAAAACATAAAGAAAATTCAAGGAACTCTGCTTGGAGACCTCTAGTGAGATATCCTAATGCAAAAAGCTATCCTTCTTTTAATTGAACTTGTTTTAATGAAATAAATTTGGTCACAAGGAAACAAAATGTAGGAGTAGGATGAATCAGTTCCCTGGTCCTTTTATTGGTCAATGTTTTGCATGCAAAGAATTGGACATAGAATTAGACATAGGGCAAGTGAATTCAGAACCTTGATGATGAATCGATTTAATGGAGGAAGAATGAATCAATCCTTTAATGGCTATTGTTATGCTTGTAACAAGTATGGGCATAAAGCTAATTAGTACAGAACAAGAGCTAGCGGAATTCAATCTAATAAGAGAAATATTGGCTGCTATAACTGCAACAAACTAGGACATGTTTCAAGAGTTTGTAGAAGCAAGAAGAGTAAGGAGACCAATCCAGTAGGAAAGAATGAACTTGCAAAGAAGGTTGAAAAAGATGATATTAAGCAAGAGATGAATAAGATTTGGAGAAAGAAAGAAGAACTGGAGACTGCTGATGTGTCTGTGCCCTCATCTAATACAAACATTTCCTGTGAGAATTAGACCTAGCATGGTTTTAGGGGGAACATTATCAGAAAATTATAAGAACCCCTTGGATAAATGGCATGTTAGAGGATGGAACGAGGATGAAATTTGAAGAATGAGTAATCAGAGGTTTTGGAAAAGGAACCAGAAGGAAATATGAAGGAATGATCTTTTGCAAAGTGAATTAGGGTTTTTCTATGTAAAAGAGAAGATTTTTTAGTAGCTTTTTGAAACCTGCCACATTTAATGTGAATTAGGGCAGATCATTGTTTTATAAGGAAATTGTTTAAGTCGTTTTGATCATTTGTGCATTTGAAGAAATTGAAGATATTTTTGGAGGATTCTTGGGAGATTTGGAGTTCGAGTTGTGCAAACCCTAGTTCTGGTTCTTCATGAAGAAAAAAGGGTATTTTTATCTTATGTGTAGTTGTGCTTTGTGTTGTTTGAGTTGTGTATTGGAAGAATGGAAACCCCTATAGTCATTAAAGTGTTAAGAGGCCGAGACCCTCTTATAGAAAATCATTGAAATTTTTCAAAGATGACCCCATGGGCGCATTCTCGTCAATCCCTCATGGAGTTATGTTGACTGAGGATACAAGGAAATATATTCGAGTAAAGTTTGAGGAACACAATTGCACAAAATTGATTGACATTTGGAAGAATGAGCTTACTAGTGATGATTTCTTGATAAAACCTGAGTACTCAAACTTGGTTGCAAAGAAGTTAGTTATATGGAACATTTTTCCTAATTTCAGCCATGATGACAAATTTGTGAAATCAGTCCTGAGCAAAATCCATGATAAATTCTTGTGGACTAACTAGTTGTACCTGATAACTAAGGAAGCGATTAGGGTTGTTACTGGGCTCTAAGATAAAGGCACAATACTTATTTTGAAAACCGTGAAGAATGAGAGAGTAATGGAACTTACAGGAGACACATATGACAAGAGATCCTTAATGACAAAATCCATTGCTAATCTGGCTATGAAGTATATAACTATCATGATCGGTCACAAAATATACTTCAAAAATAGAGAGAAATTTGTTTCGGCTACATCAATCTATACTGGCTTTGATATGGTTGTAAATGGTGTTGATTATGGCCTATGTGAGCTTCTCTAGTTATAGTTGCTTGAGAACTTGAAGTCGATGAAGGAAAGGAAGTATGCTTTCAAATTTGGTTCATTGATTGTATGTCTGTTGTTTTATTTCAAGAAGAGGCTTTCAGGAAGGAATAATGAAGTATTTTGGGGCTCATCCAGACTAGTGGCACATCAAATTTTTTATTATATGCATAGTTTGGGTAATCTGGATGCTCAAGATGATGCTCTAACAAAATCTTTGTTGTATTCAAGAGAAACATGAATGAAAAGGAAACGATTCTAAAGAGAATTGTTGAGAATTATAAAGATGATATCATATTCCATGTTTCCTTTGATGAATGTATGATTGAGGTTGTAGAACCTCGAACCATATGGATTCAACCTTTGGGATATGAGGTAATAGAAGAAGTTGAAGGTTATGTGCAAATTTTGCTGAAGAATCTGAAGGATCCCCACAAACCCAAAATTGGCACATATGTTGAAAAGTCTATGAAGATTCATCTGGAGCAACATAAGCCTAAAATTAGAAAGAAAGTGGAGAAAAAACTTAAAGAATATGGATTCACTAATGAGGAAATTTCCCTTGGAAGGGCTAGGGGAGAATAGTTGGAGGCAGAATCATCTAACCCAAGGAGATATGAAAGGACTACCTCTACAAAACCCTTTGTAGCCCCTGTAACAAAGATTGAACCTAGTACCATTGATAAAGGAAAAGGTCTTGTTTCCTCTGGACAAACTACTAGATCTAGGAAGATGAAAGAAACTCCTCTCGTAGTCCTTGCAAAGAGAGGAAGGAAAGAGAAAGTGATAAGGGAGAAAACCTCAGTGTTACAAAAGATCAAGATGAAGATTAAGAAGATCCTAATTCAAAGCTGGTAATGAGAAGAAGAGGAGGTTTATCCTCTAGTGAAGGCACTTCTACAGAAGTCATTGGCTCCAAGAGAGTACATGTATCATCTTTTGATGATGAGGAAGTGCAAGAACTTGGTGTTCATGTTCACACCAAACTGGAATCAAAGAAGTATAAGGTGTCTGATGAAGCCTCTATGGACCAGAAAGAAGAATAGGAAAATTTGGTAGGTTCTGGTCCCCACTTTAAATTAGAGGCAACTCTCAATTCCTTGTTACATTTTGAGAACATGCTTCAGCATACAACAAAATACTATGATAATGTTGGAGAAGAAGATAAGAAAACCTTGCTTTTAGTTGTTATTCAATATGTTATCATCTTAGAAGTTAAGTGGGATGATGTAAAGAAAGATGTACCCAAAAGTATGTGGGAAACTCTGATGAAAAGGAGATCCGAGGTTGTTGAATTTGAAGAGAAAATCAGGAATGATGCATATAATAAGATTGGGTCTTCCCTAGCTCTGGATGATCTAGAATCTTTGAAGAAGATCCGTACATAAATGTTTCAGATGAAGAAAATAGAAAATTTTAATGACAAGGAATAAAAAGTTAACAAAGAAGATAAAGAAGGAAACAACAAAAGTGATCTGGGATACAACAGAAAAATATGGCATGTTTAAAGCTGATGAAGATGTTGCTACTGAAAATACTGAGGAGAATATTCCTCTTGATACAAATAATGAAGATATTTCTAAAAATATTAATGTTGAAACTAATTCTGATGGTGAAAATAATCCTCTAGAAGGTGAAAATCATAATGAAGGTGAAGCTGAGCCTTAAAAGCATATTATGCTCCTTTGGAGCACACTGGAGGAGAAAAAGGAAATAATGAACAAGGTAATGCAGAAGAAGGAAAAGGCAGTGAAGAAGAAAAAGATAATCTAGAGGAAGAGAAAAATAAAGATGGAGACGATGGAAATGATGAAGAGGATAACGAGGATAAAGACAAAGATGAAAATAAAAGGGAAGAAAAGAAAGGAGAATAAGAAGAAGAAAAAATGGAAGAAGAAAAGGAGGAAGAAGACAAGGAAGAGGAAGAAAAGAAAAATGAAGTATCTACTACAAAAAATGAAGAAAGTGAAAAGAAGATTGTAAAATCTCATAAGAATCTCAGAGAATCATTCTTTTGTAGTGATGTTCTAAAAGGCTTGCTATCCAAGAAAATTATATTTCAGCCAATAATTCCCCAGGAGCTTCTACAACTCCATATGATTGAAGGGTTTGTGGATTTTGAGATGTCTCTGGTGCATAAAGTAGTGTTAGGAGATGTTATGCAAGCATCTGGAAGGAAGGAAATTCTTGAAGCACATCAAAGAGGAACAAAACTTATGGAAGATGCTCTTAAGGCATTGCAAGAAGTCCTACCTAGTGCATCCATTGATACATCTCTCGCTCCTATTGAAAATTTGAGGTTGTTGTTAGACTCTTTCAAGGAGTATACCTT
Source organism: Sequoia sempervirens (assembly GCA_007258455.2). NCBI lineage: Eukaryota > Viridiplantae > Streptophyta > Pinopsida > Cupressales > Cupressaceae > Sequoia > Sequoia sempervirens. Next base: position 421,428,892 of record VDFB02281492.1, on the reverse strand, counting down.
TGGGCTCAGTGAAAAGACAAAACAAGAGGTTGAGGAGAAAATGGTGGAGAAAAGGTTATTGGAATTACATGACAAGTGTGCTCTTGCACACTCAAGTGTTGAAAAGAATCTAGAAGTCATGAACGTTTGTGAGTTAGAAGAAAATGTTGTTCTTGCTTATTGCTTGAAGTGGTCAGATTCCACTCAGAATATTAAGGTTGTTATGGACTTCATTGAGTCTCATCTGTCTATCATCTCTGGTACTTACAACCTATCCAAAGATAGAGACAGATCAACTTTGAATGCCATCACTGCACATAAATAAAAATTATTTGTCTTGAAGAAGGAGGAAATTATCAAAAAATTTGATCAGTTGAGTGATATTGTAAGAATGGAATACACTCTGGTTGGCAAGGCTCTGGCATGCATAGAAAAACTTGAGAAAATAAATTTGACTCTTGATACTTCAGATGGTGCTGAAGAAACTCTAGTAGAGTTGGAATCTCTATACAAGATGTTGATTGCCACAAAGGATAGTTGGGAGAATGGAAAATCAGTATGGGAAGGTATTCTAAAGGAGCTTCAAGGCTCACCATCCTCTGGTTGATACATGTTTCTTTCTTTTATTTATTTCATGTTTTCAGTTGTTTTTGGGACACCCTTTGTCCTCGATGTCAAAGGGGGAGAGGTTTGAAGAATGGTGAAATGTTGGTGTTAGGGGGAGAAGTGTTGTAAATAAGAAGTTTTGTAAATATTCATTTTGGTACATGTTTCCATCAATGAAAAAGTGGGAGATTGTTGGAAAAATGAAGAACATCTCATTTTGTTATTTTTTGTTGTCATTGATGTCACCATGATATATGAGTTGCAACTGCAAGATCAAGTCTGAAGTTGTTTTGGTATTCTGGTCTGGTAGCTAAACATGTATTTTTCTTACATCCTCTAGTAGTTTGGTCCACATTTGTTTGCTGGTGATTACTATTGCTAGCAGTTTTGGGAAATGGTTTGTAGACATCGAGAGCATGTACATTCAATATCTCATTTATTCAGATGCTCATATGGTGTATTGGCATTACAATGGTATTTGCAATTATGCTATTAGGTTTATCCTTGGCCAATCTAATGGATTTATTGTGTAATGGTGAATTAATTTTTGTTATGCAGATATATGTGCAACCTATATTAGGTCCATGCTGACTTGATGTAGCATGTTGGATGTGTGAATTCCTTTTTGAGAAGATTTTGTGAAAGCTTGAGGCTGAAAATTAGTATTTTTGGTAAATATGACAAGTGAGTCTAATTAGGCCAACCTAATTTATGCTTGTGGAGATATTAGATATATATAATGGACAGTCTTTAAAGATTGAAAATGTAATTGTGATGTTGTGAATGCGAAAGTGAACAAGAGAAATTATGATGAAGTATGTCAAATTAGTTTACTGAGCTTCATTGGAACTGAATTTGTACTCACTATGTGTACTCTATCAGTTCATCTTTCTAGCTATAAGCCATTTTGTCATTGTAATTTTGTAGGCATTGAGCCTTTGTATTTGGATAGTGAGTGCTAGCAATGAGTCACCCTTTTCTAATATCTTATAACCAGTTATACTATATTGTGAGCTAACACTCACTGTGGTTTTTCCAATTTTGGGTTTTCCACGTAAAAATATTGGTGTTCATGTGTTATATGATTTCATGTGCTATTAATGCTTTCACTTATCTCTACTATTGTATGCATTGGAATAATTGGATGGTATCTGATGAAAAAAATTTAGAAGATACTAATTCACCCCCACCTCTCAGCATCTTGGACATTTAATAGTAGGACCACATAGATGTGTATGAATCAAATCTAATAGTCTGGTAGTAGATTGTTCCTTTGATCTGAAGTTATTTCTTGCTTGCTTTCCAAACTAACAATTCTTGTAAATAACATTAATAGGTATTGTAATCCTTGGTAAATCTCTCATGGCTTGTACTGCACTGATTCTTTCCATATTAACAAATTTCATGTGACACATTCTTCAATGCCATAACAAACTCTCATTAATCTGATTCATAAAGCAATATCCATCAACACCCTTAAGTTGATAAATGTTTCCTTCGGACTTCTTTCTTGTAGCAATCACTGTTCTTGATCCTTTCCTAATTTCACATCTCTCATCCTTAAATACAAGATTATATCCTTTACTACATATTTTTACAACACTCAAGAGATTATGCCTTAAGCCCTTAACATAGTAGACATCATCAGTATTATGCTTGCCATCAAAACTTATTGAACCTATCTCACAAATATTAGCACCAGTATCATCTCCAAACATAACTAAGCCTCCATCATATTTTCAAGTTTAAAAAGCTTACTCTTATCACCAGTCATGTGATGTGAACAAGCACTATCAACAACCCAATAGTTCTTTTCTTTTTTAGCATGAAGAGAAAAAATCACCGTACCTTCATTCTTTTTCAAGGTATTTTCCTTCACCTGTCTTTCAGTATTAGTAGAAGTAGATTCATCTTTTATAGACAAGAGCAAGCATTCATAGTCATCAAAATCTCCATAATCAAATTATTCATCATAAATACTTACATCATCATTCACATAGTATGCTCTCTTAATTGCCTTTCTGTTGTTTTCTTTGCTAAATATTTGTTTATTCTTCTTAGCTCTTTCTAGACATCTTGAAGCATAATGACTTATTCCTCCACAACTAAAGCATTTAAAGGGTAACTTGTAACGCCCGTCGTGCAAACCCCAGAGAACACACACATAAAGCGAATAATTTTTTTTTAATAATAGAAATAACATGTAACAACATTAAATCATAAACACATAGCATAACACATAACATTAATACACTTGGTTCTCTGGGGCACGCGAGGTTACATTGCAACCACAACACAACATAAAGATCATGAAAACAACATAACCATTTGATTTATAAAAACCATATACAAAGATGCAACTGATAGCCATGATGCGAGTATGACAACATCGCATAATTACATCCATGATAAATCTTTTAACATGATCCAATTCAATCCTAACTATTACATCATTGAAATAATATTACATTACAATTTTCTTTGATACATGAATTACATTGAATTTCCCAACATGGGGATTGATACAAGAATAATGAACATGAAGTACAACTGATCACTGGAACATCAGCACTGTGGAAAGCTGAGATGACAAGACGCTGATGGGGAACCCAACAGGTGCGGAGCACGTTCCACCCAACCGTGTGAATTACGAAGTAACTCACCCCCCGTGCTCAGAGATGACGAGGAAGTGAACCCGACCATGAATGTCAAACCGACTCAACAACATGATACAGAAAAAGTACAACTCAAATATGCAATGCACAACCATTGACGTACTCAAATCACATAACAAGTTAAACCAATAACTCATCACGATAACATGGAGTAATACCACTTAACAATCACGAATCAAATTCACAAGAATTCAAAAAAACATCATAAAGAGATAGTATCCAGAAAAACCGAACCAACACCCAAAGTATATTACCAAATAAATCAGAACCAATATAAAGAACATGATTCCATAATAACTCTGAATCAACCATTCACTACACCATTCCAATAGGCAACAAGAACAAGTCAGACGGGTGTCAAGTAGGGAGGGTCATCACATAACTCTCATGGGATCCCCTGGCTCTTCCTCCAACTGAGGCGCCGGCACCCACCTATGGATTCCCTAACCCTATAATCAGAACAACATAAAAATAACAATATCCAGAGGCAACAAGAAACAAGAACAACAAGGATGTCTAGTGGAGAGTGTCATCGCATAGCTCTCATGGGATCCCCTGGCACTTCCTCCTAACTGAGGCGCCGGCACCCATCTATGGATCACCTGGCCCTTCCTCCTACTGAGGCGCCGGCACCATAGGGTAGCTGATGCGGAGCCGATAATCTCTCATGAGGACGAGACTACGACTTTGCCGACCACGGCCTACTCAGTCTATCACTAGTCTTCGGTAGCCCTAATGCATATACGAGGAATCCAACTTTCATTATCTTGTATGTTTTACTACCCTTCCCCCTAAATTCTATTTTTAGGTTATCACTTGTTTAACTACTCTTGCGTGGGTTCCCCTGGCACTTCCTCTTACCCAAGGCGTCGGCGCCCACGAAGAGCCACTCTCCCTATGACCCTTAACAGAAACCTACAATAAGGCAAGGGTTGTACCAAAACAAATAAAGAAAAAATCTCAAGACCAACCATGCGAGGCATTCCTCATCTCACGATAATCCATAATCAAAACACAACCCCATACAACCCTTCCAACATAAGTCAACAAATATCAACTTCAAGAGTTAAACCAACACAAGACTAACATTCAAGACTAAAACATGCCTCTGGAACTAAGATTCACCCTAACCCTAATTGGGCTCAACACTAACCGATGACCATTACGGAAAAGAACAACAATGCATTTAAAATAAAATAAACTTAAAGTCAATCACAAAAGAGTATCAGATTCCTAACAACAAATAAAATGAATTGTCATTATCCCGACGTAATTTCACAACACAAATAAAAATAAATAAATTCTCGATTGTATTAATTGCCCAACCAATAAAATAATCCCCTTGATTTTTATACGATTTAATCCTAAACTATAATTCACTTACATTATACACTAAAAAAAATATTAAATAAAATAATCAGAATTACATTTTGGATAAATTGCAATTATTATATTTAGTAATAAACTAAATTAAAAAGATTATATTCAATAAATTAATTAAACTAAATATAATTATTATATTTATTAAATTAAACACTCCTCTAATAATAATAAAATATATAACATTAATTAATTAATTAATTACATATATATATATATATATATTACTATTATTAAATTTTAACAAATATATATAAAATATATATATCAAAACTAATATAAAAAATAAAAAATAAAAAATAAAAAAAATAAAACAAAAGTTTTAAAGTCCGCTCTGCCCGCGTACAGAGTACACGGACAGCAGTCCGGATGGACTACAGACAGTAGTCCCAAAGGACTGCGAATGGCAGTCCTTTGGACTGCGCCCAGCAGTCCTTAGGACTGCTGCGGCAGTCCTTTGGGCTGCCATGTGCAGGAGAGGGGGAGGGACGGGGTACGACCCCTTCCCTTCCCCAAAACATATACTTTTTATTATATATATTTTTTTTTAAACTAAAGACAACTTTAAAAAACCGAAATTTCATATATCTATATATTTTTTTACTGTATTTTTTTTTTATACGAATTTCAGACCAAAATACGGCCTCGGCCGACGCACAGGGGCAAAATACCAGAGTATATTTAAAATACTATTATATATAACAGAGGTATATTTAATAGAGGTATATATAACACATATATATATATATATATTTTATATATATTTTTTATTTAAACGATCAGAGGGTAAAAGTGAATAATATAATAGAAGAATATACAGAATAACGAATAGATTCAGCTATATACAGATGTTCCCAAAAACCTTCAAATTTATTATTTCTAATAAAGATATTGTTTTCATAAGATCCTATTTTTTTTGTTGAGTTGGAAATCTCAGATGATAGGGTTTCTTTTGGTTTTTGAAAAATTTGAGAACAGAACAATAACTTATATTTTTCTTGATTTCAGGTCTAAGATCCTTCACTAATTTTTAATTTGAATAACAGTTTATTTTCCTTTCTTCACATAAACCATATTTACTAAATTTTGTTTTGTTTTCTCTGAAGCACAAAGATGAAAGCAAATGCTAGAAATAATGTATAAGAAGAACCTGATGTCCAATGCTTATTCGAAAGTTTGAGCGTGCCTGCTTGATTTTGACGTCCTCGAAGTGTTCCTTGATCGTGCCTCCAAATCTCCTCCATAGAACTTCACCTTCGAACTTGAATCCTGTTTTGTTGTTCAGAAGACTCTCAAGAACATTCCCCAGAAACAGATTGACAATCTCTCTTTAAAACTCTCCTCCCAATACAACAGAAGATTTCAATACCCTTCCTCAAATTTTAGAATACCCAACCAATCTCATGCACAACTTCTGTAACCCCAAATCTCTGTGTCTAAGAAAACCCCCAAAAATTCATAATAATATAAAAATATATTGTCCCTCCTCCCAAAACTCTCAAAAATCCCCATTAAAAGAAAAATCCATTCTTTAAAACAAGCTTTCTTTTCAACACTTAATTCCTATTGGCTCATACAGTCTTTTTTTAATCTTTTATTTGTTTTCTTGCTTTAATTTCTATTTTACCACTTTCTTGCACAACACATTTTCTATTTAATTAAATAAATTATTCTAATAATTATCCCCACCTGATAATTAATTAAAATAATTAAAAATACCTTTAATATTTAATTATTATTTAATCAAAACACGACTTTATAAAAATTAAATAAAACATTTAAATATTTTCATACAAATAAATCAACATTAAAATAACCAATTATTATCCACATTCAATTAACTAAAACACCACCTATTAACCACTCACATTAATAAAGTACAACATACACAACACAACCATAAATGATGACAATTACAGAAAATAAACAATACCAGACAAACGAGACGATCTGACATCATGGGACGGAAGGACTTCATCGTCACCTCTGTATCAACATTTATCCGTTGGGTTATTTGGTGCTCGCCCTGTCCTGCCGAAGCAGGTGGAATCGAGACTTATACCTACAATCCTGCATACAAACGAAGTTGTGTACATGTGCATATATACATATATATCAAAGCATTAAATCAAAGTACTGCATTGTGAGAAAGAATCGCAACATAGCAGGGAACTCGTGAACGATTGATGCTATATTGTCCTTCGTCACCCTAGTCTAACAATTATAGCATAATCAATGAATTACATTTCTAACTAACAATCATCCCATAACATATTAATTTAAATCACTGCATTAAATCATAATTCATAAAATCAACGGATATAACTAACCATAATGTCATATAACGTAATCAAGTCCAAAATAAAATAACATCATTTAGCATCTAAACTAAACAATAGCAGTATCATCAAATGTCAACTAACCAAATCCAACAATACTAGTACCATCAAAGTATCCAAGCAAGGCACAGAAACATAATAAGTCTAAATAGTATGAGGGGTATTACATCCTCCCCCCCTAGGATATGGCTTACTCCTGGAAGCCATTAAATAACAGAATAAAAAAAAGAAAAATTAAGATTCTCAAATAAGGGAGACATCCTCCCAAGATGCCAAGATCACTACGTTTAGGACACCAACGAACCCTTTCGAGCTCACTCACGAGCTCCTAATCCAGAACCTCATCCTCTACCAGAAGCCTCTGCACCTGCATCCTGATATCCAGCCTGACGATTGTCAACAATGGAAAACACTCGATGAGATCTACCCGCATCTCCCACTGTCGGCTCAGAAGCTGCAGGTCTCTGATTAAATCCAGAAGTGCCCTTCTGTGGACAGACTCTAGCGATATGCCCTTGTTGCCCACATGAGTAGCAACCAGTACCTCGGCCAAATCCTCTACCCTCGGATGGTGCATTGGATTGTTGAAAGCTTGCTCGACTCGGTGCTGACTGAAAACTAGGTGTAGGCTGTGCAAAACGTTCCTGTCGCATTTGGTGCCTGATCCTATTCCGATCCTTACGAAACTGTGAATTGCCACCTTGCTGAGATTGAAAATTTTCATGCTTTGGCTACGATTGTTGTTGTTGATGCTGCTGCTGCTGCTGATGTTGCTGACCCCCTTTAGGAGGTGGATTCCTATTCCTGGAAGATCCTGCTCCCTGTGACTGCCCTCCATGAGTAACATAACCAGGTGTGGGCGTGCTACCAATCTGTACTCCGATGTGACCACCCAAAGCCATGGCCAAATTCTCCTCCACTAAGCGAGCCTTCTCCACTGCCATCTCCATCGTCTTCGGCTCAAAGACTCGTACACCACCACTGATGCGGGCATTTAAGCCCCGAACAAAATGCTGCACTAACATGCCCTCATCATGGCTAATCCCTGCATACTGCTTCAACTCATAGAAGCGCCTCTCATATTGCTCCACTGACATAGACAACTGCTTGAGATCGTGAAACACGTCAGCCCTGCGTTGCCTCCAGTGGTCCGAGAGGAAACGAGCTCTGAACCTGTCTAGGAACAACTCCCAAGTAACCATACTGAGATCAAGATGCAGTTTCTGTTCCTCAAGGCGCCACCAAGTAGACACAGAGCCTCGTAAGTGCATCACTGCGCACCGAGCCTTGGTATTGCTACCGTAGGGGTGCATGGCGAAGCAACGTTCTAAGTCAATTAACCAAGTCTCAGCCTCAAGACCTCCCCCCGAACCATCAAAAGTAGGAGGGTGTGCCCTCATCAGATCTCTCATATGGCCTGCTATGACTGCATCTGGAACCACATCTGTCTCCCTGCGTCTCGGAGACCTCTCTCTCTCCCTCTCCACCTGGTGTACCTCATCTGGCCTAGGTCCCAATCGGTCAAGAATTTCTCCAAGTATATGCTGTATCTGACCGTCTAGACCAGGCTGTGCCGGATTCTGGCCACCTGATGGAACGCTATGAAGACTCTGCTGTTCCTCATGCTCAGAGCCATGGGAACTAGGAACTGAGGGGCTTCGCCGGTTTGCTCCACGTCCGGCACCACGGCCTCTTCCACGACCACGTCCTCTACCTCGAGGCATAGTTCTGCGCCACAAGATAAAGTACGACATGAGCACAAGAGTTGCACAAACGGTAACCTAATGGACTACACTACCCAAAGACCCTAGCGTTTGCAACCTTGGCTCTGATACCAAGTTGTAACGTCCGTCGTGCAAACCCTAGAGAACACACACATAAAGCGAATAATTTTTTTTTAATAATAGAAATAACATGTAACAACATTAAATCATAAACACATAGCATAACACATAACATTAATACACTTGGTTCTCTGGGGCACGCGAGGTTACATTGCAACCACAACACAACATAAAGATCATGAAAACAACATAACCATTTGATTTATAAAAACCATATACAAAGATACAACTGATAGCCATGATGCGAGTATGACAACATCGCATAATTACATCCATGATAAATCTTTTAACATGATCCAATTCAATCCTAACTATTACATCATTGAAATAATATTACATTACAATTTTCTTTGATACATGAATTAAATTGAATTTCCCAACATGGGGATTGATACAAGAATAATGAACATGAAGTACAACTGATCACTGGAACATCAGCACTGTGGAAAGATGAGATGACAAGACGCTGATGGGGAACCCAACGGGTGCGGAGCACGTTCCACCCAACCGTGTGAATTACGAAGTAAGTCACCCCCCGTTCTCAGAGATGACGAGGAATTGAACCCGACCATGAATGTCAAACCGACTCAACAACATGATACATAACAAGTACAACTCAAATATGCAATGCACAACCATTGACGTACTCAAATCACATAACAAGTTAAACCAAGAACTCATCACGATAACATGGAGTAATACCACTTAACAATCACGAATCAAATTCACAAGAATTCAAAAAAACATCATAAAGAGATAGTATCCAGAAAAACCGAACCAACACCCAAAGTACATTACCAAATAAATCAGAACCAATATAAAGAACACGATTCCATAATAACTCTGAATCAACCATTCACTACACCATTCCAATAGGCAACAAGAACAAGTCAGACGGGTGTCAAGTAGGGAGGGTCATCACATAACTCTCATGGGATCCCCTGGCTCTTCCTCCAACTGAGGCGCCGACACCCACCTATGGATTCCCTAACCCTATAATCAGAACAACATAAAAATAACAATATCCAGAGGCAACAAGAAACAAGAACAACAAGGATGTCTAGTGGAGAGTGTCATCGCATAGCTCTCATGGGATCCCCTGGAACTTCCTCCTAACTGAGGCGCCAGCACCCATCTATGGATCACCTAGCCCTTCCTCCTACTGAGGCGCCGGCACCATAGTGTAGCTGATGCGGAGCCGATAATCTCTCATGAGGACGAGACTACGACTTTGCCGACCACGGCCTACTCAGTCTATCACTAGTCTTCGGTAGCCCTAATGCATAGACGAGGAATCCAACTTTCATTATCTTGTATGTTTTACTACCCTTCCCCCTAAATTCTATTTTTAGGTTATCACTTGTTTAACTACTCTTGCGTGGGTTCCCCTGGCACTTCCTCTTACCCGAGGCGCCGGCGCCCACGAAGAGCCACTCTCCCTATGACCCTTAACAGAAACCTACAATAAGGCAAGGGTTGTACCAAAACAAATAAAGCAGAAATCTCAAGACCAACCATGCGAGGCATTCCTCATCTCGCGATAATCCATAATCAAAACACAACCCCATACAACCCTTCCAACATAAGTCAACAAATATCAACTTCAAGAGTTAAACCAACACAAGACTAACATTCAAGACTAAAACATGCCTCTGGAACTAAGATTCACCCTAACCCTAATTGGGCTCAACACTAACCGATGACCATTACGGAAAAGAACAACAATGCATTTAAAATAAAATAAACTTAAAGTCAATCACAAAAGAGTATCAGATTCCTAACAACAAATAAAACGAATTGTCATTATCCCGACGTAATTTCACAACACAAATAAAAATAAATAAATTATCGATTGTATTAATTGCCCAACCAATAAAATAATCCCCTTGATTTTTATACGATTTAATCCTAAACTATAATTCACTTACATTATACACTAACAAAAATATTAAATAAAATAATCAGAATTACATTCTGGATAAATTGCAATTATTATATTTAGTAATAAACTAAATTAAAAAGATTATATTCAATAAATTAATTAAACTAAATATAATTATTATATTTATTAAATTAAACACTCCTCTAATAATAATAAAAAATATAACATTAATTAATTAATTAATTACATATATATATATATATATTACTATTATTAAATTTTAACAAATATATATAAAATATATATATCAAAACTAATATACAAAATAAAAATAAGAAACAAAAAAAATAAAACAAAAGTTTTAAAGTCCGCTCTGCCCGCGTACAGAGTACACGGACAGCAGTCTGGACGGACTGCAGACAGCAGTCCCAAAGGACTGCGGACGGCAGTCCTTTGGACTGCGCCCAACAGTCCTTAGGACTGCTGCGGCAGTCCTTTGGGCTGTCGTGTGCAGGAGAGGGGGAGGGACGGGGTACGACCCCTTCCCTTCCCCAAAACATATACTTTTTATTATATATTTTTTTTTAAACTAAAGACAACTTTAAAAAACCGAAATTTCATATATATATATATTTTTTTTACTGTATTTTTTTTTATACGAATTTCAGACCAAAATACGGCCTCGGCCGACGCACAGGGGCAAAATACCAGAGTATATTTAAAATACTATTATATATAACAGAGGTATATTTAATAGAGGTATATATAACACACATATATATATATATATTTTTTTTATATATATTTTTTTTATTTAAACGATCAGAGGGTAAAAGTGAATAATATAATAGAAGAATATACAGAATAACGAATAGATTCAGCTATATACAGATGTTCCCAAAAACCTTCAAATTTATTATTTCTAATAAAGATATTGTTTTCATAAGATCCTATTTTTTTTGTTGAGTTGGAAATCTCAGATGATAGGGTTTCTTTTGGTTTTTGACAAATTTGAGAACAGAACAATAACTTATATTTTTCTTGATTTCAGGTCTAAGAACCTTCACTAATTTTTAATTTGAATAACAGTTTATTTTCCTTTCTTCACATAAACCATATTTACTAAATTTTGTTTTGTTTTCTCTGAAGCACAAAGATGAAAGCAAATGCTAGAAAGAATGTATAAGAAGAACCTGATGTCCAATGCTTATTCGAAAGTTTGAGCGTGCCTGCTTGATTTTGACGTCCTCGAAGTGTTCCTTGATCGTGCCTCCAAATCTCCTCCACAGAACTTCACCTTCGAACTTGAATCCTGTTTTGTTGTTCAGAAGACTCTCCAGAACATTCCCCAGAAACAGATTGACAATCTCTCTTTAAAACTCTCCTCCCAATACAACAGAAGATTTCAATACCCTTCCTCAAATTTCAGAATACCCAACCAATCTCATGCACAACTTCTGTAACCCCAAATCTCTGTGTCTAAAAAAACCCCCAAAAATTCATAATAATATAAAAATATATTGTCCCTCCTCCCAAAACTCTCAAAAATCCCCATTAAAAGAAAAATCCATTCTTTAAAACAAGCTTTCTTTTCAACACTTAATTCCTATTGGCTCATACAGTCTTTTTTTAATCTTTTATTTGTTTTCTTGCTTTAATTTCTATTTTACCACTTTCTTGCACAACACATTTTCTATTTAATTAAATAAATTATTCTAATAATTATCCCCACCTGATAATTAATTAAAATAATTAAAAATACCTTTAATATTTAATTATTATTTAATCAAAACACATGACTTTATAAAAATTAAATAAAACATTTAAATATTTTCATACAAATAAATCAACATTAAAATAACCAATTATTATCCACATTCAATTAACTAAATCACCACCTATTAAACACTCACATTAATAAAGTACGACATACACAACACAACCACAATGACGACAATTACAGAAAATAAACAATACCAGACAAACGAGACGATCTGACATCATGGGACGGAAGGACTTCATCGTCACCTCTGTATCAACATTTATCCGTTGGGTTATTTGGTGCTCGCCCTGTCCTGCCGAAGCAGGTGGAATCGAGACTTATACTTGCAATCCTGCATACAAACGAAGTTGTGTACATGTGCATATATACATATATATCAAAGCATTAAATCAAAGTACTGCATTGTGAGAAAGAATCGCAACATAGCAGGGAACTCGCGAACGAGTGATGCTATATTGTCCTTCGTCACCCTAGTCTAACAATTATAGCATAATCAATGAATTACATTTCTAACTAACAATCATCCCATAACATATTAATTTAAATCACTGCATTAAATCATAATTCATAAAATCAACGGATATAACTAACCATAATGTCATCTAACGTAATCAAGTCCAAAATAAAATAACATCATTTAGCATCTAAACTAAACAATAGCAGTATCATCAAATGTCAACTAACCAAATTCAACAATACTAGTACCATCAGAGTATCCAAGCAAGGCACAGAAACATAATAAGTCTAAATAGTATGAGGGGTATTACATAACTTACCTTCATACTTACCAGAGCCTTTCTTCACCTTCTTAGAAAGTTAGCTTCTACTTCATCAAGGTTCTCTTCATCCGGATCTTCATCTCTTGTAGCCTTGAAAGAAGTTTCTAATTTGGATCCATTTCTTAGATTTGTTTTTCTCATCTCATAAGATGTTAGAGTTCCCAATAATTTATCTTTAGTATAAGTTTTGTAATCTACATATTCTTCAATAGTAGATACCTTTTCACTGTATGCATCAGGGAGAGTTCTAAGAATCTTCTTCACAATTTTGGATACATCTATTGTAGCACCAAGTCCTCACATTCCACCTACTAGCTCATCCACTCTCTGTACATAGGATTTAATGTTCTCATCTTTAGACATATGCAAGATCTCAAATTGTGCCTCCAAATTCTTCAACTTTGCCTCTTTGACCTTTTCATATCCTTCATGCATCTTTTCCAAAGCATCCTAGACCTCTTTAGCAGTCTTCATATTTTGAAATTTAATTAACTCGAAATGTGAAATACTATTCTTCAGAATGAACTTCACCTTGTTGTTTTCTTCATTTTCCTTGATTTTTCATCAGTTATACTTAGACCATTAGAAGGAGGAGTGTAAGTAGTCTTATAAGCATTCTCAACATCATATCTACAATACTCCAGATATCCACCCATCTTTATTTTGTAGATATAATAATTAGTTCCATCGAACCTGGGATACTCAAAAGTGATCTTGCTCACCATCCCGAACCTTCCTTAAGTGGTTAAGCTCTTCTCCAAGCAACCAAGCTCTGATACCAATTTTTGAACAAGACAACTGAGAGGTGGGGTTGAATCAATTGTGACAAACTTTAACCTTTAAAAATTTCACTGGAAGTTAGATCAATCACAAATCCTTTACTCTGCTAAAATGATTAATCATTAAGTGTAAAGGTAGAAACTGAAAAACATCACACATACACAATAACACCAGACTTACATGGAAAACCCAATAAGGGAAAAACCATGGTGAAGATTAGCTCACAATAGAGATAATATCAAAACCGATTACAAAGGCTCACTACTATAGAAGGTTCACTACCAAAACAAGACTTACTGTCTAGATCAAGACTCACTGTCCAACAAGGGTTAACCACCCAGAGGGCTTACTACCACAAAGTTACAAAGAAGAAAGAAGAGATTTGTTATAAAGAGAATAAAATCTTAATGTAATTGAGATTTCCACCACATTTCGCTCACACACTTGCAGACATGCATGAATGATAGAGTACACCTTCAGCTCACTGCTTCTAGAAACTCAGTAATTAGATTTTGCACTAATCTTCCAAAACTTGCATCACATAAAAACTATTTTGCATCTATCTCACATCTATCTTGCTTGCATTCTCTTGCATCTTCACAAACATTTCAACTTGTATTTATACCATCTTCAACTTTGAAACTCATCCAAAGTCGGCCACAAACCATTTTCATTTACAAATTCAAATTAGGTTGATGCCAAAACATTCTACGATGGAATTAGAATGAGGGTGACCAAACCACACACTTCAACACACTTTCATAAGCTTCAAAAGTAGTGTTAAACACAAGATCGTCCAAACTAGTGTAAAACACATAAATGAATTAAGCACATGCAACGTTAACACAATCCAATCTTTCCAGATAAAAAAATTAGCTTGAAAACATTTCCAATAGCTTATCCTGAAAACCTCAAGTCATAAGACTTGAACAAGAAGAAATTTGGAGCAACTACATTTCTCCCAGACCTTAGCTAGATACACAGAAAAGCATAGTTCACAAGTGGTGAACATAACTCACACTGTACAACGATCTAGAACCCCAAAAATTGAATATAGGAACTTCCAACAACCAAGAACAATACCTCAGATCCTCATTAGCATAGTAGCACATTCCAGAGCAAAACCCAGAGCAAACACTAAACACCTGCAACCTTTCTTCACTACAATTTTTTCAATATCCTTGACATCAATGACAAAAACAACTAATTTAGAATCAGTTAACCAGATGACATAAATGACAACACCTTCATACTTGCAACAAAGTTATTATCCTTTCTAATATCTATGCTTCGATGGATTTCCCTAGTAAATCATTGCTTTGATCTCATGTTAGATACGTGTATTCCCTTGCTCCTTATCTTCCTTAGATTTTGGTGGGGGATTTTAATGTTATCTTTTATTTGGAGGAGAAGAGGGGAGGTATAGCCCGACTGGAGCCCTCTTATGAGATTTTGAGGGACAATGTTGCTTATTTGAGCTTGGTTGACATTAATCCTAACAATTGTATGTTCACATGGAATAATAGGAGATGTGGGGAAGTTGTTATCTCAGAAAGGTTTGAAAGGTTCTTGGTTTCTATTTTTTGGGTTAGGGAAAGTTGGATCACTAGCTCTAAGATTTGGGATTGGAGAGGATTTGATCAATAGCCAATCAAATTCTTTGCAAGCTTTTTTAGATACTCTAAAAAGAATTCCTTTAGATTTAAACTTAACGTGGCTTCAAGATTTGTCGCTTCATGGCCTTGTGCCTGTGTGGTGGAAAAAAAAGCTACACTATATTCCTTTACTAAGAGACTCCAATATGTTAAATATATGCTTAAATGATGGAATAGGCAACACTTCGGTAATATCTTCCAGGATAAAAATTCAACTTAGACCCACTTGGATTATATATCTTGTCAAATTCAGGACCATGGTTTAATAGAGGAAAATTGTAAACTAGAAGTCTTGGTACTGAAGGAGTTGGAAGACTGGGAGTTATGTGAATAAATATTCTAGAAACAAAATTCCCATGGGTGTTGGCAAGAAGTTGAGTTCACTTTTTGGCCAAAAAGTGGAAGTTTTTTCCCTAATTTTTAGAATTTGACACATTTGACCTTAAAACTTGAAGCATTTAGAGATGGAATCTTGTAAAAAGTCACTAATCGTAAAATGTAGTACTCAAAATCTAGTTTCCAAATATTTAATTTATTTCAATACCTAGATGATACAAATTGATTTTCAATAAGCGTTTCTAAAAACCATTGTTTAAAAGTCACTTTTTTTTACCATACCATGCACGTGTACATCATCCAAATCTTGACCTAAATTATCGTATTTTTCTAAATCCTTTTGGGGAAAGATATGTAACTCACTGAAGCATGTTTTTGATATTTTTTGTAATTTTTTATTGTTTTTTTTTTGTTAAAATTTTATTAGCCATATTTTTCATTTTGGAAAATCGTCGTGTACATCAAGCATAAGATGACCTAAAATTATCATTTTTTTTAAATTGAAAATAATTTTTTGAAGTATTTTTCCATGCAATTCGTTAAATTACAAAAAGTATTTTAATAAAAAGTTATTAAAATACTAAAAAAACCCTGATATTTCAAGTTTATGAACTAGGTTTAGTAGAAATTAATTAAAAAATAGAAAAAATAATCCAATTGTAAATATATATATATATATATTTGGAATTTGCGATGTCTCATCTCTAATGGGTTTTAATTTCATCAATTTTTTTTGCAAAAAAAGTCGTCAACCATATGTCCAAAGTCAGTATTTTTTTGTGACATTATCAAGACCTTCAACTTGTAGGTCAAACCAAGTTGAAGGCCTAGGTTCTGATCCCCAACACTTTTCTCAAACCAAAATACAAGCCAAAAACCTAACCACAAACCTAGCACAAGTTCATTTTTTTTAAATGAGATCCCGTTTTGTAAATTGGGATTGTTGAAAAACGGTGCCTCAAATGTACTAGTGTTCTAACCTCTGCATTCTCGAATAGATAGTTGAATATCACTAGGAAAAAGTCACTATTCTAATCAAAATATCTTTGGCAAGAATTGGTTTACTACTTAAGTTGTGGGTTTCTAATTTTTCCTAACTTAAGTCGTAGGGTTCTGAATTTTCATAACCTCTTGACTTAGTGGCTTTGTGCTTCTCTTCATTGTCGACATGTCGCAGGATTTGAGAAATTTGTAACCTCCGATAGAAGTTCTGAAGTTTGGTTTTTGAGTGAAAAAGTGATCCCTTTGTCAGCATGTCTTGGCTTTTGGGAACTTTTCAACCTCCAACTCGAGGTTCGTAAGTTTGGATTTTGAGAAACTTAGCGATTGGGGTCTTCATTGACGGGAGTTAATCATGTTGGCGGAAGTCTCCAAGAAGTCTTCATTATAGTCTGATGTATTTCCTTGGTCACTCATCAATAGGACTTCATTCCATCAATGGGACTCTATCTTGATTCCCCCCAATGGTCCAATGGAGTAGTGAATTTATGGTGGTAAAGACCTGTCAGTTGTAGATGTTCGTATCAGTGGAACCTTTGTGAATTTCCCTTTGATAGGCCGATGATGTAGGTGGAGTACAGTACGATGACAAGACTTGTACTGATTAGTGGGACTCAGAGTGAGTTCTCCTTGATGGATGAATGACTATGGTGGGATTTGAGTTGTTAGGGAAAAAGAAATAATTGGTGCAAGCCATGCTAACTCGGCAGTGGGGACCACGTGGACTAGTACAGTGAACATTAGACTGGCTATCTTGTATTGGTGGGAGGCGATAAGGTGTCCCATCGATATGGCGATATATTGCTCACTTTGCATGGTTGTTGTGAAGCAAATAGAGAAATTGACTCTTCGATATTTTTTTAATTGTATGGAATGCTCTTGACTGTTTACTACAATTGCTCATTGGAAGTTGAACTAAACTATTTCCTATTGGAATGTTGTAACTAGGGTTAGAGTTAAGAACAAATATATAAAACCCTAGAATGTTCTACAATGTGTGAGAAGGAAATAGAACAATGTTATGCTGCTGAATTCTCTCTAGGATGGAACAAGATGTAAATCTTTTGTAAATTCTTAGAGCCCATTATTGTATTTGTAACTTTTTTGTTGTTGAACAATACAATGATGATTTGGGCTTTTGGAGTGTGGGGTTTTTTACTCGTAAGGATTTTCCCCACATAAATTTGTGTGTTTGTATTTTTTGTTCCATCTTTCATGTTTAATGGTTTGGCTTGATTGAATCTGTTTAATGGTGTTGTTTGGAACTGGTTTAATTAGTATTAACTTTTCTCTAAGGGTCAATGAGGGAAATGAACTATGTCTAATTCCGCTTTGTGGCATAGTAGTACATGTCTTTGAGCCAATTTGATGAAATTAAATCCACTGAAGGCACTGCTGATCTCATATGTTTCTTTCTGAGATGATCGACATATTTCCTAACAAGTGGTATCAGAGCTTTCTTTTGGGATGTGTTTGTTCCTAGTGTGTTGTTGATTCTGGGTATTCCTTCTGTGAATATTTCTTAGTCTATCAAGCTTGAGGAAATGTGGAGGAATTGAGTGATTTATTGATCCTTGGGTGAGTGGAAATTATTGCTCATTTATTTGAGTTTTTGAGACAACATGTAGCATGGAAGATGGTGAAGATAGAGAAACCAGAACTAGTCATACTGGAATGTTGTGATCTGAGGTTCCTAGTTAGCAGTGGTATAACCCTAATGCATGGGGTGGAATATTATCTTCTCTATGGTTGTGTTGCAGCCAAGATTTTATATTGGGTATCTATGTGAGGGGATCCCTGATGATATGGAGAAGCTTGGGTTGTTTCTCAGCTATGGATAAATGTGTGTATGTTGTGTGGTTTGTCTTGGTATTGGAAGGCATAGTTTTATGGTACCCTGATTACATGAAGGCTATGGAGTTGTTCATTGAATGATCTGAAAGCTCCTGCAATAGCTTGTCTCCCTCAGATGCACGTACATATTGGTGGTTGAGGAGTTGGCTTGAAATGGGTTTCAATTTCCTGACTATTTCCTCTCATGGATGCTTTGTACCTACATGGTTCAGACTCATGCTTTAGGGTTTGAGAGTTTTTTTATAGGTTTTCTTAAAAATCTATGGTGATCCTCATTCATGATAATCCATTTTCTAGTTTAACTATTATGGTGTTTATGTTTTAGACTTTTGAGTCATCCAAATGTGAAGTGGATATGGGTGTGCATGGGTTTTCTCAAACATATTGGTTTTGCAGGTTTTGCACAGTCAAGAAAAAGCTTGTGAATATGTGGAGTTGTATTTAAAGCTATTTTTCAAGACCCTAGATTTTGCGATGTGACTGGATGAGATAGTTGTAGTTCTACATGCATGCTTTATGCATGGTGTGAGAAGGTGTGATTCTTTCTCTACATGGGAGTGTTGGTAAGTGACTTATCACTCAACATTCTTTTGGTGTTGCTTGGTGGTTTCCTAGACTATGGCACTCATTGTGGACATGATTAGCAAATCGGATCTGAACTTGATTTGGTGTTTGAGTCATGTTGTTTGCATGGCTATTCTCTTTGAGATCTCAGTGATGTTGTCTCTAGTGCAATGATGGGTTTTGAAGTTCATTGTGATTGATCTTCAAGTTATGTGGTTGGTGGATTAGCTACCCATTGGTTGCAGTGAGATAACCTAGAAGTGGACTGTCTATATCCACGAGGTTGATTAAGTGTTGGTGAAAACTTGTTAGATGGCCTTGTCTATGGTCACTTGTGCATTGGTGTGGTTTTTTGAGATGAGAGGATGGATGGTGTTGAGTACTTGAATAGTTAGTTATGGGTATTTGTAGTATGTGTGTCATGATGTCATGGATAGCATGGATACACTGCCTTATGAAAGCTTTTGACAGTGATGGTTTTGTCTGCTTGGTTTTGAGATCTTGGTGCTGCTTTACATTTTTGTCATATGGACATGTTGTGTGGACCTAAAGGATTTCCTGTTTAGTAGATGTTTGGTCATGATGCCTGGAAAGCTTGGGTGTCATGGTTCAATGGGAGCTTTAGTAGTGACTAGATGGATTCATCACTTGGTGGTGAATAATCTTCTTTAGTGTTGCAAATGTTACTAGGAGGAATTCTTAGATCCTGTTGCTATAGAAGAGTTCTTTTGCATTTGCATGGACACTATTTGAGGATGTGCAACATCTCTGAACCATGGAGGATTCTTAGAGTCTTTGGCTGAGGTGTTGGTGGTGCTTGATAGTGGTTTGGAGAATCTTTGTGTTTTGGGTGCATTGGTCATATGCTTGAGAACTTCATGATAGTGGAGTGATGCATTTGGAGTTTAGCATGAGATTATCATTTGCTGGTACTCATGGATACATGGAGAATAAGGTGAGGCTACAATTCTCTTGAGATGAGAGAATTGTTGATGGTTACTCTTGATAAATATTTCAACAGAAAGTTTGAGGATCCTACACCTTGGTTGGACGTGAGTTCAATAGAGACCAATGAGGAGATTGCTCTTCGAGAAGTCATGATGACTTGGTTACCCTAGAGAAGTATTCTGATTCCCCACTCTTGGTCTACTCGGCAATTTATCACTTGAGAGGTATTTCCCATTGTTTCTTTTAGGTGTTTTATGCTTTCTTTCATGGATATGGATCTTGAACTTCTATTAGATGATTTTGAAGGATTCACTATGAGAGATTGTTAGCATGGTTATCTCCCCATGCATTGTGATTACATTCGTTGATGTTGAGTTTAGGAGATGCATTGCGCATATTTCCTGGAATGGGAAATGAAATAGTTTTCTTCTTTGAGAGGCTTACATCCATGTTGATTACATGATATATATGATATGTTTGATCTTGGTGATTGAATAGTTGGATGTTGTTAAGGATTTTATTTTGGGGTGTTGTGAAGGAGATCATACTTGACATAGTTGGCATTTAGAGGTGTATGTAGGAGGATTTTCTATAGGTTCATGATGTGCAAAGGTTCTCCCATCGGTCTTGGTTGTCTTCCTAGATGTTTGGTTTCACATTACATTGGTTTGAAGTTTGGTTGGAGCTGTAGTGATCACTAGTTTGTGGTCATGTGTTTTCACTCATGTTCTTGGGTGATGACATGGAGGTTCTTAATCTTTTTCCTTTTTTGGGTGTGGAGAACTTGGGAGAGTTGTGAAGGCTTGTGGTGAGAGTTGTTCTTACAAATTGTGCATATCATTATGGATGATTCCTTGGTACTACATGATGTTGTCTTTTACACTTTTGTATGATGTTATTGGTAGACTTGCAATTCCTTAAAAATTTCATATTTATTACCCATGAAGTGGGAGATCTTAGATGTGTTTTTTCTCCATTGGCTGGTTGGCACATGGAACTTGTATCTACGGTTGATGGGTTGGCTGTGTTGTTGGCATGAGTTTACTAATGAGGATACCTTTGAGGTGTGAACAAATTGGACGGATTAGCACTTGATGTGGGTGCTATTTTCAGTCACGTGGGTTGTGCAGTTGGATGGGAGTAGTCATTTTTCTAGTTGTTGTTCTAGTTGGCATTCTATCTTGTATTTGGAGAAATTCTTCAGATTTGTGTTCAGGTTGAATCTTTGAAGTTGATGTTGTGATGCTTCTATATGGCTTGTTGAGTGCAGTGGAGTGGTGATAGTGTGTCGAAACCCTTGCTGTCAGTTGGTTCTGATGGTGGTGTCTTGGATTAGACTAGTGCATATGTATGCCATGGCTTGTTCCTTTTCTTTGGAGGATGGTTGGAACTGTAACCTAAGATGGTAGACATTATAGATGTTTTTGCAGGTGTCCTGGATGATACAGAGGATTCATGCGTTGATTGGTAGGTAGTGCATTCTTTGACATGTGGGAGAATGTTGAGAAATGGTGCCTCAAACATACTGGTGTTCTAGCCTTTGCATTCTCAAATGGACAATTGAACATCACCAAGACAAAGTCAAGAGTCTGATTCAAATCTCTTTGGCATGAATTAGTTTACTACT
Source organism: Sequoia sempervirens (assembly GCA_007258455.2). Taxonomy (NCBI): domain Eukaryota; kingdom Viridiplantae; phylum Streptophyta; class Pinopsida; order Cupressales; family Cupressaceae; genus Sequoia; species Sequoia sempervirens. The sequence goes on along the minus strand of VDFB02281492.1, from coordinate 421,406,862 downwards.
TAAGTCGTAGGGTTCTGAATTTTCATAACCTCTCGACTTAGCAACTTTGTGGTTCTCTTCGATGTCGACATGTCACGAGATTTGAGAAATTTTTAACCTCCAATAGAAGTTTTGAAGTTCATTTTTTGAGCGATAAAGCGATCCATTTTTTAGCATGTCACAGCTTTTGCGAACTTCATAGCCTCTAACTCGATGTTTAAAAGTTTGGATTTTGAGTGACTTAGTGATTGGGGCCTTCATCGACAGGAGTTATTCATGTTGGCGGAAGTCTCCAAGAAGTCTCTACAATAGTTTGATGTCTTTCCTTGGTCACTCATTGGTAGGACTTTGTCATCGGTGGGACTTTGTCTTGAGTCCCTCCGATGGTCCCCCTGATGTTCCGATGGAGCAGTGACTTGTATGGAGGTAAATACTTGTTGGTGAGAGATGTTGGTATTAGTGGAACCTTTTTGAATGTCCCTCTAATAGGCTGATGGTGTAGGTGGAGTACGATATGAAAACGAGACTTGTAGTAGTCAGTGGGACTTGGAGTGAGGTCTCCTCAATGGACCAATGACTATGGTGGGACCTAAGCTATCAGGGCAGAAGTGATAATTGGTGCAAGCCATGCTAACTTGGTAGTGCAGACCATGTGGACTAGTCCAGTGAATATTGGATTGAATATCTTGTATCAGTGGGAGGCAATAAGATGTCCCATCGATATAGAGATATATTAATCGCTTCACATGGTTGTTGTAAAGTGGATAGAGCAATTGACTATTCGATATTCTATTAACTATATGGAATTCTCTTGACTGTTTACTGTTGTTTCTCATTGGAAGGTGAACTAAACCATTTCCTATTAGAATGTTGTAACTAGGGCTAGGTTTAAGAACAAATATATAAAAGCCTAGAACATTTTGCAATGTGAGAGAGAAGGAAATAGAATAGGGTTATTTTGTTGAATTCTCTCTAGGATGGAACAAGATGTAAATATTTTGTAAAGGCTTAGAGCCTGTAATTGTATTTGTAACTATTTTTTTAGTTAAACAATATAATGGAAATCTTGGCTTTTGGAGTGTGGGGTTTTTTACCCATAAGGGTTTTCCCCACATAAATCTGTGTGTTCATATTTTTTGTTCAATATTTCATGTTTAATCAGCATTAACTTTTCTCTAAGGGTGAATGAGGGAAATGAACTATGTTTGATTATGCTTTGTGGCATAGTAGTACATTTTATTGAGGAAATTTGATGAAATTAAAGCTACCGAAGGCACTACTAATATCAGATGTTTCTTTCTGAGATGACTGTCATATTTCCCACTAGGAATCATCATGTTTCACAATATTAAATGTTTGGACTATTGACATAGAAACAGGATCCTGCTTTATAAATGGGATCTTGTTTACTATGGGACCCCGATTATAAAATGAGATCCTATTTACTAGAGGATCCTGATTATAAAACTGTATCCTATTTTATTAAACGAGATCTCATTTTTGTTTTTACCATTTTGTTTTAAATTTACTAGAAAACTTTTACTGTGAATTCTACAACTTCACATGTATGGCCAATTACTACAATTTGAGCTATTTTCTATCAATTTTTTTCTTTACAGGTCTTGAAATTGTATTTTGGATTTTTTTTTAAACGAAGGCATCGTGTAAACAATTTTTAAAGTGAAATTGTGTTAGTTTTCTACTCATTTGGAGGAATAAAAGAGGAAGAATTTTGTCTTTACAGGTCTTCAACTTGCAATTTGGATTGAATTTTTGAAAGGAGGCATCATATAAATAGTTTTTTAAGTGGAATTGCATTAGTTTTATACTCGTTTGGAGGAACAAAAGAGGAATACTTTTTTCTTTACAGGTCTTCAACTTGCAATTTGGATTGAATTTTTGGAAGACTTTCACTATTGGCATGCATTTGTGCTTGAGAATTTTATAATCATGGGTTCCCAAGCTCATAATAAGAGGAAAGATAGGAATACATTGATACTGAAGAAATTCAAGCAAGGAAAGATAAAGAAGCGAAAAGGAAAAGAGATAGAAGAATGAGGATTTGATCAATGAATAGTGTTGAAGCATCCAATTCCACAACTATTGAAGATAAAAACATTGAGGAGCCATGGTTGTAGATGATGCTAATTTGTAAGAAGTCAATTTGGAAAATAATATGATTATAAAAACAAGTCCTAGTATGTCTTCAAATCCCTCTTTCAATTCTATGGAGAATGTTTCAAAAAGCACAAATACAGGTACGTCTTCAAATCAACATTTTAGTGAAATGGAAAATTTGTTTGTAGAAGTTTTACAAGATACTAGACTTAATGATGTTGACATTGATATTATTTGGAGAGAAGAAAATTTTATACAATTTGTTGAAAATAAATTAGAAAATGGAAATGAAAATCAGTTAAATGTTGTTGAAAATGAAAATGAAAAATCTTTTGTTGAAAATGAAAATGAGAATGATCCTTTTGTTGAAAATGAAAATAAAAACCATTTTTTTGATGAAAATGAAAATGAAAATCCAAAATGTGATATTGAAAGTGAAAATATATATTTTTAAATTGAAAGTGATGTTTTGGATAATCTTCCCAGTAAAATTTCTTGGAGACAAATAAGAACATATGCAAATAGATTATACAAAAAATTATTTTATCATTAAAAATTTACATTTGAATGTCAACTAATGATGCAATTGATGAGAATGCAAAAAATGAGAAAAGTAATGAAAAAAGTAGGATTTTATGTTAAACCAAGAAGAAAAGATCAATCATTAAAACATGCTATGTATACTATTGCTAGTGCCATTCAATCTATTGGAAAAAATAGTCGATCTAAAGATAAAAATGCAACAAGAAGAGCTATAAAAATTGCTATAGTTAATAAAGAAACTTTGAATAAAATAATGGTAAGCAATATTAGTGAAGTTCTAAAAATACATTTTAAAACATTGCTAAGAGTAGCAAAGAGAAGAGAAAGTAAAAAAAATGATCTAATTAACCAATGTTGGACTTTTAGTAGTCGACTCCCAAGGTCTGACATGAAATTGAATGTTCAAATAAAATCTTTGATTGAAAAATATTGGCATGATAATGTAATAGGGTATCATCTAATGCTAGATATGTTTTAAAACTAAGAGTAGGGCCCAAAGTTCGCGATCCTCATCCAAAACAGCTATTAGATACAACACAAACTGAATTTTATAGAAAATTTTGTGGTGATTTAGTGTTACCTGGTAATACTAAAATAATTCAAAGGTCTTTTGAAAAGTGTAAACCCTGTTATGTAAAAATTAATAAGCAACAAATATCTTGTTGTAAAATGCATGTTCAATTTCGTTATTTTTATGATGATTTTCAATATATATGTTGTACTTTGTATACTAACATGATTATGTAGGAATGTGGTATTAATATGCCACCTGAAACAATAAGGGATTTTATTTCCAGTTTGTTTTGTGAAATATCTAATGGTAAATTGTTTTATTTAAGTTCTTGTATTTCTAGACAATGCACTAGTTGTGGAAATCTTTCATTCTTAAGAGTTTGTATGCATGGAAGTGTTGATAATGATTTTGGACAACAATTAGTGTATGTTAAAAGAATTAAGAATGTTGAATAGTCTTTAAATGATGGAAAAATAGGAAAGCGTTGTGATTTAGTTACAAAAAAAGTAAGTGTACATGCATTCATAAGTGAATTTAATAATAAGATTGTACCAAAATATGTCATGCACTCTCAACATGCTCGATGGCTTGATGGCCAATTTCGTGCATGTAGAAACACATTTCCAATTGGTATTGTACTATCAATGGTTGATTTTGCAAAAAAATATACTCTAGCTCCACAAGAGGAAATTCAATCACAATATTATAATTTAGTGCAAGTAGCTATGTTTGTCCATATTGTTTATAGACATGCAGATGATAGTAGAGAGGATGATAGAAATTTTTTGAGAGAATATCATTTCTATTTGAGTGACAACCAGTTGCACTCATCAGATTTTTTCAATATTGTTTCAATATATTTTATAGAAATTTAAGAGAAAGAGGAATCCAGATAACATAACACCTCATATGGTTAGATAATTGTACGAGGTAGTTCAAGAATGCTCAAATGCTCTATTGGTTAAGTAGGGTTCACAAGGAACTTAATGTTTGGAACATATGTGGATTTTTTTGAAGTTGGGCATGGTAAATGAGAACATGATGGAGTTGGTGCATGTGTTATAAGAATTCTTGCTAGGGAACAATTGAAATTTGAGGATGTGCTGGAGTAAAATTTAAAGATGCACTTGGGATTGTGGATTGGTGCAATGCAAGATTATCTACACCTGGTTCTGGTGAGTACTCTACAGTTCATTGATTTTTTGGTGGGTTGAAGAAGAGAACATTCTACCTAGACTTGACTATGAGATAATTAGTAGATCTACTAAATGGCATTCATTTAAGAGATTGAATGCAAGCACATGGACTATCTAGACAAGGGAGCTTGCATTCTTTTGTTAGTTTTGTATCTTAGGAGATTTGGAAGCATGTGAAAATATAGAATGTTTTGAATAGTGGAAGCAAAGATTGTTTACACCTTCACAATCACATGATCAATATAAAACAATAGTCGAAGACAATGATCAAGTGTTTGCATCTGAAGACTATGACTGTGTTTAAGACCTTGTACAAGAAGGTAATATAATTCAATTTATTTCACTTTATTAAGTTATTTTATAATACTAAATTATTTATTTATATACATATGAATGGATGTATATAGATTGGTCAAATTATATGGACATGTGCAAGTTATTAAATCAAAATTTGTTTGCATGACATGTTTATGTTGTTTTTTCACCTGAGGGGAATGAAGAGGAAACAAAATATTGGTTGGCTTAGTGTGTGGATACAAAACATAATTTAATATCACCTTGAGAAGATGATGATGGCTATCATTATCTAATATGTATGATGATCTCCTTAAGACATCCCCTTAAGCAAATTTTGATAAAAAGTTTTTGATCCCCTTAAGAAAATTTTTAGAACTTCTTTGACCCCCTTAAGAAAATTTTGAGAACTTCTTTGACCCCCTTAAGAAAATTTTGAGAACTTCTTTGATGATGGTTATCATGTTTCCCAATAGGATCGATGGTGGTTGTTGGAACTTGGCTATGAAAATACCTTATAAGGAAGAATGGTTTTCTTGCATTCGAAGATTATGAAACACATAAAAAGATTATACACTACTCACATTTGGTAGTGTCAACAAATATAAAACTAGATCGGTATCGTGGAAGACCTCCAAATAAAGAGATATGGACAATTTCTATGGAAGATCATGAGACAAGCATAGATACGTTGCAAAAAAGAGAGAATGCAGATGGTACAATGGAATAAGTAAATACAGGTAAATATAGTTTTATTTTATATTGTCCTGTTAAATAGATTAAATGCATGTTTTTATATTGCTCAAGTGTGTTATTAGTTGAAATTGATTTAAATTCTCCTTTTATAGATCCTTAAACCATCATCATAAAAAGGATAGTTCATGTAGATTCAACCTAGATAACATGGAATACTTGGTAAAAACATGTAATTATTAGTTAACTTATATTTAAATACACGTTTTGATTATATATTGATATTTCTTGTACATTAATATTTAAAATTGATTTATTATCCTTTTTTGTATCCTTAAGCCATCATCACATTGATCTCATACTTTGAAACAAATGGAGAGGATGTGGATTCAACCTACATACATGTGTGGAATACTTTTAAATATAGGTACTTGAGTTGTGTACATATAGATAGTTTTATATAAATTAAAATATGTATGTTTTGATGATTTCACTAATATTGCTTGTACTATTTTGATATCAAGTGGTGTGAAGACCTACTACATTCAAGAACAAGTTTTAGATGTACATACATACTTACACAATTAAATATTTTGTACAAATTACAAATACATGTACATACACAATTATACTATATGTACTTTTATGTATCAAAATCAATATTCTATATATTTTGTTTGTTAAATGTGCATGTTTTCCTACTTTGAAACTTTAAATTTGATTGTATAATCATTAAACAACATGTATATTACTATTAAATTTGGTTTCCTTGAGCAACTTTACCAAATTTTGACAACTTCTTTGATCCCCTTAAGACATATTATGACCCCTTAAGACGTCGTATTAGGACATATCCTAAATATTATAATTAATTATATCATTTTTTATGATGAGTCACCCTATAGTCTAATACTTGTTTATATCACTTAATATTTATACCTAATTATACTCTTCTTTGATCCCCTTAAGATGACGTATTAGGACCCCTTAAGACATCTTATTAGGATGTGAATTAAATAAGTTCATTGACTAATTATCACTAATTATTGAATGTATATCATGTATTGATCACTAAATTTGTAAAGTACAAATATTAAAATGTCCTATTAATTTCAACTTTAATTTCATATTTATATTTAATTTCACATTAATGTCCTATATTAATGTCTTGACTATGAATCTTTTGAAAAGTACAAATATGTACTATCAATTACATATTAAAATTTCACATAAAATGCATAAATCTACATGTGTAAATTAAAATTAAACAATAATAAAGTCCATTATTTACAATATATTAAGTGCATGAAACCAATATGTTAAGTGCATGAAACCAATTTATTAAGTGCATGAAATAAATTCCATCAAAGTACAACCCATGAAATAAATTCCATGAAACAATATATTAAGTCCATGAGAAACCAAATATGTAGTCCATGAAATAATCAAATATAACCCATAAAATCATGTTTAGCTCATGTATTGTCTCTATAATCAAGAGACCTCTTCACACCATGTGGAATACACAGATGGCCTGAAACACTCTATACAGGAGAAAGATGAAATCAAATGTAAGACAATTAAAAATGATTTAATGAAAATTTAATTTATAATTCATCATAAAATTAAATTACCATGATATCTGGTTCTGGAGGTTTTGGATGTTCTGGTGCACTTGGACCAACCTCTAAATTCTCTAAATCAATCTACATATAAAAAAGAAAGAAAGTTGAAATTAGATGTAAGTCTACAATTAAAAATGGTTTAATTCAATTTAATTTATAACTTATCCTATTTAGATTGTACCGTAAGAGGTTGTGCACCCTCTACTCCAAGACCTGTTTGTACATGCTCAACTACAAGATGTGTCTCATGCTATAAAGCAAAAAGAATTTAACATGTATGAGCTCATATATATATATATATATTCAATTTTAAATTTAATTAAAGTTATTCACAATATATAATTTGTAATTGACTTTAAATATAATTTAAATTTTAAATTACCATGATATCTCGAACCTGCCTTGCATGTCCTCCTCGAGGTGTAACTATGACTGAGTCATTGTAGAAAGTCACACTAACAAAGTCCTACAAGATCAAATTTAAAGCATGTATACTTGAATTAGGTTAAAATATATATATTCAAGTTTCCAAATTTTGTGTAGAAACTTTTTTAAACAACTTGAAATTCAGAGGCTTCATGAGTAGCTACAACATCTAATGTTTTTTTAATGCCCATTCTCATTATCATATCAACCTAGGTTACATACATATAGACATTGAATGCTTATAATATTTACAAGTGTACATGCACATTTGATATATAGTGAATTCAAAATTCATAATTGTATCTATACTAATGTAAGTTAAATAGTTTACAATATAAATGTACCTGCCCTTGATCTATGACGCTCAACAGTGGAGGAGTGCTCGACAACCCCTCGGGTGGAATCGACGTGGAAGTCAATTGAATCCCTTGAACCAACATAAATATTTAAAACATATGTTCATGATTGAATTATAAATTTAAAATTATAGTTAAAAATTATTTTGAATATATAATTTAAAGAATTGAAATAAAAAAAAAACATAAGGGTTGCCAACTAGGACTAGTGTCGACATATGTACTCACGGTGCAGATGATTGCCCCATTGTTAGTGTCATCTATACACCAAAAAGTTTGATTGTTAAAATGTATTGGAATTTTATATATATATATATATGTCCATTAAAATTCTTATAAATTCAACATGTAGATGCATATTTATACCTATGTCACATTGTCCTCAGGGTGATGCTATGTAGTAAGAAATTCTACAAATGAACTAAGGTGACCAGATGATCCACCAGAATCTCCACGTCCACCCGAACTGGGTGTGGCTTGATCAAGTCCATAGCCTAGATGATGTCAACTAGTACATACATGTGGTTTCGACACTCATGGAGTGGTACTAGGATCAAATCCATAGAACACTCCTCTATCATTGCGGTCTTTATGCTCCCTAGTCGCTATCACAGAAGCATGTTGGTCAAGGTCTCCTCTAAGCATACTGAGGGATCCTACTGTCAATACCACCACATGTTGATGCATAGGTGTGGGAATGGCAGGACCAAGAGGAGAAACAAGGGGTTTTGCATGCATGGGGCATTGGGGATCAACCCTTGCCCCTAACCTCTATTGTGTCATGCCACCACCAACACCTTGAAATGATTTTAAATCAAAATAATTGGAAATTTTCCCCATAACAAACTCTACATATCATCTGATCTAGTGGGTGGTGGGGGTGGGATATGAGGTGTAGGGGGTGGAGAGGGAGGTGGAGGGGGTGGAGGTGGAGGTTTCTGAGGTGGTGGATTGATGATAGCATCAATATCAAATTGATTCATGATATCTATATATAAGTGTTCACCTACATTAAATTATACAAAATCAACATACAAACTTACAAAGTTACAAGAAAAAATTAAATTTTAAGCGTACATGCAAATTTGTTTAAATAGGATGTGCATACATATATGTACTTACATACATTGATTTAACTTGAGAATGTGCATAAAATTTTCAAAATTTAAGATGTATATACATTTAAAATAAAAAATATGTTGCATAATGCATGCATACATCATTCAACTAAACTGTGTACAAACAAATTTCAAAATTTAAGATCTAGAACTATGTAATTTTAATACATGTACATGTACTAAAAAATAAACTTCAAACATTCACAAAAACCTCATTTATGTCTAACACATATATAAATTACATTTTTCCAATAGGAGAAATCATGATAGTAGATAGTCATAAAATATATACTATTATAAATTCATAATTATAAGTTATTATATTCATGAATTCAACACTAAAAAATATCCATCCAACCAAATTCATAAGTTCATCACTAAAAATATCCATCCAACCAAATTCACAAATTGAACACAAAATATCCATCGATCCAAATTCATAAATTAGTAACTATAAGATCATTGTCTTATTTTATAAAGTGTTGTGGCTCTCTACTCCATCTCTTCATTTCTTTGTGTTTTCATTTTCAAAATCATACTTTATCCTCTCCTTTAGCCATCAGTGATGCTCATCTAAGACCCCATCCATAGCCCTAACAACATCAACAACATTTTGCATCCTAGATGCAAAATGCCTCAAAGGTGGTGTGATACATTCTTCATTTTGAATAATGTTGATTTGATCCTGAATGGTTCTAACATTGGCATTAATCTATGCTTACAAGCAAGCACCATTAGTTTCAGGTGGTGGAGATGGGGGGTTATGAGGTGAAGTGGGTGGAGGTGGAGGTGAAGGTGGTGGAGATGGAGGGAGTGGAGGTGGATTATAGATAATATTGAATTGATCCATGATCTCTAAGATGTAAGTGAATTTGCATTAGATTTATAATTTCAAAATGTAAGATGTACATGTTTAGGAAATATCCATAAATCATTAAATAGAAATGGCCTAATTGAATACAAATGATAAAATGTGTAAGCCTCAATTATGTCTAAGGCATGTTACCTGAATGAAAAAATAATTAACTATTAATATAGGATGGCTTAATGGGGTCTATGCATTAATATAGGATGGCTTAAGGGGATCTATGTATACAAAATGACATGGCTCAAGGGAATAAAATTTGGCGAAGTTTCCCATGGCAACCAAATTTCATTAAGGTCTTAGGACAAAATGAATGCTTTAGGGTTTACAGTTTATATTTTAGGGTTTAAGGTTTAGGGTAATAGGATGGCTTAAGGGGATCTATGTAGTAAGGTTCTAGGATAAAATGGCATGGCTTAAGTGAATAAATTTGGTGAAGTTGCCCAAGGAAACCAAATTTCATTAAGGTCCTAGGAAAAAACGACATGGCTTAAGGGAATAAAATTTGGTGGAGTTTCCCAAGGCAACCAAATTTCATTTTAAGGTCCTAGGACAAAATAAATGCTTTAGGGTTTAGGTTTTAGAGTTTAGAGTTTAGGGTTTATGGTTTGGGTGGCCCTTGGAATAATGGATTTGCAAGTTAGTGAACAACATTTTCCTGTGGAATAGTTGATTGAGATAGATCTTGTTTCGACTAACCAACCTCTCATGAGATCTCATTCATATTATAATATTGCATGATCTTATTATTGTTAAATTTGGTTGCCTTGGGAAAATTCACAAAAATTTGAGAACTTCTTTGATCCCCTTAAGAAATGTCATATTAGGACCCATTAAGACATTGGTTTAGGGTTTAGGGTAATATGATGACAAGTGATGGGGTTAATTGATTCATCACATATGCAAGAACATTAGTTTATGAATATTTTTGATTTTATGAATAGAATAACTAGTTTTGTAATAGAAACACATAATTATGTATTATTAAGATTGAGTTTGATGTATACTTTAACTTGATATTATTTTAATTGAATATAATATTATTTTATTTAACATGTTTTTCATTAATACTTATTGTATATATATATATATATATATATATATACATATGAAGTTTAATATACTATGATAAAGTTGAATATTTCCCACTTAAATGAATGTTATGATATAAAATGTATAATAAAATTAGTTAATGTTGAATTTTCCCAAAGATCCAAAATTTTATTTTTTTTGGATTGTTTGTGTGAGTTATTAATCTACAATCAACTAACAACAGACATCAAAAAAGTGTTAATCATGTTAGAAAACCAAATAAAACACTCCCTATGAGATTCTTGATCAAGAAAAATAAGAAAACGTGAAGAAACATGAAATGAACAAAACAAAAGCATGCAAACTTATCTAAATCAATCAAACCTTCATCCCATAGGGGGATTGGTGCTCCTTTAATGTGAAAAGGATGCCCTTTCCCAATCCCAATGATAAGCTCCAATGTTGAAGATGATTCCAAGTGTGGAATTGATGCTAAGTGATGAAATTATGCTAAAAAGGTGATGAAAATGGTGACTGCTAAGAGTAAAAATGGCTATAGTAATAATGTTTTAAGTTGTGGATCCATATTGTGAAGATAATTATTCTATTTATAGAACTCAAGGGTTGAAGAATGAGAGAAATTGGCGAATGTGGGATAAAATGGGAGCCAATGAGAATGTGACACTTGTCACAATTCTATTGGGTGAAGGTGAAGCATATTTTGAGAAATTTGTTGAGTGAAGGAGGATATAAGAGGAATAAATGAGAATGTAAGAGGATTTGAAAGATTGTAAGAAGAACTTATTGAATGTGGTTGAGGATTTGAAAGGATGTAAGAGGATTTATTGAGCATGTAAGAGATTTTTGAAATTTTTTGGAGGGAAATTGAATGATAGGTGGTTGGGAGAAATATTCCTTGAAATATGTCATTGTGAGGATAAATAGAGGATAGTATAGATAATTAAAACAAATTAATTTCATGTGCAACCTGGTTAGTTGAACATGGGTTGTGTTAGTGATTTTTCCAGTAGAACCAAACAATCCTCTAAGTAGCCAACTCCTATGACAAAGAACTGTTAGGTTAGTGGCCAACACAACGAGCATAGGATTTTAAAATTCATACTCCACTTCAAACTCTGTGAAACCTACGAGGGTAATCCCAATTTGTGTTTTCATGGAATATAATCAATTAGTAACACATTTATACACATATTAATTCCTTTTATAGCAGATAAAATCAATTTCACTTAAGATTTGATAGATTTTCAAATGAAGGTTTAGCCATCTGCTGGGAATTGAAAATAATTCCACTTCTACTACCCTTGGAGAGATTTTATATTTAAGTATTATCTTCTCAAAAATCTAGAGCCAAGAACAGTATATGTTCATCTTATGCAATTGTTTTTGACAAAATGACTAGTGTCTAATTAATTCGAGCAACAGAGTCAAGTACACAAAAGGATCAGTAATATACAAATTACTTATTTAAGGGAGAAACAGACTATTTTCGCATTGCTTTGTGTTTATGAAAACTCACTATGCAAGAAAAATTTACTTCTTAGCAATCCTAAGCCATTCCTTACAAAGTTTATGACCCTATTCAAACATTTTAATTAATTCTTTGAATTAAAATTGAAAACAGAGTAATACATTCAAATGAAATATTTGAAGACAAATGATAACACCGTTAGTATTTATCATTCATGACTTTGAAATGAACATACACAGGAGAGATCAATTCCTTGATTGATATTTGTTTCGATATCAGTATTTTCTATAAAAATCATTTAAGATTGTTACATACATGACTTCTTATCCAAGAAAAATGACTGGCCTACTTTAGAATTCTATCCTAAGTTCCCTTTCTGAACTTAGCTTTTACCTAGAACCCTATTAAGACTTCAGAATCCAACCTCTATAATAAGCCTTGAAATACCCTTTTTTAAGGATATGGGAGCAACAAGAATTAGGCTTAATTACATTTACATTTCATTTCATTTGTACCAGAATTCTAGATATTCTTAGTTTTTTACATGTAATCATTTGAGGAAAATGGAAGAGTAAAAGACCACACTCCACATTCCCTGAATGAAGACACGCCAACTCCTTGAAAAGCAAATTTTTTTGTAACTGTGTTGAATCCTCATCCTTGTTGACCAAAGAAGATTCTCCAATAGTAGCTCCAACACAAACTTGTATATCTCTTGTAAACGACATACACACTGCTAAGGTTAACAAGTCTGGCACTTCTCCTATATACCAACTTGAAAACAACACATGAAACAAGAAGTCACGTGAATGTTGAATAGGACAATCCTAACATAAAGTGCATGGTTTCATCAAAAACAAAAATAAAGTGCAATCATCACTCTGATTCATCAATCCCAGAGGATATTCACCCACATTTTGTTTGTGGTGGGATTGGAGAAACTGTCACCAGCGCTCCATCAGGATTCCTTGATAGCACCAGGGAGAGGGATATAATAATTACCCTCTAGATTAGTGTCTACCTCACTGTCTGAAGGGTCATTAGAAACCTCACTTGGAGAACTACATTCCTTTAGATAAGCATTACAATTCTCACTCTCTATCCATGCCTTCTTTTTATTTTTCACCATCATTTTCCCTCTATGTTTGACTAATTCTTTTGAAACTATCTACTCTCTTGGATGGTAATTTTCCTTGGTACTATACTCCTTGAATTTCCTAAATCTTATTCTTCCTTTTGGCATATTAGGAGCTCCATATTTTTCATTTTTATTCTCAAGACCTCCCTTAGGCTCAAACAAACACAACCCCTCAGATTTTTGAATCATCATGACAGACCTACTTGCCTAGAATGTCTACACAATTCTCAGGAAAATTCAATTCCTACACACTTCTTTATCAACCTTCGACCCTCATTCATGTCAAAATGAATTATGACATGGAAAATCACTCAAGTAATCTACATTAAATAGGAAATTTGAATCATGCAAGATTAATGACAAAATCTCCTTATGCAAGCAAGTTGGTAACTTATAGCTCAAGATTGAATCTGAGTTGTTGCTTTTAAAGCACTTAAAACTTCATCCATGGGAAATAGCAATTCCAGCTCAAGTGTTGTGATATGTGAATTGGTATGTATCACCAACCTAATCTATGCTTTCATTAATATCATCGAAGTACACAAGAAATATTTTCTTAGAGGGAAACTTTCTTTATACACTTTGTCACTTCATCGCTGATCTTTCCCTAAACCTGAGGTGCTCATTAGTGATGAAGTTACTTATGCGATGACTTCCTATTCATTGGATCATCTTGCTTTAAATCTTCATCAATGTTTCTCCAATTCTTTCGTTGATCCCCTTTTTACTTTGTGTGAGATCCCTAGAATGCTACCACATTACTCCTTCCATTAATGGTTATCGCCCATCGTTGATTTATTTTATCTTCACCTAGCTCTATCAACGATGAAAACATCCCTATGATGACCTTTAGCCCTTGATTCTATGGCTTGACTTCTAGTCACATCTGTTTCTTCATCGTGCATCTCCAATTCAAACTTTATGCCTAGGATCTCATCAGTGATGAGAAACATTGTGGAAACACTAGATCTTGGACACGTGTTCCTACATAGAACAAATGGTGCCAAAGAAATTGTCCATAAGATCATATCAAATTAGCGAAAGAAAAACCCTTTTAGAAGGCACCCATTGCTTATCGCTAATTTAGAACTTAAGTTCTGAGATAAATTTGCAATGAGCAATAAGGCCTCCATTCATTGTTGATTCTCCTCATATACTGTGCAACAAATTAGCCATGAACAGTTTACATTATTTATAGGGTTCATCGCACATTGCTAATGTGAGAACTTTTCACAACATATCCACGATCACACAGTACCACAACATATCTGTCATTGCTATTACAAATTTTATTTCAATGGCCATCCACGATGAGTAATAAGAGCATAAGGCTAAGAACATCGCTCATCGCTATTACAAATTTGAGGGATCAAATGCCATTAGCGATGAGCGATATCAAAAAAAAGTATTGCTCATTTCTCATTGCTAATCCAAGGTGTAAACCTATGAATAAATGAGCGATGAGCGATATAGTTACAAGGGCCATTAGGACTTAAGTGAAAGTTCTAGGCACGTGCTCATAAGTTGTTCTTATGAAGGGGACTCCCTAGGACAATAATTAACTCAAAAACCTCAAAGTTATAAAATATAAAAGGCGTAAGGGCTCAATGATCCTTACCCAATTTTATAAAAAAAGAAAAGTCTAAACCTAGGCTAGAAAGGGCCGGTTTCCAGGTGAATGAATGACTAAAGATACATTAAAATAATTGGCAACGAGTAATAGTGAGTCAGTGGCCCAATAGAATAATATAAGCTTTTGTAGATAGCAACCCTATATCTAAATGCAATAAGGGTTTTAACATGGAACAAGGAAAAAATTCTTTTGAGGGTTCCATTAGGTTGATTTAACTCTTGAGGAGTTAAAAGCTGGAGGATTTATTAATGTTGATTAGAAAGTGATTTACGATCAATTATTTTAAAATTAATTAATTGGAATGGATTACCTAGGAGATTGTGACATTTGATTTGATTTATTTAATCAAATGAGAGGACTTATGGGGATTTAATTAAATGGTTTGATTTAATTAAATATGATGAACATTGGTCAGAAGAAGGGTGAATTAATTAATAAATTTAATTATTTGATTAATAGCTAAATTTGTTGAATTTAACTAAATAATGTTGATTATTTAATTAATTGGTTAGTTCAATGTGATTTGGGAGGAAATGGTGTTAATTAATCAAAATTAGATGCATAGTATCAATTAGGACTTTTTAAGTGTCTACAGTTTGGAATTAAAGGAACCTAAAAGAAAGAAAAGAAAAATATTTAGATTCTTTTAATGTCTAGGTAACTAGTGCAAATTGAGATTTTAGACTAAAATAGAAGCCTAATTAACAACTAATTGACTATAATGAGAGTTAAGATAGTCGAAAGATAAAAGACAACACATGCAAACAAGAAACAAAAACAAGGCATGACTAAGAGAGAGCAAAACATAAAATAAAAATGAATGCAAATATTATCTAATTAAGTGACAATTGGAAATGGATTGTGGTTGGACCCAGACAAGGATATAAAGTCATGGAAAATCCTAACTTGGGAATTGGACATTCCAGTAGGAAACTATCATCTTCTTATGGTCATTCATTTACTTTGTCAAACCAACGAATGTATACTTGAAATGGAGTGGCACTGTATGTGCACTAAGAACCAAGTTCAGTCATGATTTACCAAAAATAAATGCTTGAAAGGAATTCTACCTATGCTGCAAGAGTGTAATGCAAAGTCTTCATAGCTTAAACAAAACAAAAATCATGACAACTATTACTATGGGACAAACCATGAACTGGCCTTATGCTGTAGGAACAAACATAGGGATGGATTCCCTATGCTGTAGGAACAATATAAGACTGAGTTTGTGCTAAAAATTTTGAAAATGAAATCTAACTTCTAATTAATGGAAAATAAACATCTAACTACAAATACCTACTAAGTGGGCCCCCTTAGCAAGCATCAACTAGTTTATGAAAATATTGAACTCAAAACTTCATCAACTTTTATTCGTTGACTGGGAATTACATACACTGATTATTTTGTTTGTAAGAAAAAATAACAAAACACTGCTCTTATTATAATACTAACTCTTACACATATTTTCTATCTTGTTCACTCATGCAGGAGGAACACTTATTTATATTTGAAAAAAAACTAACTACCTAACTCTAATAGAGAAAGACGTGGACATGAATACATCCAGAAATGGAGGAACAAATTTCTCATGAAGGCATAACTGTTCAACATGACCTGGAGAGAATTTAGCATTCCACTCTTCCTAGATTAATGATCATTCAGATTTCTTCCCAATGACCCGGTCAAGAAGTCTTCGCTGGAATAACTTCCTCGACACCATCCTGGAAGTGGACTTACTACAAGGCCGAGATCCGTTGTGCTTGACTCATTCATGCTCCCTTCAACAACCTGTGATGTACAAGGAAACAAAAGCAAAAATAAAGCATCCATGGCAACAACATGATACATTTATTAATCACATTAACTCTATTCCACTATCCAAAAACCACATGCATTATATCAGTCATTCGAGAGGTCAAATGGGGTAATTAATATAGACACATGGATATTAAGCTATAGGAATATAGAATTGTGTAGCTATATGATTCTACCCAATTTTAAAATTTAATCAAAGTGTTAAACAACCATTAACAATAAGAGTACAAGTATTAAAAATACATTATAATACTCAAATTATGAGCTTATTTCAAGCTCATCATCTGCCCCCTACTTAGCCTAATGATGGTCCTCCAGCATTAAGCTTCCTGGTTGTTTCTCTAAGATTAGTAGGTGTAGTATGTTCTTGCAATGAAGTCCCAAACTTGTAATAGAAACCTCTGAAGTTTTGTCATCTCTCCTATTTGCGGGTTTTCGTTTCCTTATTAACATCTGTAGCTCGATAGGGGTATAGTGGCCATATCAAGACTGGGGGATGAAATGTCAATGGTAGCCACAACTCATATCTTTTCTGTAAGTCAAGTTGCATGTATTTCTCTATTCTTCCAAGGGCTGCTTTAAATTCACAGGGCTCCCAGGGTCAGTATATTTTGGAATAACTATCTTCCCTGACATAATATCTGCTAACTGCCCTAGAACATGGATAGTTTCGAAATCCTTTTTCTTTCTTCTTGGTTTCTTTAAACAAGCTTCTTTAATGGATTTTCCATATATTGGGATATCTTTAATGGCTTGAAAAAGAGGAATTTGAATGTGTACATTTTTTAGCTAATCCAGAATATCAAAGGTAGGCTCTTCCATGGACTTGGATGTAGTGAGGTACAATCTCTGAGGAAAAGGTGGTTTAACCTGATGTTGTAGGACAGGCTCCTTAGAGGTAGTATCTGATACAAGTATATTTTTTGTAGGATCAGTAGGTTGTTCAGAGGCAGAGTCTAGAATCTCTGTAATTACAGGCAACTATGGAGCAAGGAGAGTGGTTCCAGACCTGAGATGGATATCATGAATATT
Organism: Sequoia sempervirens; assembly: GCA_007258455.2. NCBI lineage: Eukaryota > Viridiplantae > Streptophyta > Pinopsida > Cupressales > Cupressaceae > Sequoia > Sequoia sempervirens. Next base: position 421,388,996 of record VDFB02281492.1, on the reverse strand, counting down.
CAGGGCATAAGTTGGATACTAATTTTCTTCTGCATAATATATAGCTTGTTGTTGCTGCTACTTATTATTAGCATTTGTAAATGGCTAAGCAGACATAGGAGTTTGTTTTGAAGAGCCAAGATTTACTACAGGTGTTGCAGGAGGTGGCATGAGGGCCAGAGGTTGTGGCTGTTGAGGCTGCAGTGATCCGGGGGATTGGTTCTGCCATTGCCAAGGACCTCTCCATTGAGGATTCAGATGCCAATTACCTTGGAGTGGAGTCCATTTTCCTTGTGGCTGTTGCCAACCTCCTTGAGAAAATTACCATTGAGGACTCTGATAGTTAGGCCAATGTGGTTGAGGAGTATTCCAAGGTGGTGATGGGCCATATGTAGGTTGCCATTAGTTATTATAAGTAGAGTAAGTATTACCAAAATTCAAAGGGTCTTGAGGCATACCTTGTCTTTGAGTCCATGGTCGCCTTTGTGCAACAAAGAATACTTGGTCATCATCACCTTCCACCATCTTAAAATAAGTAGGTAATTGCTCAGCCTCTAGGTTAGCCACCATCTTGCATCTGCAGTCACATTTCTTCTATCTACAATGTGGATAGAACTCGGCCAAGACTGCTTTAGCTTCCTCATGTTTCTTTCAAGCTTGCATGGTATTCAACTCTATATCCATGTTATTTATGATATCCTGCTTGAAATCGGACAACAAATTTGTGATCTCCATCTGTGAGACTCCATTAGTTGAATATTTTCCCACCGTGGCTTGATGACCTCTACCCTTCTTAACAGTTGCTCGAGAGTAGTTAGGACATATAGTCTTGATGTCATCCCAATGCACTTGGGTTATATCTCCTCTTGCCATCAGATCCAAAGCATCTATACAGGTGTCATTGATTCCCCTTAGAAAAAGTAGTTTCTGAGATTCTTCATTGAGAGTATGGTTTGAATTCTTTTTTAGGGAAAACAAGAATCTTGAGATATAATCTTCTAAGGTTTCATCCTCCTTTTGTTGATTTCTGAATATATCATCACTCTTACTACCACTCTTACAATATTCCTTGTATTTCTCAAGGAATTTGGTTTGCATGACTGCCCAACTATCAACAACATCTCTTCCCAAACTCATAAGCCATCTAAGAGCTCCTTTTAAAGTAGCTAGAAACAACTTCAACTTGTGTGCATCTGAAGTGTAGTCATAACTATGACAGAGAATGTCAAACTCAAACAAGAAAGTGTATGGGTCCTCTGTAACTAGTCTATAGAACTTGGGAAGTAATGAAGAAGGAATATTTTTAAGGTTATCATTATTTTGCTGAGAAATGATAGGGAATTCAAAAGCTGGAGGTTGATTAGGTAGACTGTGTGCCATATTTGCTTGATTAAGTATCAAAGCAAATGGATTTTCTTCAGGTTCTTCATCAAATGGAGCAAATGGAAATTCAACAAGTAGGTTTTTATCAAATGGATTGATATCTTGGTCTCTTCCTTCCTCAAATAGATTATAAGCTAGCTCAAAATTGGTATCAATCATTGGAAGGTCCTTAGCTTGACACCATCCCAGGCAACGACGCCAAAAGATGGTTGGACCCACAAAAGGATATAAAGTCATGGCAAATCCTAACCTATAAATTGGACATTCGAGCAGGAAACTATCATCTTCTTATGGTCATTCATTTACTTTGTCAAACCAGGGAACGTATACTTGAAATGGAGGAGCACTGTATGTGCACTAAGAACCAAGTTTAGTCATGATTTACTAGAAATGAATGCTTGAAAGGAATTCTACCTATGCTGCAAGAGTGTAATGCAAAGTCTTCATAGCTTAAACAAAATAGAAATCATGACAACTATTACTATGGGACAAACCATGAACTAGCTTTATGGTGTAGGAACAAACACAGGGATGGATTCCCTATGCTGTAGAAACAATATAAAACTGAGTTTGCGCTAATTTTTTTGAAAATGAAATCTAACTTCTAATTAACAGAAAATAAGCATCTAACTACATATACCTACTAAGTGGGGCCCCTTAGCAAGCATCAACTAGTTTATGCAAATATTGAACTCAAAACTTCATCAGCTTTTATTCATTGACTGGGAATTACATACACTAATTATTCTGCTTGTAAGAAAAACTAACAAAACACTGCTCTTATTACAATACTAACTCTTACACATATTTTCTATCTTGTTCACTTGCGCAGAGGAACATTTATTTATATTTGAAAAAAATCTAACTAACTAACTCTAATAAAGAAAGACGTGGGCATGAATACATCAAGAAATCAAGGAATAGATTTCTCATGAAGGCATAACTGTTCAACATGACCCGAAGAGAATTTAGCATTCCACTCTTCCTAGATTAATGATCATTCAAATTTCTTCCCAACGACCCGATCAAGAAGTCTTCAATGGAATAAATTCCTCGACACCATCCTGGAAGTGGACTTACTGCAGGGCCGAGATCCACTGCGCTTGACTCGTTCATGGTCCCTTCAACAACCTATGATGTACAAGGAAACAGAAGAAAAAAGAAAGCATGCATGGCAACAACACGATACATTTATTAATCACACATTAACTCTATTCCACTATCCAAAAATGACATGCATAATATCAGTCATTTGGGAGGTCAAATGGGGTAATTAATATAGACACATGGATATTAAGCTACAAGAATATAGGATTGTGTAGCTATAGGATTCTACCCAATTTTAAATAAAAAGTCTTTAATCAAAGTTTTAAAAAACCATTAACAATAAGAGTATAGGTATTAAAAATACACTATAATACTCAAATTGTGAGCTTATTTCAAGCTCATCAGATTGTACAAGGATTTAGGAATTTGCTAACTAGTTTTGCAAACAAACATTAAAAAATTATGAATTGTAATGATCCACTAGTCCCACAAGTAAAGTTTAACATATTGTTTTCTATTCTAATTATATATATGTTCATAACGTTTAATTGATTGTGTCTCTTGATGAATACACATTTAAATGTATAATATTTATCAAATCCTATTTCATTGTTAATATAAAGGACCCTAATTTACTATGTATCAACCTAAATCTATCAAATAATTTCTTCCATAGGCATGCCTACATACTTGTCTACATACAATGCAAATGAAATTTAAAACATTTAAGCAATGCAAATGAATTTTTTCCCTTATCAAATATTCTCAAGTTTGAAATTAGGGTTTTCAAATGCAAAATGATTTGTTTGATTTCAATTTAGGGTTTTAGCATTTTTTTTTGTTTAAATTCAATTTAGGCTTTCAAGAAGCAATTAGGGGTTTTGAATACATTTTTGTTTCATTTCAAATAAAGGTTTTCAAATGCAATTTTTGTTTGATTTGAATTTAGGGTTTCAAAAAAGTGATTAGGTTTTCAAATGCAATTTTTTATTTCATTTCAATTTAGGGTTTTCAAATGAAATTTTTTGTTTCCTTTCAATTTAGGGTTTTCAAAAGCATTTTTTTTTGTTTGATTGAACAATTTAGGTTTCAAAAACTTATTTTTTTTTCTTAAGATATGATTTAAGGTTGATTTCTTCATTTCTATTGAATATCTTGAGGGTTTGATTTCATTTTTTCTTCTATTTCTACTAATCATGATTTCTTCTATTACAGGTAAATAAAATACATAAAATGATAAATAAATTGAAAAAAAACATGTTAAAATATATTATTGTATTAATTTAAAAAAAAACGTGAAAAAAAAAGATTGGGGGTGGAGGTATTAGAGCCTTAGTTCTAACACTAGGTACTCTAGGTTCATATGAGCCCATTATGTTGTCCTAGTTGCTTAGACTCTTGAGACTATGTTTCTCCCTTCTGTTATCCTCACTTAGCAACCTGAGATTTGTCCTTTGGTGGTGTTTTTCCAATGGTGCAAAAAACTAGTGGAAATGATAGGACCCTCGGTGTAGTGCCCAATGCAGCAATATTCTTTCTATCGAGGATGCATTATGGACCCTTGTGTAGCCTTGTGATGTGATTTTCGGTGATGTGAAATTGTGTGTGTATATGAGGAATGTATGTTAATAGTACCTATGAAATGATAAATTGGGGCATGTGGAAGATCATCATGGAAAAAAATAGGCCCTTAAGTGGCGAAAAATTCAGAAAAATCAAAGTTAGGCAACTTGACCAAAAATTTTGAATAAGTTATCTATATTATTTCAAAAATATGTAAGAATAGAATCTATAGAAAATTGAATATAGTTTTTAAAATACTAGATTTATTTAAAAAAATAAAAATATATTTGGTGAAAATTTGAAATTTCAATGTAGTAGTACTTAAATTTTAGGGAAAAAATAAGTAAATGCATCTGTCTAACCACCCTAACCACAATAAAATGATAATATTATTTATAATATTTTAAATATAAGTAGAGGACTCATGTTCTGATGTGATGCACAATTTTTTGTAAGTTTTTTCCAAGTAAATAATTAATTATGCATTTTTTATTACAACTTTTAAAAAATATAAAAACTCGTATGTTTGACCACCTAAACTTGGTTAAAACTTCATGAAATTATTTTTTTCTTCTTTTAATCCTATAGTATGTGAAGCATAGAATGTGACACATGTTTTGGATTCAAAAAATATGATACCGTTTGAAAGTTATAAATATTTTTCAATCAACCTATCAATCAAGACTTTAGTCGTAATTCAAATAAAAAATGAATAATAATTATTTATTAAATTCAAAGTAAAGAATAATTTATATTAGTGAAAATTTGATAATCTCCTTTAAAAACTCTTTTCATTTCATTAATTTTGGGTAAAAAGCAAGTCATTAGCCACATACCCTACACATTCCCATCATATCACCACTTTTTGACCCATCATATTGCCACTTTTTGGCCCATCATGATTCTACACATACCCATTGTGTTTCCATGTTTCTAAAAAGGTGTAAAATCATGATCGTGTGTCGACTATGTTATGAGATTTAGTGTTGCGAAAAGAATACATTGGAATGTCTTGTCTATAAATGATGGATATTTAATGAAAATGTGTGGTTTGTTATGTTGTGTTTTATGGAAGTGTAGCATTCTGATGTAATGAATTAGTTTTGATGTCAGTACTAATGTGTTATGTTTCCACCCTAGTTTCTGACTTCTAGGAGTAAGTCAAGTTTTAGGGGGGAGGATGTAGTTCCCCTCCATTCTCACCATGAATGTGTGGGTAGGTTGGCCTTGGAACTCAGAGGTCGAGAAAAAATAATAGGGATAATTAAAGGTATGTGCTAATGATGTAAGTAGTTGATCTATTTTATGATACTTTATATAGATGCATTCTTATGATCAATATGCAATTATGACCATTATGTGATTATCATCTTGATTGCTATGTAGTTGATGGTTTATGAGTGGATGTAGTTACTTGTTTGTTGTGTTTGGGTGAAATAGACAGTGTCACATTACCCACTTCTGAGTACCCTGCTACACTACAAATTCCTTTCACGGTGTGTCTGATTGTATGATCATGTATATGCTCGACCATTTGGTGTGCTGCAAGTTACATGTACTAGCCATTTATGCCACCTGAATTAGTAGGTTTGAGCATCCCCTAAACCCAATGGAACAGTTGATCAGAGATAACATTTGGTCCCCTACCCTATCCATCATCCTCAAAGATGATGAGTACTGGTTCATCACCTCGCCAGTGTTGTCTTATGTCTGTGGTCAATTGGTCTTTCTTTGAACCCTAGTTATGGTTTAGGTATTTGTTGTTGAAATTTGGTTTGTTTAATTTAATTTTTTTTAATAAATGTTGTTTTTGATTAATTGATGAATTAAATAAATTATTAAGTAAAAGTATTTAATAAATAGATATAAATATATTTATTAATGATTATAGGTTATAATAAATTAAAAGTGTGATGAAATATAATAATATAAAATAAAATAACAAGATGTGATAACTGGTTGCTAAATAGTAAAAATAATTAAAAAGATAGAAAAATATTTTGTGGAACACATGCACAGTTTTTAATTGATTGTCAAAAAAGGAAACTAGTTGTCTATTTGAGATTTTTTAGTTTTATTATATTTTTATTTTTAAAATAAAATGGCTTTCCTTGTGAATAATTATCATTTTTGGAGAGGTATTCATTATGGATTGATTTTTGTCTCCAAAAGGAGAAATAATACTTCTATCTGCAAGAAAAAATTGGAAAAGCAATGGCATTCTATTGATTGATTCTAGAAAATTTAATTGGGAATTAGAGAAATCAGGTTGCAAAATTGAAGGATTCATTTTGGCATTGGACTTCGTCTTAGCTAGTGTTGGATTCTAGGTTGGCTTCATTTTGTTCCTTGTTTCGTTTATCTGATTTATGTAATTTGATTTCTTCTTTCCTCTGTTTGTTGAAAATGATTGCTTGTTCGTTGAATGTGTTTCTGAATGCTTCATAAATTTTAAGATTTCAATTGCTTCCTTGCAAAAGCTATCATGTTCTTATTCTACAAAATTGATCTTAGGATTGTGTCGAATTTGTTCTTCATGTTGTTTGTCATCTTTTGTAAGTTTCTAAGGCCTATCCAGTAAACCATATTCATGCGGCTCCCTTAATGCCTAGGTATGTGCAGGATCATGATGGGCCAAAAAGTGGCAATATAATGGGTATTTGTAGGGTATGTGTTTGATGACTTTTTTTACCCAAAATTGATGAAATGAAAAGGATTTTTAAAGGAGATTCTCAAATTTCTACCAATAAAAATTATGCTTTACTTTGAATTTAATAAAAAATTATTATTCATTTTCTATTTGAATTATGACTAAAGTCCTGATTGATAGGTTGATTGAAAAACATCTATAGCTTTCAAATAGTATCACATTTTTTGAATCTGAAACATGTGTCACATTCTATGCTTTAGATACTATAGGATTAAAAAAAGTTTTGAATTTCATGAATTTTTACCAAGTTAAGGTGGTTAGATGCACAAATTTTTATATTTTTTTGAAAGTTGTAATAAAAAATCATAATTAATTATTTACTTGGGAAAAAATTACAAAAAATATGTATTATATCCGGGCATGAGCCTTCTAATTATATCAAAAATATTATAAAAATATATTATCATTTTATTGTGGTTAGGGTGGTCAAACAAACACCTACTTCTTATTTTTTCCCTGAAATTTAAGTACTACTATATTGAAATTTCAAATTTTTACTAAATAGATTGTTTTTTTTTAGAAAAAAAAAACCTAATAGTTTAAAAACTACATTCAATTTGTTACATATTCTATTCTTACATATTTTTGAAATAATATAGATAAATTATTCAAATTTTTACATCAAGTTTCTTAACTCTATTTTTTCTGAATTTTGTTGCCACTTAAAGCCTATTTTTTCCATGATGATCTTGCACATACCTGCCTACCTTTTGCATTTTATGGAAGTTTCTTAGCCTTTGAAGGATTATTTCAATGCCCTCTCTCCCTCCATGATGTCGTTGTTTTGCATTACATTGAATGATTTTTCTTTGCTTTCGATGTTGGTTATCTGACTCGTCCCTTGTATTGTCCATCTGAATTAGTGTGTTGCGCCCTTAAACTAATGATTACAAACTTTTCTAATGGAACCCAATCTTTTGTGTTGTCTATACTTCTCTGGCTATGGTGTATTTTTCCTCATTCCCTGATTGCTTTATGGTGTTATAAATTCTGAACAGTCATGTGCATTCGTAGAATTCACTTGTATGTATCGAATGATATAGAGTTCAATGGTTCTTTGTAGGCAATCGACATATTAACCTGCTTATGGCACGGTCATAAGATAGCCAATATTTGATAATCGATGTTGATTATTTTGATTTTTATTCCATGGTTGTCTCATAAGAATGGCTTTTGATGTTGCATGAGCAATTTTTCATTCCTACATATTTGCCTGGGTAGTGCTCCTGAGTTAAGATGCATTTGAATTGGAATGTATATGGTGGGCCCTTTACTGCATTATACCTCAAGCTGTCGATCTGATTTCAAGTACTTCATTTCTTTTATGTTTGCCAGAAATATTTCATGTGCCATTCAATACATCATGTATACTAGTAATCACTGAAAAAATACATGTTGTGTGTTGGTAGTCAATGCGTTATGAACTTTGGTAATTGTTGGGTATATTTCACGGTTGAACTCGATGAACTTGCATTCAAATTAGATAATGGATGCATAAGTATAATGCTGAGAATTCGGTGAATGTATGTATGTTGTTGTTGATTGCTACATAGGCAATATGTGTTCGGCTTTTGACTGTTGAACTGCAAATCCATTTCAATGTTTATGTGTTGAGAGATTGGTATTCAATTTACATGTTCCCTATTTGATGTTCGTTGAATTGTTGTGTGTGGTATTTGATGAAAATAATTTAAAATGGAATTAGATTTATGTTTGTATGGCTTTCATTTTTGAACTAGTGTCATTTTAAAAGCTTGAGTCATCTTTAAAATTGAATTCTTTAAATCTCTATTGATTTGGTATCACGTGATTTTATGATGTTATAGTTGAGGGCGATCTGGTTGCTTGAGTTTATACTTGTCTTTGTATGTTTGATGACTTCTTATTATGTTGTCATGCGATGCAAATTTTGATGTATATTTGTTATGAGATGAATGCTTGTACGATTGGAATTTGGTGTTCTAGTAATAGGTGCTATTCAGATATAGATATATATATATATATATATGTTTGTTATATTAAATTCTATAATATTGGAAGCTGCTTTATATTTATAATATATAAATATAAATATATATGCCAATTTTGGGTATATATTTATATATGTATATGTATAATTGGATATATATATTATGGTGATAGAAAAAGTATATATGTTTCTGCTTGTAAGAGAACAATTGATTATGTAGATGAGTAAAATGGAAAAAAATTAAATAAGAAAAGATTGAATTATTTATATTGAAATAATTGGAAAATTAATTAGAAAATAAAAGAAATTGATTTAATAATATTTAAATAATTGAGAGATTTATTTAAAGGAATGGGTATGTGAAGGATCATCAAGGAAAAAATAGGCCCTTAAGTGGCGAAAAATTTAGAAAAGTTAGAGTTAGGCAACTTGACGTAAAAAATTGAATAAGTTATCTATATTATTTCAAAAATATGTAAAAATAGAATCTATAGAAAATTGAATGTAGTTTCTAAACTACTAGGTTTATTTAAAACATAATAATCTATTTGGTGAAAGTTTGAAATTTTAATGCAGTAGTACTTAAATTTTAGGGAAAAAATAAGTAAGTGTCTGTCTAACCACCCTAACCACAATAAAATGATAATATTTTTTTATAATATTTTAGATATAAGTAGATGACTCATGTCCCGATGTGATTCATATTTTTTGTAATTTTATTCCAAGTAAATAATTAATTATAATTTTTTTATTACAACTTTTAAAAAATATAAAAAATTTGTATGTCTGACCACCTTAACTTGGTCAAAACTTCATGAAATTCATTTTTTTTAGTTTTATAGTATGTAAAGCATATAATGTGATGGATGTTTTGAATTCAAAAAATGTGATACCATTTGAAAGCTATAGATGTTTTTCAATCAACCTATCAATCAGGACTTTAGTCGTAATTCAAATAGAAAATGAATAATAATAATTTATTAAATTCAAAGTAAAACATAATTTATATTGGTGGACAGCTGAGAATCTACTTTAAAAACCCTTTTCATTTCATCAATTTTGGGTAAAAACAAAGTCGTCATCCACATACCCTACACATACCCATCATATCGCCACTATTTGGCCCATCATGATCCTACACATACCCAAATGAATCAAATGATCTTTTTAAAATGTTGGTTTCTTTCATATTCAATTATTGCCACTAGTACAAAAACAACAATATATGACTAAATATACTACTAAAAATTGCATATAAATGACTAATTTTGGTCACATGACCATTAGTAGTTTATTGCTGGTCATTTATAACATGACCAAATTTATGAGTAAACTATTTTAGTCATTTATCTAGTCATTGATTTAGTCATTGATTTGGTCATTGATCTAGTCATTAATTTAGTCATTGATTGTTGTTAACTAGTCATTTATTTAGTCATGATAGTGATTTCTTTAGTCATATATTTAGTCATGGTAGTCATATATTTAGTCATTACTTTAGTCATATATCTAGTCATTAATTTAGTCATATATTGAGTCATTAATTTAGTCATTACTTTAGTCATTAATTCTAAAGTCATATATTTAGTCATTAATTTAATCATTTTTATTTACTGGTTTTCATTAATTAGTAGTAAATATAATCATGAAATAAATAATTTACTAAATACCATAAATTTTATAATGCAAAATTAACATAATATTAAACTTGAACTAAACCTAAAAGAAAATAAAAATATTACATATACGAACAAACTACAACATCCTATAATTAAAAGATTAATTCAACATCATGATAAATAAAGGTAATCTGCAATAAAAAAAATTAATGTATATATATATCAAGTTATAAGATGTCAAAGTTGTCTAAGAGTTTCCAACTCTTTCAAATACACCATGAGAATTAAAATTCCTAAACAACATATTCAAAATACTACATAAAGCATTCAACCAAGATGTCTAACAACTAGTACATGATAAACATATTCAACAATGTCATTTTTGCAAATATTTTAGTGGCCACCGTGCAAAGGTTCCCTCTTTCTCTTTCAGACGAACAACTCTATCTATTTTGTCTTCATAAACAAGGGGTATGTTACTCAAGTGACCTTTAAAATGTTTACATTTGCATCTCCTATTTCTTTCAAGTTGACTCTATGTACAATAAATAGGGAGTGAATCTACCCAATGCCCACAACATCACCATCAAATAGATCCGACACCCTAACTTTATCCCCTTCTTTGAGTTTATCAATACAATTCTGCAAAAAGGAAAAAAATAAACAAATTATATTACATAGGTAATGATTACCTTTGTTTGCATAATAAAACAACTTACTTCAATAGTACTTGCATGTGTGTTAAAATAATTGCAAAAGGAAAATTTCAAAAATAATTGCAATGATACCTTATGAATGTTTTACCCTAAAAATTACCTTAGCAGTCTCACATTTTTGTTGATCAAGAGGCCTAGTAGTCTAGACAATTATTATCATCCATAGGGTAAGACAATTATGAAGAGCTCTACAAAGAAATAACAACAGTAAGAGTAAGACAATTAATAATATTTTTGTCACACCTCAAATCTAGCAAAGCAAGAAAAACATAATTTCTTGTGACAAGTCATTGAAAAGATGAAATAAATGATGACAATTTCTTCTAATCCTTCATCAAGTATCTATGCTATGATAATTTAAATGTATTCCTCCTTTTGAGGTTGATAACAAGTGGAAAGAGCAATAGCCATGATAGCCCGATAACAACAGCCCTAATGTGCTTACAACTGAGTGATAGTAAGCAAAGTCATGAACTAATTCTTAGATAACCTGCATTTTCAACCACATAATGTTTAAAAAGCATGTATGGCAAGGCCATAGTAATGGTTTAATAAGCTTGCCCATGATCAATTAAAATTTGTGGTGCATATGTTTAAACTAATTATTTAGTGCATGAAATATCAATAATATAAGTAAACATATTTTTTAGCTATGTTTTTTAAAAATGCTAAATGACAGAAACTTAGTTCATCACTATAATCTAAAGGGTTATCATAACAAGATAAACATATTACAATGTTATTGTATCTAAATAAAGATATTTGTTAACATTTAAATACTATCACAATTATATATTAAAGATATAATATTCTTAATAGTGACTGATGTAAAAGACGTGAGCATGTCCTCTTGACAAGTTTGACAAAATTTTAAGAATAGATATGATAATCATTACTCTATTTGATCTACTGATATACAAGTATATTATCTAACCTTGCGGATAATTATTTCAAAGTAGACACTCAATGTAACACTCTCCTCACACATATGCGTGAATACCTACCATACCATTTTATTCTCTCTAAGTTTAATGACTTGTATGCAAGTATCGAGGATACAGAGCATAATATTAAATCAACAACATTACTTTGTAGAACTAGATTTCACTGCTTCTATCCCATAATTAATTTCCATGAATCATATAAAGTAGATTACATAAAAAACATACAATGATCCAGATGTATATTTACATAGAAGATTACAGATAAGGGGAATTTGTGATATTCTTGCCAAAAGGGTGGACATAGGGATAAGCGATTCATAATACTATATATATATACAAAGCAGAGTCTCCAAAAGGCCTTACGAACTTTCATGCAACGTGATTAGTATGGGTTGTAACTACCTGAATAGATTTGGATGCAAAAATACCTACACCAAGTTCTTTATAGATATGCATGCAAATATGGAAACACATCCATTAATTCCAGAACTAAATGACCACACCCACTAGAGGTTTAATCCCATTAAATACAGTGATACCAGGATAGGATTTGTATCAAAACGTTAGAGGCATCTCAATTTCTTGTAGATAGCTTGAATCGAGTAAAATAATTTGGAAAGTAGTCTTGGGAATAAGAGCATAGATTTACTCATAATCGATTTTACCATCTATGGTTTCAGATTGAAGTGCAACCATAAATTATTTTACAGAGGAAGCCAAAAATGACAATTACGAGTTATGCAAGTAATCTAAAATTTTATCCTTAAGATTTTTGTCAGAATATGTCATCATCCAAGAGTAATGAAATAAAAATTTACAAGTTTCAGAGTTAAGTAGTCGATAGAATGTTTAAGAACATGGTAGACACTCAAATTTAAACATTCAGTTTGTAGGAAGGTAAGAATCTCACACCTAGTAATTCATCATGTATGACAACACCTTGGTAACAATCTTATACCTCTGTTTTAGGTCTGATCCTTGCCTCCCATGGAAATACACTAACCCCTCGAGGCATTGGATTCACTCATAAATAGATTGTTGTTCAATATACAAGAAATGATTTTTGATATAAAACTGTTGTTGCAAAAGCTGTTGCTTGGTTTCTTTCCTTCATCAATCTTTTGCTTCTTCCACTAACGATACATCACACACATAGAGATTGTTCTACAAGTTTCTAAGATATTCTAGATATCTATTGTAATATTAATAGACTATCTATTGCACAAAATTCCTAAAGCTTATACACAAAAGTCAATATAGATGTAAGAGAAACATGAGGGTCCATATTAGTATTTCTAATCTTAATACCAATCAACCATGTGAAATGTCACGAAGATTATTAGTCCCTGCCTTTAAAGCAGGAGACTAATGTTTTTGGTGAGCATAGCACATATTAATCTGTGCATCAAAAACTGAGCTGAGGATATAATCAAATGCTAAGCGAAAGTTTCCAATTTTCATTTTATTTTACTGCATATAAATTTGAGATTTATCTCCATTCTCCTTGGCCAGCGGCTAATTCACTGGGGTTTACATTTTTGCAAAAATGATTTTGAAATAATTTTGTAGAGCCTGTCCAATAAACATAAGAGGGAAAAATATCATGTATGTTTTCCTAATTTGTTTTTTCTATTTTTTTAGGAAGGGCACATCCATTTGGAACAAGGTGTGTGGCATTATATTGTTTCCACATTTTGCATAAAGGGATAGATGGATTTAAGCCCCCTCTTCAACATCGATCTCTGAATGCTTCTTGTTTCATTCTCTTGTGGGGTTGCAGTAATCACAATCACCTGTGGAGCTTAGCTTTGGATTGGGGAATAGGCATTTATTTTCCAGGTGTCACATTGTTTTTTCCCTTTTAAGTCTACTACAACAGTTGAAACTGGAGCCAAGAATAAGATTCCTCCATTTATAATGCTTTGATGGATGCCCATACTCGATCCAAAAATACTCTCATTGCAACAGGGGAGTGAGAATGTTGGAAAATTTTGTGAAGTTTGTCAAAAAAAAACCTATCAAATCTTTTTTCTTGAGAATTTCTAAGGCTTTCTAAACAATCCATTGTGTGGATAAGCCCATTTTGTTCAGAAGCAGTCTTTTGTATCGATTTTTTCTTGATTCACCTTATTTAGAAAAAAAAATTAAATTCTGATTTGGCAGGGTTTTGTAAACAAAATTTCCCTACAAACTCTGCCCATTAAGGAATATCCTAAAATGATGGTAATCCACGAGGATGGACGTGGAATCTATTATGCATATGACTATTGCATTTACTTGAACATTTTTTTGAAGTCTTGTTTTTTTAACAAATCTATTTTATGCATAACCTGCAGTGGTTGCAGTCCATGAGCCCCCATTTCTTTGAGGCATTCTGTCAAAGAATTCGCATGCTTTGTGTTAGGCCTGTGAAGTTTTTGGTGTTTCTTGTGTATTGTTGGTTGACATCTTCTGTTATTAGATGCTCCAAGCCATTGAATGATAATTTTTATTTGGGAGGAATCAAAACATTGGAACATGATATGTGTGAAGCAGTTGCAAGAAAAGGAAAGAATTCAAGTGTATTAATAGGAGTTCTTTGTGAAAGTGTCTCAATCCAAGTCCATATGTGAATATTAGTTTGAGTACTAAGGGTCCCCTTCTAGATGAGCATAATATTACACTGACTGTGAGTGGAGTAATATTTCCAAGAGCTTATGATTGGGTTGCCCTTATTTCTCCTTCTACTGCAGAGTAAAAATTGATTTGCAGTTTTCTCTTTGATGGTTGATACTGGCTGGATTTGAACCCCTTTCTTGCATTGGATGCAAGTTTGTGCTTTCACTTTCACCCTGTATTATAATTGACTGAGTACAACTCAATTGAGCTAATTTGATCATGTGTGCTATTCAAAATAAAGCAGGTTAGTGAGACTTATGTTTGCGGTGAGCATAGCACATATTAATCTGTGCGTTGAAAACCGAGCTGAGGATATAATAGACGCTAACCCAAAGTTTCCAGTTTCCATTTTATTTTACTGCATAAAAAATTGAGATTTATCTCCCTTTTCCTTGGCTAGCAGATAGTTTGTTGGGGTTTACATTTTTGCAAAAATGATTTTGAAATAGTTTTGTAGAGCCTATCCAATCAACATAAGAGGGAAAAATATCATGTATGTTTTCCTAATGTTTTGTCTATTTTTTTAAGGAAGGGCACATGGACCTGGAATGGGGTGTGTGGCATTATATTGTTTCCACATTTTGCAGTAAGAGAAAAATGGCTTTAAGACCCCTCTTCAACCCATATTTTTATTTGTCTCCCTTTCTTCAGTTGCTAATCGATCTCACAATGCTTCTTGTTTTGTTCTGTTGTGGGGTTGTAGTAATCACAATCGCCTGTGGAGCTTAGCTATGGATCGGGGAACGAGTATTTATTTTCTAGGTGTAACATTGTTTTCTTTCCTTTTAAGTCTACTACAATAGTTGAAACTAGAGCAGGGAATGAAATTCCTCCATTCATAATGCTTTGATGCATGCCCATACTCGATCAAAAAATACTCTCATTGCAATAGGGGAGCGAGAATGTTGGAAGATTTTGTGAAGTTTGTCATCTCAACCCATAGCCTGCCAGAAACATAAGGAGTATACCAGCAAAGAGAGAAACAAAAGATTTCTTTTAAGAACAGTATTTCCAATGAGGGCGTGTTTCAAAGAAGAATGATTAAAATCCAATAGCTAGAGCCTAGATCTATCAATCTATAGTATCATATATGTTACCTAGACATTTCCTTTGTTCATTCCAGAGTGATTCTTTTGATGTTGAATGTGAAATCAGACCAAAAACCACTCATATGGAAGTTGTACATTAATTCAGTTCAGAATTGAAGTCAATAATCCAAAGCACTAGCACTCGGCTTTTATTTTTCAAAATCTTGATTAAAAGCTTGGGTAGGTTTCATGCAGACATAAAATTTTGTTGACTGCAAGAAGAAGGAACATTCACTTGGAAAATTGAAATATAGTGCTATTAGCCTATTACAAGTCAATTGGATCAAATTTCTGATCCCAGCAATAGGTGCCCCAGTCAAGTTATTCAAGCTTCCTACAACCTCATGATTTTTTGAGGCTTCTTGAAGGCACACAAACAGAAGCTGCTCTACGAGTTGTATTGAAAGGACTTCTATTCTAACAAGATGATGGACATATATTAGCTAATGCATGTGCTTGATAGGAGTCAATTCAAACAACAATCAATGTCTTAAATATATGTTGAGATGTATGCTTATGCATAGGAATTGAGGTCAAACACCATATTGAGGTGCACATAATTGTGAAGACAATTTGTTTTGATGATTTCACAATACATAGGTGCACACTCCAGCATGCTACTTGAAAATTGAATGTTGCAGCATTGGAATTGTAGTATTGGAATGACTAGACTTTGGCAACTCTCTTCGCATCTAGGAATTGTAATTATGTTTGCTATAAATTTTCTATATTTCTGATAATAATATTGCTGCAATTGTTCTTGAAAATTCTAGTTAACTGAATTATCTGTTAACTGTAATTCTTGCTGCAATAATAGGATTAAACAGTGATTGCAAATTGTTGTTCATTTTGGAAGGGTTTATCATACATTTCTGCATATGTGGTTAACTATGTTATCTGTTGCAGTAGATCTGATTTGAAATAAGCTTTAAGCGCTAGTTTTTAATGGAGTTAAATCAATTAGATGTTAGTGTGGATTTTTTTCTCCTAACACCCACTTTATTCACTAAAGCTACCTATGTTATTTCATAATCGTTGTTGAATCCTTTACCTGGACACAAAACCAATGTCCCATTTGAAGCATTTCATTTTGGAACTTGGTGGTAAACAAGCAAAGTTTGCAAGAAAAAAATATACCAATTAACTGTCCCTATTACATTTTTGAAAAAAATTCATGGGCTTTTTCAAGAGGCTGCCTTTGTGACTATTTTGTGTTTGCTTTTACTTCGAATAAACATAACATTCTTAAGCCTTAAGCCACATCTGTTGTTGATAGCTTATGCTAGCTATTGCTTTCTTCCACTGCAATGTTTTTTCTGTCTAAGAAGTAAACATAGTGACTAGTCTTGGTTGTTTTCCTATTTAGAAGTTTTATGTATATATTGAAGCATTTAACTAAAGAGATTTCCATTGTTGCATGTGGTCTTTCATTATGCTAATGAAGTTCTTTAGCTTGTTGTCAAATTTTTTGAAGTATTGTTTTGTTTAATAAATTCTCAATCTATATTTTCAATGCAGATGGAAAGAAATTCAAGGATCTGTTTGAAGAAATAGTCGAATCTCAATCCAATATATCCAAAGAAGAAGAAAATCTACAGATTCAACTGCTGAACTACTTGGATCTCTAAAGGTTGAAGATAAAACCAAGGAGTCAAGACCTCAAACTCAACAGAAGGATAACCAAGTTGATCAAAAGGAAAATCCTACAAAATCAGTTGAGCTTAAATAGGAAGCTTGATTGGCATGTAGTAATGCTTATTACTATTTATATTGTTGAGTATCTGGAGTGTTCAATGACTCTATAAGCAGTATGTCTCTGACGTTTAGCTGTGTATCGAGAGAAAAATATTTAATAATTTGTGCAATAGAATTTTTTAGGGGTTGTTAAACTTGCCAGCTAAATTGAGGACGTAGTTAAATTGATCTTAAACAATTTTTTTTCCATGTGAAGAAACTTGAACCAGACATATACTATTCATTAGTTTTATTGGATATGTATTTGGAAATTCAGCATGCAACCATATATGGATTTGTTTTTGTTGGAAACTGGAAAATAGTAATACAGATTTTGTATTATGTTATGAAAATTGGCCTCATGTTTTGTATCCTCGGAATACTAGGAACATTCAAGGCTTCAGAGTTGTCATATACAAAGCAAGTAATCCAGATATGGTGGAAATTAAATACTGTCCAATAACACTTCAACTTCTACTATGCTCAATTTGTAATTGTGTGCTGCTAATGTAGACTAGGATTATCTTCGCATACATTGGCAGAGAAGACCAAGGTCAAAAGGATAGTGTTTATTTTCTTGTCTGGAATTTTTCTTTTTCTTTCTTGATTACAATAATATTTTCATTCTTCTTTGATTGATAAATAATGATCTTTCCATCAATGATTTAGAGGAATTATGTAACTCTGCACCCTGGCTAACAACATTTGTTATAGTATGATGGATCATGTAACTTATGATTCGAAACGTTGATGTGAAAAACCAAAACACAATCAAATCCAGAAATTAATAGCACTACTTGATGGATTGTGGAAACTTGATATCGTTAACATTTGTTATGCTTAGCAGATTTACAACAAGGAATTAGCAGATTGCTACAAACACCTATCCTCACTACTTGTAAAAATTACGAATAAGGGTATCTTTGGTAAAGCAGAAAAATATAGTCAGTGTAGAGAACATACAGATGCCATAACCAAAATGTGCATGTTCTTTTTCTGATTATTGAGGCATCCTTCTCAAAACCAGTGTTAAAAAATTATATGCATGCCTTACAGCCAGCCTTCGAAACATAGAAAACAGAGCAAATTCCCATACACCCAAAATTGCTTAAGGCAGAGACTCCAGCTGGCGTACAACTCTTGTTTTTGACAAACTTTATGTGCTGTATCAATCCAATATTATGATTTATTGTAGCTTAAGTTTGCAAATATCACTAGTTTGCATATTCTTATTAACTCTATAACAAATTTCTTGTACTGTCCACCACAACATATCATCTATTTTGAAAGCTATCAAAAAAAATTTCCAGTAATACAAACAGGACGAACTGTTGACAAAGGAAGCAACTATGTTTGACAAATATAGCAATTTTGTCTATCAGACTGTAGTGGATGGTATGAAATGCTTACCGTGAGAAGCCTCAATTCTAAATCTGGGAATTTTGTGCTCTCCTTGACACTAGCTCAATCGAATTGATGGAATATATATTGCACCTACCTATCCTCTAACCCATGGGAATATACTACATTCTCAGTGCAACTCCTCGGGGTGTATTTTCAACAAGTTCAATCGAAACATTACTTTTTTTTTTTTGAACCAAACTTAAAGTCGTAACTTTGTCTTGTGGTATCATATAAAGGAGAAAGAGGATTGTATTACCCAATACCAAATTAATCACTAGAGAATATTGTTGTTTGATGAGCTAGCTAGGGAAGAACCATCTTTTGGGCATAACACAAAGGAATCCTATGTCTATTTCACCAATCCTCAGTGCATTTGCACTAGACATCATATGGTTAAATCTCTAGAGCTGTAGTAGAATTGGCTGCTCATTATTTTGTTCTAAATTTTTCTGAGCTGACTAGTTATATTTAGAAATTGTTTCTTTAAATATAAAGCCCTTAATCTTTTTAAGGGAAAAAATTCATTCACATGAGAGAAACTTTCTAATCATAATTGTACATTGAAAGCCAAAATCCACTCTGATTATAGACTTTGCACACACTGCATGCACCGCACCTAACTAAAGTTAGTAGTAAGTAAATACATCATGTGGTGGATAAGTTCTAGTCATATGTCACAGTTCAACCATGAAGTAATCAAACAAAAACAAAATTGACTTGTAATATGTTATTTAAAATTTTGAATTTGTACAATACAGCCATATGGACAGGTTACTTTTGCATTCAAAATAGGCTCAACATAATTTAATTTCTTCTATACATAGTATTTTAAAGTTAGATTAAATACACTAATTCTATGAAAGTACAAGTTCTCTATCTTTTCTATTGGATAGAGAAACGTAAATTTAGTGTTAAGTAATTGATATAAATTTGTGGTGTAGACGAGGTTGCGAGGCTAATTAAAATTCTACCTAGCCTTGTAGTCAAATTCAAAAACCTCAACCCAAGAAGTAACCAATGCAATTTGAAATCAGATTTAATGACAGGTTTCAATTTTTCTTCTATAGTTCATTCAGACATGCACAAGAAATAAAGGCTTCAGGAATACAAAATTCTTCCATAGCAGACCTAGTCTAGTTTACAACGTATAAGTTATTCAAAATATTTTTTCATACAACATATACTTTTCAATTTTCATTATTGGGTCTCAGTTCTCTTCCTATAGCCTTTGTATGCTTACTCTATTTAAGCTTCCTTACATGCTCTATTTTTTCATGTTCTGCAAATAATCTTTCATTTAGTTTGCTATAGCATCCAACTGCTTCATTCAAAATTCCATTTCTTCTTCAAACTTGATATCCTTCTCTCTATGGACCTGATCTAATCTTTCTTTTTGTTAATCTCTACCCTGTTCTGTAACTCACAGCCAAGAAACTATTGGTATCCCTTGCAAAAACCAGTCACCAAAGTCCTTAGGGTTACTACATACGACCAACAGGGAAGGAATGACATCCATAATGATTTTAACAGCAAAGAATAATGCCAAAACACCCACATAGCCAAGGAACATAGCCTATTCTTTCTGGGTGCCATGGTGTGACTATATGGCACAATGTGGAGTACGCGGAAGTTTAATACTTTAGTGAGGGTTCCTTTGAAAAATCAATATGAATCAGTCAGGGACTCTCATTTAAATAATGCGCTACAAGATCCAGAGTAGAACAGGGAGTCTAATCTTTGAAGGCCGTTGTGGTTTGTAAGTGCAGAAAGGTGACTAAGTTTTATTACTTTTTGCATGAAGTTAGATTTCATGGGGATAGATACATGATTTCCAAAATACAAATTATGCATGGTACCAACTCATTAAGAGTGAGTGATAAATGGAGAATATGATTTTCCTCCTAGTTGTAGTGTATGACAAAATGTCTTAGAAGATGTGGTGGTTATGACTTGTTTTGGTTGCTTCCATGTTGTGCATACACATTGTATGTTGTCACATCTTGAAAATTTTCCTCCTCACAAGGCTCCAACAGTATATGTACACTTTGCTTTTTCATCTCTGGTAGGGCCTCGAAAAATCATTAGGGATCCAATATTTTATCTAATGCCAAATGAAGGAAGCTATTTCTCAGAGCGTATTGGCAAATAATCTATTAGGAAATTATTTAAGTGTTATAAATTGCACAAGCCTCAGATGACTACACTCTCACAATCACCCTGCTAATGCAAATTAACACAACACAGCTACCCTTAGATGACACACAAGACAATACCACTAGAAAAGAGGGTAGCTATTCCAACTCTATCAGATGACACAATACTAAGAAGTCATTATATTTGACATGAAACACATCAGGAATAATAAGGAGAAGCTTATGAAGCAATTGTAAAAGCATACAAAGCAGCTGTGAAACAATTTTCATCTAATATAAAACAACACTCAATAGAAATTTATCATTTCTGCAACATTGAGACTGCATCTTCCTGTGAAGGAATTTAAAATCACCACAGACCAAAAACAACACAATCAATGAGATTGATCATATGAATGTAATAATGGTGGTATCTTCTTCATTCTTTGACAGTTTCAACTTCCATGCTTCTCTCTCATATAACCTTGCTTTGTTACCTCTTGTTAAACAAATCTGCACAAACAAATTCATAAATACAAGTGCAAGTATCGTTCAGTTTAATAATATATCTATAATACACGACAAGTAACTTCACCAACCACCCAACAATCTGTGCTACCAATCAATGACTTCGATTATAATTTGAAGAGAGTAGTCCCATTTTGGAAATGATATTAGTTCTTGTGCTCCAAATTTGCATGTTGTGTCCAATGCAAAAGTTGATACATCTTAAATTTTATATCATGTTCATAATATTCACCATATGCTTCATGTACAACTAATTCAAGCTAAAGTTTTTTGCCTAAAGCTGAAACCAAAGTTGGTCTAGACAACATATCAGTTGGTTCGTTATTCACACCTCTGGTTGTAAGAAATACATCCATTTGTAGTGACTTGCTGCAATTATTGCAAATATTTGGTAAGGAGAAAATCTAGAAGCAATTCGTTCTCATGCTCTAATACTTTGTGGCATGCCTTTGGGCTCTTGTAATGTCCCATGTGCATTCTCTCCTCTCTCCATCTTGTTTGCTCTTTTCATTATTTTCTCTCCATTTTGTTCATGTACATATTAAAAATCATTTTTTTAATATAATTTAGTTTTTTGGTTGTAGACTAACAAAAGCCTTTGCAACAATTTAATATTCAGTTTTCTGTTATCATTCATAACCATTTATTAAATTGGGATTTCTATCCTTTGCGAAGTTTTTAATCCAAACAAACATCAAACATGGTGGGAAAATTTCTTGGACGATGTTATAGAAATTGTGAAAGTTACGATGCCTCGATCCATGGTGAAAGTCCTTGCTGGAACTATCAAGGAGATGGATGAAGGAGAGGTTGAGATTCTTGAGGATTGAATGCCAAGGGCAATAAAAGGTTATTAAGAGAATAAAGGTTTGGCCAATAGAATTAGATACAAATATTGCCAATATTAACAATTACGACTACCAAAATAAAAGCATATACTAGTGGTGTGGATGAATCATTTCTCAAATGATGTGGAAGGTGTTCGACCAATCGCTATGTTGGGAAACCATTCTTTCCTAGGGGGAAATATTGAAACAATATACAAGTCATAATTTGCATTAAAAAAATGTCTAAAATCCCATATGTGAAGTTGTTGCAAATTCATTTTAGTGAACTTGGAGTGTAAATACACCATAACCTCTCTATTATTGCCTGTTAATCCATTTGGAGAAACTACTAGTGAGAAGTATCGATATTGAGTTGCTCTAGATATTTCATGTTTATGAGGCTCCATTGAACAACAACCCCATTGTGATGGATTACAAAGGTCGGTTTCACATTGTCAGGTGGGACTGATGATAGATTACATCCATCTATCATAGGCCCATGTAGAAGCACTTATCCCCCTCTCCTGACTTTTGTCCCTAAATAAGCTTATGGATCAAACCACTACGGAGGACCATTGTTGGCTTGACCCACCCTAACTGGGGAAATTCATATTGAACAACAACATAAAAAAAATCCATGAGCATAGGGAGAATGAAAAGTTGCAACCAGAAAGGAAAATATTTTGCCCAAATAGATACAAAATCAGAAATTTGCTGCCATAGTTACTAAGACTGCCACAAATCAAGGGATGAATCTTTGATGAGAACTGATTACATTTCCTTTGATACAAGTGAATGTGTGACAAGTTTGTTCTAGCTGGAAAAGACAAGGAAAGCCCTTTCTGAATTAGAAAATACAACTGGTAATTTTAAATGGTTAAACATATCTTTTGATTTTTCTGATTTATGCAGCATTCTACACTTAGTTAAAGTCTACCGTAGCGGTAGGAAAAGTTGAAACAGAACTAGACACTCTCTTGCAGTTGTTATGGACCAAGATGAAGCATTTTACAACACAAATATTTGGTCTAGAGTATAAAAAAGCTCCTATTTCCATTCTGTATCAGCTCATTTTTTATGAAAATATTCTTGTAGAAACTTGATTTGGGTCTGAAATAGCATTATGATGCTCTAAAAGACTTCTATAGAAGGATTGAAACAAAAAAGCCTAAATGCAAGTAATGTTTTCTTTCATTTTTAGGAAAATGCATCAACTGTAAATGTTTACAATTATGCCACTATGTGTTTGCAATGGAAACATTATAATATTTAAATACAGCTCACAAAAGCATCTGATTTACGTACTTAGATATAGTTCCTTATCGTGCAGTAAAGTTAGAAGTAGCCTGCCACACCATATGATTTCTTGGTTAAGGACTAGTCTCTCTAAAGAACAAGGGAGGCCTGGACACTTGAACCAGACATGGGTTGGATAAAATTTGTGATTAAGTCCTTTGTTAGTCTATATTGTATTGTATTATTTAAGCAAAAAAAATCTTACCTCAATTTCTAAGGTGCTTGGTCCACTATCCGGACAACTTGCCTTCATAGCTATAATTTCTGACCAAAGAATCTCTATCTTGTTCTTAAGACCACCATCTAAGACCTCCCAAACAAACTTATGCTTTGCAAAAAGGTATTTTACGATTAAGTATCCTTGATATCTTGATATGCACTAGCAAATTTGAATGCCTCAAAATGAATAAATAACATATAATTTTAGAAACCAAAAACATAAACCTAAGAAAGAAAAGACAGAAAAAACTTGTCACTTACATTAGACTTTTCTTTGAGAAAGTTTTTGTACATGAAAATAAATGATCAAAAGACCCACTATTTCAAAAATAACTTAACTCACATAAATTATTTCCTACTATAATGAATCTAACTATTCACCGCAACAGCATGATAATTTTGTTGAGTAGAAATAAAATCATTACCTCCCATTAACCAGCTCATGCTTGTTAGTGACATTAATACTAATTTCAATTTCAATATCCTGCATACCTCATTGTAGACTAGTTGAAGATGATTGGAATTTCCTCAAACTATTAGCATTCCCTTCAAGAACATCTGATCATCCCTTAATTTAAAGGAATGCTAAGCCATCCATTATAGTCTCATCTTTTAAATTGCATGAGAAAACACCAAACAAGGAAAAACATAGACAGGTCTATTTGTTATCTATTTTCCTTGATATATTTAACTAATCATAACTATTTCGCTAATACACCCATCAACTGGGTATGTGCAGGATCATGATGGGCCAAAAAGTGGCAATATTATGGGTATTTGTAGGGTATGTGGTTGACGACATTTTTTTTACCCAAAATTGATGAAACAAAAAAGGTTTTTAGAGGAGATTCTCAGCTTTCCAAAAATATAA
Source organism: Sequoia sempervirens (assembly GCA_007258455.2). Taxonomy (NCBI): domain Eukaryota; kingdom Viridiplantae; phylum Streptophyta; class Pinopsida; order Cupressales; family Cupressaceae; genus Sequoia; species Sequoia sempervirens. The sequence goes on along the minus strand of VDFB02281492.1, from coordinate 421,364,309 downwards.
ATTATGCTTTAATTTGAATTTAATAAATTATTATTATTCATTTTCTATTAGAATTATGACCTAAAGTCTTGATCGATAGGCTAATTGAAAAACATCTATAACTTTCAAACGGTGTCACATTTTTTGAATCCGAAACATGCGTCACATTCTATGCTTCACATAATATAGGATTAAAAAAAGAAAAATTAAATTTGATGAAGTTTTGACCAAGTTAAGGTGGTCAGACATATGGGTTTTTATATTTTTGAAAAGTTGTAATAAAAAATTCATAATTAATTATTTATTTGGAAACAAAATTGCAAAAAAATATGCATCACATCCGGACATGAGTCCTCTACTTATATATATAATTTTATAAAAAAATATTATCATTTTATTATGGTTATGGTGGTTAGACAGACACCTACTTCTTATTTTTTCCTTGAAATTTAAACACTACTGCATTGAAATTTCAAGTTTTCAACAAATAGATTTTATTTATTTTTAAATAAACCTAGTAGTTTATAAACTAAATTCAATTTTCTACAAATTCTATTTTTACATATTTTTGAAATAATATAGATAACTTATTCATTTTTTTACGTCAAGTTGCCTAACACTGATTTTTTTAAATTTTTTGCCACTTCAGGGCCTATTTTTTCCATGATGATCCTCCACATACCCAACTCCAAGAACCTTGAAAAATTCAATTACCAACACATTCCAACAATTTTCTAGTTCAACATAAACATTATTATGATTTATTTCTTATATAATTTCCATTGTTTTACAGTTTTACTAACTACTTTTGGTATTTTATAGTTTACATCCCTTGATATCCTCAATTTCCTTAACCCCTATATCATCCAAAAAAAAAATTCCTTGTTCTATTGATGGTTTGGGAATTATATATGTCCCTTGTCCTCAAAGTTCAATCATTGCATAACCCAGTGAAATTCTTATAGCTTGCTGATTGCTAAAAGTATTTTAACAAGCAAACAGTAAACTCTTTATTAAATACAATTCTTTGAGACGTTGACTTGATTCAGAGGCAGTCTTTTGTAGTCTTGATAATCTTCCACAAAGATTATTCAGTGTGTGAATTGGACACTAAATTATGTGAATGTAATTCAAAAGAAAATCCAACATATCAGCCTAAAGGGTTTCCTTGTGTCATGAAACATGGAGATCTTATCATGTCTAGCAACTCAATAATGGTTTGTGTTGGATTCTCAAATGAAAATCTTACTTCAATTCTATTTTTATGAAGCTTGATCTTCACATAGGTTTGATGCAAAATCTTTAGTAAATGAGAACTCAATTTAAGCATTTATGATCAAGATATTTCCTACTAGTCTTGAGCTCAAGAAATTTCTCATAATATATGAAAAATGGTTATATCTAAGTACACATACTCTCATTTGATGAGACAATGAAAAGCTATGATGCATAGAGATAATGCCAAAAAATGATGGACCCACTTCAAATATATATGTCAACATGAAATAAAAAGGCACAGACAGGCACACAGAAGACTGTTAGAAGTAGCATGCAGTTTGAGGAACATACCTAAATGCCAAATTCGGTAAATGTATGGAATTGGCATCCTTCTATCTACAAAAGATTAAAGTATGAAACAAGGCACGATTCAATTCTGTAACTATTTCAGAGAAGAAAAAACTTCATCCTGCAATCCAAGATCTTACTTTAAGGCAACAAATTCAATATAAGAATGATTTCAGCCAGGGTAAGAAAACTGGACTCTACGAAATTTCCACATCTGATTTTCCTTTTCTATTTTTGGAGGAGGAAGGAGGAGCAACAATTTTTAAGATTATAACTAAATCTTACTCTAAGCCTCCATCTAAGAGATCTCTCACAGCAGTCTTTCAAATTATACTTTTTTAATCACTTGAACTGAATCCAATGAGCTTCATTTCATAAACAGATAAAGGCTTATTAATCAGATAAATTCAAGATGCCTGTGAGATTGCACACATCTATTTGAATTTTCAAACAATTTCTAAATTCCTTATGGAAAAATCTTCACCTAACCAGGTTCCCTGACTTAGTTTGGAGGCAACCTTAGCTAGAACAGTACTCTAAATCCTCACTATATGCTTAAGAAATTTTTAATCAATTGATGAGTGAAAAATTGCTACCACGATCTTAGATCTTTATTGAATCAAACCTTCTAAATTGATAATTGGCTAACCGTAATATAAATACTTTTACCTTGAGGATGATAATAATTTATTTTTTAAATCGATGGATGTCAAATTTTAGATCTACTTTAAGAGAGTTTTCATTTATTATTTCCCAAAGTCTTCATAAGGTCATCAATATTTGGGATTCCATAGAATATTGTAGATACAATAGATATTAAAAGTAAAACCTAGATAGCTTCAGTTCAGTGTATCATACCTTGATAAATTCTTATTCTTTTAGAAGTAGACAATTTAAGCTGGAGAAATGCATGAATTGTGTGATTTTACTGGAAAGAACAATAGGTTTATTTGTTAGGATTTACTCACCTCATCATAAAGATATGGAAATGCATAATCAAAAATCTTAGCTTCCTCAGCCATAAAATCTAGACCATCCTACATAGAAGTAGAGGGAATCATTCTCTGTAAGCTTTTGTACCAAGCAAGGTTTATTTACCTACTTCTCATGTTCTTTGGAAAATATGACCACACCTGAGGATGAGTAAATTTGAATTAGATGATATGGCTAAAGTTGCAAGCTTTTTCAGCATGAAAAGCAATTCAATATTTCATTCACTAAATTGATACCCATAGACAAAAAAAGAAACGTAATTACATAGCACACATGTATGGCCAGCTCTAGCCTAATGCCAAGTAGTAAGATGGGTCAACAATAGCCAAGTTTCACACCCTCATATGTGTGTGTCTGCAGCTTTAAAGTGGTCCCTATATTAATGCAGACTGGTCTATGTGGTAGAGGAGGTGGCTTTCAATGCAGCTGGTATTACTGTTCCATAAAAGGTAAACTTAAAGATTGCTTCTAAGGTCCTAGCCAACAGTAGTAGGTCAATTTGGTGTATAAGACTGTTTGATAGAAAAAATTTAATGAAAAGGAAAATAAAATAGTTAACCTTATATATTGTTCAAAGATTTGTACTATTTGGGTTTTGTTCCTTAACCTTATAAATCATTCAAAGATTTGTACTATTTGGGTTTTGTTCCTTAACCTTATAAATCATTCAAAGATTTGTACTATTTGGGTTTTCTTCTCATGACCTAGTTTGGAGTAAGCCCAGCATTAGAAATTCACCAACATTAGAAATATTGTAAAATGTAATGTGGTTGGCTTATCAATTATTAATTAATATTGTACTATCAAGAAATTTGCAAATCCTAAAGATAGAGATGCTAGTTCCTTGTTAAACAACAGGCCAATTTGACTTGTTAAAGGGAAAAACATAAAACACAAGCACACCCAAATCCTCAAATAAATGTGAAAAGGTAAGAAACAACATACTCATTCATAATCATTGGCAAGTTTCACAATGTCTCGCTTCAAGTGAATAACAAAAGGATAGTGATTACATATGAACATCACCTGCATGTTGAATAACATCAAGTAGATATTAAAAAAGATTCAGATTTGGGAAGAGGATTAGAGACATACCAGTAGAGCAGGGTATGCTTCAAAATCTTCCAACGTCCACACCTTTCCAGTCAAAGGCTCTAGAAGCTGCAAAAATCTGCTAACTAATAAAAATATATACATGTGGGTAGACGTGAATGAGGAAAGTAGGTTCAAATAAAGAATGTTACCTCAAAATTTGGGGCTTTGGATTTGAGGGGCACTACTTTGGATTGTATTCAAGCAGTACAAACGACTAATCTATTTGGTGGTCTTTGTTTCTAGTTGTTTTGGCCAAGTAATAGCATATTACAAGTACATGTTAAGGAAGGGGAAAAGTGGGTGATAGATTGTTGTTCAAAGTTGAAAAGGATGGAGATCTGAATTCCAAAACTCCTTCAAGGGGCATTGCACATTCCCAGTTATAGGGATTTATTTACATATTCTCTACTTCACATTTCACAATTTTCCCACTTCACAATGTGCATCTCCTCTGTAGTGTGGGGACTTATTTGCATATTCTCTATTTCACATTTCATAATTTTCCCACTTCACAATGTGCATCTCCTCTTACATGTTGAATGATGGAGGGAAAAGGAAAATGCATGTTGAATGAGGGAGGGAAAAGGAAAATACATGTTGAATGAGGGAGGGAAAAGGAAAATGCATGTTGAATGAGGGAGGAAAAATGAATGAGGAGAGGGAAATGAAAAAAATATTTTTATTGTCTTAATTGAAGACAATTAGAAAATTAAAAATATAATTTAAACATAAAATAAATATATTTTGTCTTAAATTAATGTCTTAAACTCCCCCTTTATGTAGTAGTGTGACCATTACGTTTCTATAATCTATGTAAATTGAATCTAATTTCTTCTAGAAATAATTACTTGACCTTACGTTTTTAAGGCATTGCTTCTAGAAATAATTAGTTTTGCAGACATTACATTTCTATAATCCATGTAAATTGAATCTAATTGCTTCTATAAATAACAACTTGACCTTTTGAAATGAAAGTGTTTGCAAGATAGCCCTCAAAATGCAATTGGATTGTTTAAATCATATTTTATTAGTGAAATTGACCACAATTGCTCTTTGATACATTTGACATGCTAACACAATAGGAAAATCAAACTAGCTTCAAATCATAGTTAAAAAAATTAATGATTCATTAACATAATGAGTAATAAAAGTTAAAGAATGTAAATGTTCAATTTTTTTATAAAATATGTGGTCTTAAGACTGCACCGAGAGGCAATGTCTTCCACACAATAGGTATTTTTGGTGCACCAAGCAACCTAGGCGGCCAAATGGCCCATTTAGGTAGGGGTCCAATGAGGGGGGCTTAAGCTCTATGAATTATGATCAAATTCAAAAGAAAAAAGAATAGAGGAGTAATAGTCATTTATTTAGTCATTTTTATTTGTCTGAGCAATTATTTAGTTGTGATTTTACCTGATGACTAAATTAGTCATTTATCTAGTCATTTATACTTGTGAATTGCAAAAAATTAGTAGAATTTAGTCAATTTTAGTCATGTGACTAAAAGCTTTAGTCACGTGACTAAAAATTTTAGTCACGTAGTCATTTATTTGCCAACTTCTACTAGTGTGCGGATATATAAATTCTTTGTGTAAATAGCTATTAAGAATATATGTTATTATGGAAATTGAGATGATGGTTTATTTGATGATATAGTTATTCTTAAATATGATTGGTTGTATTTTATGAGAGAAATTGCTTGCTTGATTGTGTTGATCATTGGAAATTGGGATGATTGTGGTGAATGTTTAAAAGTGACAGTCATTTATAGTACAAATTGTTATGGTTGGTTTCCAGAGGCTAGGAGGGAGTGTTTTAGTGTGTACATGGTTTTATGATCGTTTTACTTTGGAGGTGGTATGGCAATGGTTTTGGGTTATGTGCATTATACAAATTGAAAACCTATGTGTGTTCCTTTTATCTTGGTATGGTTTCATGTGACCGTGGTAAATGTGCAAGATGGTCGATGCCTTGCACTATGTTTGGATTCTTGTGAATGTGGTTTGTGAGCAAGGTGGTTAATTCCTTTCTTTGTTGGATTCATGTGATTATGTCATGTGTATGCAATATGGTGAATGTCTTGCTTGTTTGTAGGGTTTACTAGTTGCAAGTAGGGGGAGTGGCTCTCAATGGGGGTTGGAACCCAAAGTGGTGTCTAGGGTAACCCATTGAGAATTTCTTAATTCAGTGATAATTTAATTAATGAATTAGGGGGGATTGGGTATATTTCACATTAAACAAGATAATTGGATGCCTCACCCATGCCTGTAGTGTTCGTTTAGGCTAAGGATGGGTTGAGAAGCCCTAGTTGGCAAGATCAACTTCCTTGTCCTCACGAAAAGAATGTTTGTTCCACATGTGTCACCCTATGGGGCTGTTGTCTAGTGAGAGACTGTCAAGATAACCATAGATGGGGGTCAACGTCTAGTGAGAGATTGTCAAGATCACCCATGCTCGGACCATGCGATGGCACTCTTCCCTATTGTAGTCTAGCATTCCCTAGTTATGAGTTTCTCTTATGTTGTGTTTGTGCCTCTAGAACCGATGTATGTGTTATGTGATGTTGATGTTGTACAGTGTTGTGTTGGAGCCATGTTTAGCCATGTTTATGTTAGCCTTCTATCTTCTTGACTATTTGTTGTAGTGGGACCTTATGTTATCTCCTAGCACAAGGGGTGGACCTTATTGTTTCACATGGTTGGGAGGTTGGCATTTTTTCCTCTATTGGGTTTCCTTGTTGACTGCTCGAGTGCGTGGAGGTTGTACCTTGTGTAGTGGGTTCCAGTACATGTTCTAGTTTGAGGAGACGGTCTTTATGTATATGCTTGGACTAGTATATCAGATGTACTATTTGTTGTAATATTGATGTATTCTTCCTAGTTGTATTCAGGGAAGCATTATTGTAAACAATTTAAACAATGTAATGATGTATGAATTATGATGTACTCTCATGTAATGTAATTTGTATGTATGTTGCTATGGTATGTGTAGGATCATGATGGGCCAAAAAGTGGCAATATGATGGGTATGTGGTTGATGCCTTTTTTAACCCAAAATTGATGAAACAAAAAAAGTTTCTAAAGGAGATTCTCAGCTTTGCACCAATATAAATTATGCTTTACTTTTAATTTAATAAATAATTATTATTCATTTTCTATTTGAATTACAGCTAAAGTCCTGATTGATAGGCTAACTGAAAAAAATCTATAGCTTTCAAACTATATCACATTTTTTGAATCTAAAACATGCGTCACATTCTATGACTCACATGCTATAAGATTAAAAAAAAATTGAATTTCATGAAGTTTTGACCAAGTTAAGGTGGTCATACATATGAGTTTTTATATTTTTTAAAATTTGTAATAAAAAATTCATAATTAATTATTTACTTGGAAAAAAATTTAAAAAAATATGCATCACATTGGGATATGAGTCATCTACTTATATCTAAAATCTTATAAAAAAATATTATCATTTTATTGTGGTTAGGGTGGTCAGACAAACACCTAATTTTTATTTTTTTCCTGAAATTTAAGTACTACTACATTGAAATTTCAAATTTTCACCAAATAGTTTTTTTTAAATAAACCTAGTAGTTTAGAAACTACATTCAATTTGCTACAGATTCTATTCTTACATATTTTTTAAATAATATAGATAACTTATTCAAATTTTTACGTCAAGTTGTCTAACTCTGATTTTTCTAAAATTTTTACCACTTAAGTGCCTATTTTTCCATGATGATCCTGCACATATCTGCTAGTTTTTTATAAATGATCCTTCATATTGTTTAACGAACGACATATTATGGAAATGTATATTCATTTAATGTGATGGATTAAAATGAACTCTAGATTGTATGTTAAATCATGGTTAATGAAATGAATCTAGTTCTTGATTATAGATGTGTTAGTAGCATAGTCATGAAACCTTAGAGGACTTAGGAATAGAATGTATGTTATGTGATGTTATACATTCCACTATTATTTTAAAAATATAAAATAAAAATTGTTGCATTATTGTTGCATAGTTGTGTTGTCCTCTGAGGTTCTTTGGTGGGGCGTAATAGGAGGCGTACCTGGAGGTCATTGTCATCACCGTCGTCTCTACAAAATTGTGATCCCATGCTCTATGAATAATTGAGTTTCATTTATTTTAAAAAATAAATACCACTTTAAAACGGGATCCCGTTTTGTAAAGATTGGGACCCAGTCGAGATCCCATTTCTCATCTATCAGTTTGGGACCCATTAATAAACGAGATCCCATTTTAAAAAAACAAGATCCCATTTAGAATTTAGGCTCGGGATCCCAAAGCTAAACGAGATCCCATTTATTAAAAGCAGGATCCGATTTTTGGCAAGCCGATTTATTTTTTTTTGCCTAAGGAAAAAAATTCCACATTTCGTGGACTCATCTTCATGATCTTACACCTGTATTGATTGGCTCCATGAAGGTGATAGGAATACTTCTTTTTTCCACAACTTTGTTAAGGATACAAGACAAGGTAATCTCATTTCCTCTCTTAGGTCCTTTAAGGGGAATCGAGTTTCATCCTTTAGTGAGATTTCAAAAGATATTGTTCATTTCTATTCCTCCCTATTCACTGAGGACTCTTCTCCTATCAGCAAGGAAGAATCCCTCATTCTGGAGTGTATTCCTTCTTTTGGTTTCTAGTAAGATGAATGATTCTTTGATCAAACCTATCTCTATGAACGAGTTGGAGGAGATTGTGTTTCGGATGAAGAAGGGGGAAGCCCTAGGTCCTGATGGGTTTCCCATGGAATTCTATTAGGAGTTTTGGGAAATTATTAAGTTTGATCTTCTTGAGGTAGTGTAGGAATCTCAAAGGAACAAGCAAATGATAAGAGACGTGAATGCTACTTTTATTGCTCTTATCCCAAAAGGGAAGGAGCTAATTCTTTGGACCTCTTTAGACATATCGCCTTACACAATGTGGTGTACAAAATTATTACAAAGTTGATAGTTGAACGTCTCAAGTTGTGGTTGAGCAGGTTAATTTTGGAGGAGCAGGGTGGCTTTGTTGCTGGTACCTAGGAAAATTCTTGATGGAATTGTTGTTACAATTGAATTTGTTCATTCCATGGCTTGATCCAAAGAGAAGGAAATGTTTATCAAGCTAGACATGGCCAAAGTGTATGAATGGGTTAAATGGGCCTTCCTAGGTAAAATCTAGAGTTCTTTTAGGTTTGGTAGTGGTTGGATCAAGTGGGTTATGAGCTATGGAACTTCTTCCTTCTTAGTTCTAATCAATAGCTAGCCTTCCAAGATTTTTGGAGTATCTAGGGGCCTTCAGAAAGGTGACCCCCTCACCCCCTACTTATTCATGTTAATGGTTGAAGGATTAGGGAGATTTATCAAATCTCATGTGAGGAAAGGTTTGATTCAAGGTTGGAGCTAGGGCAAAAATCTACCTCCCCAATCTCATTTATAGTTTGTTGATGACATTGCTTTGATGGGCTTTCCTAGAGTTGAGGAGGTAGTTAACTTAGGAAATATTTTAGAAATTTATTTGACAGCCTTGAGACAAGGAATCAATGAGGGTAAGTCCTCCATTTTTTCCTTTAATGCTCTAAGGCTTATCCATAAGAGAATAGATCAAATTATTCGATTCTAGATTGGCTCACTTCCCTTTGTATATCTTGGTATCTCCCCAGCCATGGGATATTTTCCCAAGGAGTTCTTGCAAGATGTTATTGATAAGTTCCATAAGAAGGTCTAATACTAGACTTGCAGGTGGCTTTCTGCTATGGGAAGAGTGACTCTTTTGAAGTCGGTGATCCAGACCCTCTCTATTTATAGATGTTTTGCGCTCTAAGCTCCTTCTAGTTTCATTAAATAATTTGAGAGTCTCTCTCAGAAATTATTATGGGCTAGTAATTTTCTCTCAAGGAAGTTGAGCTTGGTTAAGTGGGATTCTATCTATAGACCAAAGTAGGAAGGTGGCCTTGGTTTGTGAAATGTTGGTCTTATTGGTTAGGTTTCAGTGGCTAAATTGTATTGGAGGTGGTGTACTAATCAACATCTGATCTCGACTAAGATCCTCACTTCAAAGTATTTAAGAGGGGTGAAAAGTGTTGAGGTTCCTAGATTCAACCTCTTGGGTAAGGGGTATGTGATTTGGGGTACCCTTAAAAAGGGAGCTAAGCTAATCAAGCAAGGGTTATTCTAGATTTTTAATAGAGGCTTTCAGGCTATGTTATGGTTTGAATCTTAGGATGGGCATCCCCTATCATGTCAGTGTACTCACATTTGCAGTCTTTATGTAATATTTGTCTTGATGTTGGTTGGTCTAGAGTGCTAATTTCAAGTCTTCTTAGGTTCTGGATCATGTAACAGTGTTCAAATGGGAAGACCCACATGAGTGGCCACTTGAAGGTTTGATGGAGGATTATCATGAGTTGGCTAATATTTTGGTTGGCAGAGTTTGCAACTCTTTATTAGAGACATATGTTCTTGGTTGGGTTCCTAACCTGAAAGGTAAATTCTTAGTTGCCTCAAGATATTGAAGGAGTTGGACAAGCATATTTACGGGAGTATTGGTGTTCCTTGGTGGAAATAGGTTTGGAACAAGTTCTCTTGGCCTAAATATATATTTTTCTCTTGGCTAGTTGTGTAGAATAAGTGCCTCACTTGGGAGAATTTATGGAAGAGAGAATTCTAGGGTCCTTTTGTGTGTGTTATGTGCAACAACATTGAAGAGAACTCCTTGCATTTATTCTTTCAATGTCCTTTTGCTAGGGAGATTTGGCATTCCTAGTGGGTAGCTTGGAATCAAATGTGTAGTCATGCCTCTTCTTTGGCTGAATTATGGGGTGGGTTGGGGAATCCTCTAGCTAAGACTTTTTTTCTTCAAATTCCTTGGATAATTGGGCCTAGCTTGATCATTTGGAAATTTTGGTTGGAAAGAAACCATAGGGTTTTTCAAGATAAGAAAATCCAAGTTTAACAACTATGGTTGAGAATCATTGGTTTCCTTCAGAAGAGTTTAGTGGAAAAGTGTGACTTATTTGTCTTTGTGGATTCAAGAGATGTGGGGGTTGTTCAAACTTTGGGTCTTGTTGATTGAGCTAGGAGTGTCTCTTAGCCTAGACTAAGGAAGTTTGCCAAAGGGAAGATTTGGAGAGTTGGCTCATGGTCATCCCCTCCTCATGGAGTGTTGAAAATCAATGTTGATGGGTCTTCCAGAGGAAATCTTAGGGGTGATCCCACAATACTAGTTTACAATTTTTGGCCAAACTAGACACTAAACTGATCTTTTCTAACTAAATCTCCACTTTCAGGAACCTATACCAGCTAAATCGTGAGGAATTTGAAGATGATACAAATAGTGATTTGTGACATCTTTTCTGTAGATTCTAAATATATTCTTTTCAAAAAAATTGGAATCTGATTGCACTTTTTTTTCCATCTCCTTCGAAAACTAGTTTTTATTAGTAAACACCATTTTTAAGAAGTTGTGCTCACTGTATACGAATTTAGATTTGTAACTATGATATCTAACCAGTTCATTTGGTTTCATAGTGTTTTACTGAATATTTTTTCCTTAATCAAGTTTCAAAGTCAAACCAATTACAATTTAGACATAGGCAGACCGTATACAACATAACTTTTTTTGTATGTATCAAAATTCATTTTCTTTTAATTGGATCAAGGACATCAATACCTAGCCTAAACATATTTTTTAGAATTTTATTATGATAATCTGCTATTTTTCCACATGTGCAGAATAAAGAGCTTGATTTTTGTGAAAACCCTATGTTTAATCAAACTAAAAAAATAAATACATAATAAAAACAAAACATATTAAAATTATATTCGATGGATAGCTCGTTTCGAGGACTACCCTCATCTAGTTGGGTTTATGAAGTCTCCTCCATTTTCATCCTCAACTCGAGCTTCGAAGGGAAAAATTCTGTAGGAATTTAGTGCCAGAGGGGGAGAAGGGGAAAAAGGGGGTTTGAATGAACCCAGGCTCGAGCGAATCCCCTCTTGTATTCATTTTTCCATTGTCTTTGTCATAAAATAATGTAAAAAAAGTGGGTCCCATCATTTAAAATGGTTCACTTGAACTAGGGTCCATTCGAACACCCCAGTTTGTGCGAACCCTTAAAAAGAAAAAAAAATCATAGGAGTGTTTTTGCAATTTTCCTTCCTCACTGGAATTGTAAACTAGTTTTGTTGGTTTACCCTTAGACATGTTGGGATTGGTGGTATTAGAAGAGATATTTCAGGAGTGGACGTGTTCTTCTTTTCTGTGTATAGAGGTCAACAAACCAACAATTTTATGGAAGCTTTGCCTTTTTCGTTTGCTTTGAAACAAGCATGTTCCCTTGGCTAGAGAAGAATCATATGTGAGTTAGAATCATAGGTAGTGATTGAGATGTTAAATAAGCGGCACTTGGATGGAGCGAATTGAGAATTGGCCCTGGTGGTCAAGCAAATCTCTTTTCTTAGTGAGTTGTTGGACTTTGTCACCTTTTGTCATATTCCTTGAGAATGGAATAAGGCGGTAGATTACTTGGAAAAATGGGCCTCTAAGTAGATGGGGATGTGGAGTGTGGATGATTGGGAAAACCTATCGGTTGAATGTTCTCAGCTATTAGAGCATCTAATTATGGAAGAAATGAGAGGTTTTTTGGGAGTCTCTGGAAGGCTCTGACTAGGTTATGGTTTTTTACCTTGATTTTTGGCCCTTGGTGGGTCTATTGAGTTCTTTTGCCTTGTATTGATTTCTCTAGTTTAACAAAAAAATTCCCCTCTTTTTTCAAAAAAAGAAATATGAACCAATAGAAAAATAGATAATTGACATTTTCAAAATTATTAAAGGATAAAATTAATTATAGACTAGGATCATTGCTCAAGCTTTTTAATTTATATGATGATTGGCTAAATAAATATTAAAAAATGCATCTAATTGATACATTAGTATTTGTACCTCCAGCATGAACTAATAATATATATGGAGCTACTTTTCTCATATTTAATAGGTAGAAAAAATAAATGGGATAGGAGAGAGGGGTTAGTAGTTGGAGGGCCTAATTACTGGTATAGTAGTTGTGGTTATACATGTGACTATTAGAATAAATTAATATTATGTAACATTAATAACCATTTCACAGGTTAATTAAAATATTACCTAAAGAGGGGTAAAAATTTATTAAAACAAGAAGGAATTACAAAGCGAGGCCATTAAATAGTTTTATCAAGCTCCACCAAATGGTCCAACTGTTGAGACAAAAGAGGGGGTAATTGACCCTGATCCACCAAGTTACAATCATGAATATGATCAGAAGCCCATTTAGCCAAACAATCAGCAACACTATTCACATGTTAATTAAAATATTATCAAAATGTGATTGATGAAAATTTTGAATGAATACTTCCAATTTAATCTATAACTTTTTACATTGAATTCAAAAATATTCATTTACAAATTCCATATGATATTTTATAATATTTTAATTACCATGTGAAATGAATATTAATATGATATAATATTTCTTTATTCTAATAATCACATTATAACGATAACAACCATTTAAAAAAAAAGAAAACTAGACCCTCCAACTAGTTGTTGCTCTCCCCCACCCCATGTAGTTTTTCTGCCTCTTAATATGAGAAAAGTAGCCAAATATGGTGGGACCCTCTCTTTCTGGGTCAAATGGTGTACATTATTATTTTTTCCTCTATGAATAGGCAGTTATGTAACTTATTAATAAAGATAAAGTTAAATATTAAAAAAAAAAAAAGGCTGATGATAAGAAGGCACACCGGGAGAATCACATGGGCTTAAAACCAAAAACCAGAGTGTACATTTTGTTTCTTTCCCTGGAAGATTAATTTTAACATTCGTTGGCTTTTCACTGGACCCCAGATTCTTCTTTTGGACGGCTGCAGTACAATTATATTCCAAGACGGAAGGAAAGTAAAGCGAAGGCGCGAGAATTACATTTTTGTAATTAAAGGATAAAGCCCATTTGTTGAAAAGCAGAACTTAAGCATATGATGGTTCAGAGTCTTCACAAGAAAGAAAGAAAACACAAGGGTTGTTTGCTGGGATAGTTTGTGTTGCAGAAAAATGTCGTTTGTGGTTCCAGCTTGGGTTATTTGGCTGCAAGCTGCCTACAGTCTCTGGACTTTTCTCAGGAATGCCAAGTTCTTTCGCATACCATTTATCACAGTGAGCATGCTGTGGCATGGCTATGACCGTACTTGGTTTAGGCGGAGAAAGTATCTCCTGTTGGACAGTCCGAGCAGAGAGGCAGGTGGTGATTGGAAGGATTATGACAATGAAGACGAGAAAAAGTCCCACTCATTCTCCATCGAAGATAATTATGACATGAGGTTTCAGCTGAACAAGAAAGATTATCGATTTTGCGCCTCTTTTGAAACAGGGAAACCTCTCAAGTTCCTTCATTTTGCAAAGAATTACCAACTAGTTACTGAGGACATTATTTTGATGGGCAAGTGCCATCTTGTTAAAGCTGTCAAGCCAGAAGCCATGTTAAAGTATGTTCTAACAGGAGGAAATATGAAGACCTTTGAGGAGTATTGTATTGTTGATAACACCAGCTCTGAGCTATTGAATGCTAACTTTATGAGAATTTTGTCAATTTTTCCCTTGGCATTGCAGGCTAAAGGATTTGATCAGCTGTCCACATTGGTGAGTGTATTTTTGGTGGCGATGGACATTTTCTCAAATTATTTCAATTTTGTTTGGCAATTTTGTAAGGCTGTTACTTTCAAATACACAAAGCTTTTCTTGGGAAGGCTTAATGTCAAATACAGAGTATTCATACATGAGCTTTTGAGCACAGGCAGTGATTCATTCATGTACTGTGATGATTCCATGAAAAAATCTTACTATAAAACAATAGACAAGTTTATGGTTGTGAGGGGTTGTGAGATTCCTTTGGATGCCACAACTGCTCGTCTATCAAGTGAAGGTGATTTGCCTGAGCGTGAAGAAATCAAAATGAATCTGAACAATTTCCTTGTGGAGACTGAAATGGTTGCTGAAGGGTACTACAATATCACCATAACAGACAGTAACAATTATAAGGAGAAGAGAGAATTTTTACCAAAGACAATGGCAAGGGAAATCATAAATTATTTGCTGTATTGTGTTGAGAGCGGAAATTACCCTTTCCGTGATCTTTCCCAGAACTCGGTCCATGTGGTAAACCCAATTAAGGCGATGATTGATGGGGTCTTTCAAACGGTAACTGTCCAGTTAAAAAGTCCAGTCAAATTGTTTGTCTCTGACTTCACCATTTCAAAGGATTTATCTGTTGCAGAAAGAAACCCCTTCATTTCCTCAAAATCATCAAGAGCACTAGAGTTTATATCAGCATTTACATTAGATTTGCAGTGGCGTGTTCTTCAATTCCCTTCTCTTCTCTACTCTTTGGCAAAAGGCGAAGATTGGATACAGAAGAGGCTAATTCCCCTTATTCTCCAGGTGCACATTTTCTTTTATTTGTTGAAGTTTCGTTTTATCTTTCACCAAGTTATTTATGATCCAATCTCCGAAAGAAAATTACTGTTAAAAAGATTAGTTTCCATCTGCATGTAAATCGTTAAAATGCTTCACTTTGAATTAATAAGATATCAGTACTCATTGAGTTCTAGATCCATTCTTGAGAAGAAAAGAAAAAGTACATTCTATTTTGCGCTACTGCGCGTCTCTGAAAAATTATGAGTACCAAAACTACTAAATTAATTGGGCGTTTTCAATGGAGATTTTGCCAGCTTCTGTATTAAAATTAGAACCCAGAAATTTATTTGGGTGATAAGACATGTGATTTTGCTAGCTTCTTCGTGAAAATATGAACCCAGAAATTTATGTCCAACATCCCCAAAAAATGAGCCTTTGCTGTATACAACCCGTTTCAAAGTTCACAGAACGTTTGGTTGCTAAGTACCCTTCTGATCCAGCTCCAATATCATGAATGCAAATGAGACTCTGCAAGAGGAGAAAACATAGTACGACTGGTTTCTGTTTAAAATCCCTACATAAATTTATGACAATGCCCTGATTTCACAATCCCACCAACCTAAAGATTTCCCACCATAGTAGTTAGGGAGAGGGTGCTCTGCTTAAATATTAAGAAGTTCCAATTTTTTTGACTGGTAAAAGAAGGTGGTTTGAACATACGACCTGCTGCTTTCAGGAATGAAAGCTGAAAAAGGGAATATGTGGATTTATCCAACTTCATCTGCAGATTCACAATTTGATAGTATAGATTTATGTTAGTTTGACAGCTGAATGTTTTATCAAGATCAGAGGTGATAGAAGCTTTTATGTTTAGACATGAGTAAGGGGAAATAAAGGGGTATTACTGCTAATATCGTCCTCCTCCATTCTAACCTTTTTAGTGGCTCAAAGCATATATTTAATAATTCATTTGTGACCTCATTAAAAATGACACTTTCAAATAAGAGGACATGAAACAAAAGTTTTCGAAACCAAATAGTGACGCAAGAGGGGAGTACCAAATTGTGACGCAAAAGGGTACTCCCCTCTGCCAGCCAACATTCACAAACACAACATTTTTCACAGGCATTACTCTGGTTACTTCAGTCAATCAAATAAATTTAATTGCAGGTAAATTTTCAATTTTATTTATTTAAATTGCAAATTATAACAAATGGCCTTTCATGGCTTCACATTTCTCAGACAGCCAATCTGCCTCTTCCTCTGTTCTAAACATCAACCCATACATTACTCTGCTCACTCAAATCAAATGCAACGTAGCCCAATCTAAATTTGCACTTTGTCTTTTAAATGTTGTTCATAGTTGAAATGTTGCGCCTCTACAAAATCTGCATCAAACTCTCTTTATGCAGCCCCACTATATCCTTCCTGCACGATCACTCTCCTCTGTCTCCTTGTCTTGGAAAATAACTCAACTCTTCCCCTCCATCCACGATTCAAGCTTTTAGAAGCCCTTTTCCTCTGGTTTCTGTGCAGCCCCCCACACACACTTCTACCCACGGGCTCTCTTTAGGTACTGATGAAGTGAGAGAAATCAATGAAGAACAAAACCAAAATTAAAAGCAAACCAAACAATATCTTTTTGGTTGATGTGAATCTCTGTCCGCGTGCTCTTGCACCAAACACATTTACCCATATTTCTTTCACAACTTAGTTTTAAATTTTATTATTACATATATTGGTTTTGTTTTTATTTTTTTATTAGAGATGCTTTAGGATCTCTCTCTTAACTTATCATAATGGACTTTATGTGGATATTAACAATCATTTCAATTTCAATTTCAATTTCAATTTCAATTTCTTATTTAATTCATACCATGTGCCAGTTCTGTTAGATTCGAGCAATTGCTGTATTCATCTTCTGACAAGATGCTTTAGGTTGCAGATCGCGACTGACCGCTCAATAACAGTTCTGGGTTGCCTGAAAATTTCATCCTGCTTTGGGATATAAACTTTTGATGCTACATAATATGTTCAGTTATAGCGGTTGAAATCTTTGGCTTTACCTTGGATGAAACTGATCAGCAGAACTAATTGCAGTGTTGTTTTCAACTACATAACTTTATCATTCCTGACATAGAAATATCTGCTTATTGGTCATTTGCAGGAAAACTTGTGGCTACCTTTTCCTCCAATAACAAAGATGTCCGAACAGTTTGCTTGTGACGAATAAGTATGGGTTGTCATGTGCAGGAAGAAGGAATTATGTTTCCTGTACTGACTATCAGGTATTTGAGTAACCATTTATGGTCTACAGTTCTTAGGTAAATGTACGACAAATAGAATGTGGAGCTCCTCAGGAGTTTCGAATCCATAACATTTTATAAATATCATGTTTTATACTCCTATGTATGGCCGTAGGTGTCAGGTCCATTTGCGAATATATATCAGGGCTTCAATTCCTCACCATTCCATGTGTTCAGGTCGATTGAATGTTTGCACTGCAACACATATGACCCCCTCTCGTAAATTTCACATCTAACAACAGACATCGGACTCTAAATGGCCTTTGGGCTTTAATTGCCGCCATATATGATAGTTTTTGGAGTTCAGTGTCTTTAACTAAAAAGTTGAAATTTGAACTTCAAATAAATGTCTGAATAAGACTTACATTACTGATAATAATTTAATGTATTGGAAATGTAAGAAAATGATGAATTGTTAATCCTGATTATTCAACATTATAACACGAACTGGAAGTTTGTTGTCTATTTAGTTGCTTTTAGTTTTGGGGCTGTCTGTTAATTGTTTTTTTGCTCGCTGTGGTTTGACTGGTGGTTGGCTGTATTTTTATTTGGTATAGCAACATTTTATAATTTGGGGTTTAGGTCTTTTAAAAAACCTGTTTTTCTATTAATCAAAAATTAATACAAATGGATAATAAAAAAATGTTATTCATAATTATCTATATTGAACATATATTTAACTATTGTCTTAGACAAATAATTTGGGCACTTACACAATCCTTAATATTTGTTGAAATTTCATGAATTAAGATGAAAATTTATACAAAAAGTTTTAGATTCAAACGAATTGAATGTGAGTTGAACAAATAAATTATTGATAGGTTGATTTTTTATTTTGTGTAATTCATTGCTTTGATTAAATATTTTATTTACTTATTTTTATTAAGAATTTGCATATGTTGTCTATAAATTTATAGCAAGCCTTACATGTAAGTACAATGGTGGATGAAAGTTCAAATAAATGACATAAATGAACCAATTGTGAGAAAATTAGATTTACAACAAACTAGATTTACAAGTTGGAATAGATATGGAGATATCGATATTTAAAAATTTATATTAATAATTTGTGTATGCAATCATCATTTATTTATGTCATAATATAACTAGATTTGATAAGTACTTCAGTAGTTGTACATTTTCATATTGTGTTGTAAAAAGAATATCCCTTAACTTGTTGAAATTAACAAGAACAGACTAAATCTTAAATTGTACTATTTTGTATTTGTATTTGTGCATATGTGATCTAATGTTTATATATTTTGTTTTTTAATGTGATATGCAATGGATACATTTTTTCACAGTCTTAAATATTTATGTAAGTAATTTTATTTTAAAATTAATACATATATGTTAGATGGTTATACTATCTTATATAGAGTAAAAATATATTACATAATATTTAACAAGAAACACATTGCATTGGTTCCTACATTGATTAGTTTATGTATTTAGTGGAGATGAATATTGTGAAATAGTGATTTTTTTTTCAAAGATAATAGAGTTGTTTTATATGTCTAATAGTATACGAAAAAAAAAAAATGTCTATTAGTGAACTTAAATAGCACCCAATTAAAGCCATAGAAGCATAATTTTTGGATCAACAATATGCTTATATTTTTTTTGGTTTATACTGGTGATTTGATAGTTGAAATTGTAGTTAAAGTGAAATTTAGTGGTTATTAGATTGCATAAACATTGCACTATTGTAGTAATTGCAAGTCATTAATAGTAGATGATTTAAATTTTTGTTAGTCATTTTTTGTATTGAAGCAATAATGAAATATTGGATAATAGTGCACTATTTCAATAAGTGAATCTATTTTTGCAAACATATAATTAATCATATTTAGTGCATAATTATATATAATTAAAAAAATAGTGAAAACATAATCAATTTTCATATTAATTTATTCTTCCATCTAGTAATTAATTTTTTATATTAATTTATTCTACCAGCTCACAATACAAAAGGACTATTATGATGGCTATAATAGTGTTCAATGTCATTCAAGCAACAACAAAATTTTAATGAAGCTGAAATTTGAACCTTGAATAAATGTTTGAATGGTAGCTAGAGAGACCAAGAAGGGATAAGGTTCTGTGAAGCAGGGTCATCCCACAATAATGGGTTACACTTTTTGGCCAAACTTGACATTGAAATCAACATTTTCAGAGAAAACTTCACTTTTTGACACTTATAGTAGGTAAACTATTAGGAATTTGAAAATGATGTAAACTAGTGATTTGTGAGATTTTGTCTGTAGATTTTAAATATATATTTTTTAAAAAAATTGGTATTAAATTGTTTTTTTTTGCGTCTCCTTTGATAACTAGTTTTTAATAGTAAACAACATTTTTTAAAAGTGATGTGTACTTCGACACGCATAACTTTTTTTCTACAAAGGATAAAATTTTGATTCTTTTTAATTTAGGTTGCTAACACTGGTATCTATTGGTTTCATTTTGTTTCATAATGTTTTGTTGAACATTTTTTTTTAAATTAAGTGTTGAAGTCAAAACATTTACAATTTAGACATAGGTGCACTTCGGCACGCATAACTTTTTTGGTATGTATTGAAATTAAATTATTATTTTTTGTTAGAACGAGGACATCAATACCTAGAGGATATATATTTTTCAATTTTTTTTCCTCAAATTTACTATTTTTCCACAATGATTTTTCATCGTACTTGAGGTTCAGTGAAAAACCTATGTACAGTAAAACTAAAAAATAAAATATAAAATAAAAACAAAATATATTAAATTTATAGTTGTTGGAAAGCACATTTCGATCACTACAATCATCCAACTTGGTTTATCAATTTGACTCCATTTGCACCTCCTTCCGAAGCTTCGATAGTAAAAAAAATGCATAAATTTTGAAATGGTGGAGGGGAAGGTGAAAAAAGGGGGTTCATTAGAACCCCCCTTCTAATGAAGGGGGTTCATTCAAACCCCCCTTATATGGTGCAAAAGAGGGTTCATTAGAAGGGAGGGTGGTTCATTAGAAGGGGGGAGGGTTCATTAGAAGGGGGGTGGTTCATTCGAACCCCCTTCATTAGAAGGGGTAAACCATTTTAAAGTTTTTTATGAGAATTTCTAATTTTTCTTCGTTCGAAAAATTGTAACCCACTATTGTGGGTTTACCCAGTGGATGCTCCTGCGCCCTTTGCTGTTGGATGCCCGCGGCCTGTAACAAGTCGGGGCTTTTTTTTTGCTGCGTAGGGGTCTGAGGGTAGTTGGGGGCAGCGGTTGGAGGCTGTGTTGGGTGAGGGAAGTGGGTGGTGGAAGTGGGGGGGTTCTGAGAGGAGGATTTGATGTGGGTGGAGTTCTGGTTTTCGGTGTGAAGGTATGGCAGAGGCTCCCAAAAGCCTTGTGCTTGCTGGGCCAAAGCCTTCTCAAAATTTTTTGGTAGCCATGCATGCACAAAAATTGGATTCGTCCTTTGTGGGTGAGAGCTCTAAGCTCAAAAAAGTGAATGGAAGCTTGTCGCGGAGTCAAGATCGCCCTGTTCTGGTTATTTCTCCTGAATCAGTTCAGGAGGACATGGATTATTGGAGCCAACATGTTCTGATCTGTAAGTTCTTGGGTATTCGTGTCCCTCTTTCGGCTTTAGAGTCCTGGATCTATCGCACCTGGCAGGTTGAAGGAGATTTTGATCTTTTGGTGGCTGCAAATGGTTATTTCATGGTTGATTTTTCTTGTATCTCAGATCGTAATCATGTTTTTGAGGGAGGGCCATATTTTTATAATCATGTTGGCTTGTTCATTAAGCCCTGGCATGGAGGTTTTAATGCGACAGAGGATCTTCCTACACAGGTTCCTGTATGGGCCCGTCTTCCATGGCTACCGTTAGAGTTTTAGAGGGAGGATATTCTACACTAGATTGCGACTTTGTTGGGGAAGCCGACTGCCATTGCTCAAAATACTTTGGATAAAAAGGTATTCTCTTACGCTTGCATTTGCATTGAAATTGATTTAAATAGCCCATCTACCAGATTCTTTGGAAATTTGTATTGGCTTTGCCTCGTGGATTCAACCGCTTGATTATGAGTCCCTTCCTTTTTGTTGCCACTTTTGTCACGAGTATGGACACCTTCAACGCCAGTGTCCTGAAGCACCCAAAGCTGCAGGGGTGTCTTCTTCTCCTTCTTCTGGACCTTCGATGGAGAAAGGGGATAAAGGGAAGGCATCTGCGGTTGAGGGTGGGCCTGATAAGGATGGATTTATCCCTGTTAAGCAGAGAAATAAAGGGAGGGGTCACAAGCAGGCCTATAAGGATAGTCAGAGTGATCAGGGTTTCAATCGGTTTGAGGTCCTGGATAATCAGGCTTTGGAGGAAGGGATTCCTATTGAGCTTTCTTCTAGGGCCACTGGCATGGATGTTGGGTTGGATATAGGGCTGGAGAAAGCGATTGTTGTGCAGAATATTTCTCTGGCATTGAAGCAGGGGAGTTCGGAGCCTGTTGGGGCTTCTGTAGATGTGCAGGATGATATTGTTTTAGCAGATTTAGCTAAGGCAGTGTTTTCTTCAGGTAAAGGGCGAGGATCGTCTCTTGCCTTGGGGGTGCTACAACACCCTCTCAAGAAGGGGAATTTTGAATTTTCTTTGAAAGTTGGTCGTAAGAAGGATGCAGACAAGCTTAAATCTACTAGGGATCTATTGGTAGAATCTGGTGCTATTAAGACCCTTGAGGCCCACTTCTCTCAACCTTCTTCATGATTATTCTCTCATGGAATACAAGGGGGTTGAATAGCACCTCCCATCAAAAGGCTATTCAAGATTTGATTGTTGTTCATTCTCTTGATATCTTTTGTGTTCAGGAAACTAAGCTTCAGGTGGACCTCATGCTTCAACATGCCCCTCGTATTTGGTTTTTTGGCCAGTGTCAGTGTATTGGGTCTAGGGGAACCTCTGGGGGTTTGGCTCTTTTCTGGGATCCTTGTAAGGTTGTTCCTTATTGGTGGATTTCCAGCCAATCTGCTATTTCTATGGTGGCCTTGATTTTGGAATCTGGTGAGACTATTTTGGTTAGTAATGTTTATGCTCCAGTTGATATTCGTGGTAAATCCCAGCTTTGGGCTCATATCAAGTATGTTAGGTCCTGCGCTCCTTTTCTACCTTGGATCTTAGCCAGTGACTTCAATGCTATGTTGAGCTTGGAGGAGAAAAGGGGAGGGCTACCTAGGCTTGGTCCTGCTTTAGATATGTTTCAGACTAATGTGGACTCTCTAGTTCTGATGGATGTAAAACCCTCTAATGGAATTTTCACTTGGAATAATAGATGGAGTGGGCCTGAAGCGATTGCCCAACAGCTTGATCGTTTCCTTGTCTCTTGCTCTTGGGTTAGAGGTAGCTTGGTCATTTGCTCTAAGATTCTTGAATGGCATGGCTTTGATCATTGGCCAATTAAGTTTTTGACTTTAGCTTTTCCAAATCCTAAGAATCCACCTTTCAAATTCCAGCTCATGTGGTTGCATGATCAGTCTTTGGGTGATCTTGTGGCTCAATGGTGGCGGGATGGCGCCCCTGTGTATGGTACAACTATGTATTCTCTGGTTAAGAAGTTGCAATTTGTTAAGTTTCATCTTAAGTGATGGAATAGATTGAGTTTTGGTAATTTTTGGGCTAGGAAAAGAGAAGCGTTGGACCGCCTTGCTATGATTACCCGTCAGATTCAGGATTTGGGCTTCTCGGAGGCTCTTGGGCATGCTGAATCCCAGGCTCTAAAATTGGTGGAAGAGTGGGAGCTTCGTGAAGAGATTTTCTGGAAACAAAAGGCTAGGATTGATTAGCTTCAAGAGGGTGATCAAAATACGGCTTTTTTCCATCATTCAGTGCAAGCTCGTCGAAATAAGTGCTTTATTTCTTCTCTTGTTAATGCTGAGGGTATTTCAATCTCTACACAACATGCTCTGTCTAGAGAGGCTTGCTAGTTCTACTCTAATCTTTTCACTGAGGATTCTTTACCTACTGAGGCTGATGAAAATAGAGTCCTTGCTTGTATTCCCTCTTTAATTTCTAATGAGTTGAATGCTTCGCTTATTCGCCCAGTGACTTTGTCAGAAGTGGAGGAGGTGGTGTTTGGGATGAACAAAGGGAAAGCTCCTGGCCTTGATGGGTTCCTAGTTGAGTTTTTCCAAGAGTTTTGGGATATTGTGAAGTAGGATTTGTTGGAGGTTGTTCGAGAGTCTCTTCATAGTAAGCAGATGCTTTGTGCCCTAAATGCTACTTTTCTGGTTCTCATTCATAAGAAGGAAGGTGCAGACAAACTTGATCTCTTTAGACCTATTACACTCTGTAACGTGGTGTATAAGATTATTACGAAGTTGATGGCTGAGAGACTCAAATCTTGTTTGCCTATGATCATTTTTGAGGAGCAAGGCGGCTTTGTGGTTGGGCGACAAATTCTGGATGGGGTGGTGATTGCATCTGAAGCCATTCATTCCATGGCTACCTCTCAAGATAGGTCTATGTTTATCAAGTTGGATATGGCCAAAGCCTATGACAGAGTTAAATGGAGTTTTCTTTAGAAGATTCTACTGGCCTTTGGTTTTTCCTCTGATTGGGTGATTTGGGTTTTGAGTTGTGTGACTTCTTCCTCCTTTTCGGTTATTGTGAATGGGAAACCTTCTGAGTTTTTTGGGGCTACTAGGGGCCTTTGTCAGGGGGATTCGCTCTCTCCTTATTTATTTATTATTTTGGCTGAGGGGCTTGGTCGTCTTCTTAAATCTCAGGTTTCACATGGCTTGATTCATGGTTAGCAGTGGGGGATGGGCTTGCCTACACTTTCTCATCTCCAATTCATGGATGATACCTCTCTTATGGGACTAGCTCATATTAGGGAGGCTGATTCTTTCAGGAAAACTTTGGACATCTACCTTGCAGCTTTGGGCCAGAGAGTCAATGAGAAAAAGTCTTCTATATTCTTCTTTAATACTCCTCAAGCTATCCAGCATCGGATTGCTTCTATTCTGTGGTTTTCTTCGTCTACTTGGGTATTCCTCTTGCTGTTGGCCGTCAGCCCATATCTTCTTGGCAGTAGTTGCTTGATAAGCTTAGGTGGAAGGTTACTCATTGGACTCATCATTGGTTGTCTTCTGCAGCTAGATTGACTCTTCTCAAGTCAGTTATCCAGGCCCTTCCCATCTACAGGTGCTTTGTTCAAGTGGCTCCTATGTATTTCCTTAAGGAATTTGATGCTCTTTCTCATCAATTTCTTTGGAGCGGTAATTTGTTGTCTTCAAAATGGAGCCTTGTTAAGTGGGAATCGGTGTGTAGACCAAAGCAAGAGGTTGGTCTTGGTTTACGCTCTGCTATTTTGAATGGGAAAGCTCTTGTTGCCAAGCTTTATTGGCGCTAATGCACCCATTAGCACCAGTTATTGGCTCGTATTCTCAACCATAAATATCTTCGGGGTGTTGCTTCTTTTGAGGTCCCTCGCTATCCTCTGGAAGGGATTGGTTCTATGATTTGGCATACTTTGAAAGTGGGGGCACAATTGATTAAGGATGCTCTTTTTTGGATCTGTCATTCGAGGTCACAGGCTCTTTTTTGGTTAGATTCTTGGGATGATCACCATCCTATTCTTTCTTCTTTTCCTCATCTCCAGCCTCTTTTTGAGGTTTTTAGTGCGGGTGGCTGGGATATTGTGGAGCATTATAAGGTGGCGCAACATGATGGTTTGGTTCTACATTTTCATTGGAAGCACCCTTCTGAGTGGCCACTAGGAGGGTCTAAGGGGGATAGGCATGAGCTTTCCCAACTTTTGGCTTCCTATGCTTGTAATTCTTTGAGAGGACTTGATGTCTTGGTTTGGAATGGTTCAGAATTGTCTGGAAAGTACTCTGTGGTTGCCGGTTATAAGAAGATTGGTAGGCAGTTGTTTGTTGACATTGAGGTCCCTTGGTGGAAGCAAGTTTGGCACAAGTTGTCATGGCCCAAGTGCAACTTCTTTATGTGGTTAGTGGCTCAAAATCGGTGTCTTACTTGGGATAATCTATGTAAGCGTGGTTTCCAAGGCCCCTCTATGTGTGTTTTGTGTCATGGCTATGAAGAGAGTCTCTCCCATATCTTCTTCCAATGCTCCTATGCTAGGGAGATTTAGCACTTCTAGTGGGGGGTGTGGAATATGGCCTATTGGCATGTTTCCTCTTTGGTGGAATTTGGGGAACGGTGGGGCAGGGCCCCTGTTTCTACTTCTTTTCTTCAGGCTGCTTGGGCTCTTGGGCCTTCCTTTATTATTTGGAACCTTTGGTTGGAGAGGAATAGGTAGATCTTTCAAGATTCGCGGTTGATGGCTCCTCACCTTTGGAGGAAAATTTTACACTCCTTAGGAGAAACTATTGCAGCTAAGTGTGATATGACTATGCTGGTGGACCCTCAGGATGTTGATTGTTGTAATCATCTTCATCTTCCTACTCCGCAACGACAACTCATGCGCAACAGATACAGGCATCCTACCCCGAAGGTGAATAGGGATGGAAGATGGACCCCTCCTCCCTTGGGAGTCCTAAAAATCAACTCGGATGGCTCTTCTCATGGAAATCCAGGTCATGTTGGCATTGGAGGTGTGGGCCATGACAGCTCAGGAGATGTTCAGTTTATTTTCTCTGTGTATAAGGGTCTTCATACGAATAATCTTATGGAGGCTCATGCCATTTTATTGGATGTGGAGTGGGGCAGTCAGTTGGGATGGCGAAGGATCATATGTGAGTCTGACTCCTAGGTTGTGGTGAACTTACTGAAAAGGTGGTATATGGATAAAGTGAGCTAGCAGTTGGCTTTGATTGTTGAACAAATTCTCACTCTCTATGCCTCTCTGGAGCATATTACTTTCAATCATATTCCCTATGAATGGAATGGTGTTGTTGATTGCTTGGCTAAATGGGCTTCTGATCATATGCATGATTGGAATTTGGTGGATCAGGGCCAACTACCCCCAGATTTGTCTCATCAATTGGATCACTTGGTTGAACTTGATAGGGCCATTTAATGCCCTTTCTTTGTAACATTTCCTTGGTTTAATAAATTTTTTACCCCTTTATGTTGAATAAATGTTTGAATAAGTCTTATATTATTAACATAGTTAAAATTTTATCATAATAATTTAATGTATTGAAAATATAATAAAATCAAATAATAATTTTATTTATGTTTCCCAATATGAACCAATAGAAAAATAGATAATTGAGATTTAAAAAATTTTGAAAGGAGAAAATTAATTATAGACTAAGATTATTGCTCAATTTTTTTAATCTATGTGATGATTGGCTAAATAAATATTAAAAATTGCATCCAATTGATACATTAGTATTTGACAAAAAAATTAATGGGGTGAAAGAGAGTGGCTAATAGTTGGAGGGCCTAATTATTGATATAGTAGTTGTGGTTATACATGTGATTATTAGAATAAATTAAAGTAATCATTTCACATGTTAATTAAAATATTATCAAAGTTTGACATATTAAATCTTTGAATGAACACTTTTCAATTTAATCTATAATTTTTTAGATAAAACATTGAATTCAAATATATTCATTTAGAAATTTAATATATGATATTTTATAATAATTTAATTAACATGTGAAATGAATATTAATATGATATAATATTAATTGGGGGATGACCCCTGCAACGGTTGTTGCAAGGCAGTGGTAAAACACTGCTTCAGGAATTCAAGTCCCACAGAGTGTGGGAGGTGGATCGATCGTAGGCACCACAAAGTTGGAGGACAGTGGTCAGAGGACAAAATACGAAGGATGATGTTGATCAATGATAGATGTTGGTGTTCAGGTGTCCAATGGAATGCAGGTGGAGGTTGGTGGGAGGAGTTCCAACAGAGGAGTGGTGACAAGTCGCAATTGGTGGCTATAGACTGCAGGGGGTGATGGACATCATAGAGGAGTGGAAGCGGTAGATGAATGAGGGGGTCAAAATTTTGAGGAGATGGCTGGGAGAGCCATGGGAGCGGGAGGGAGGATGAAAGGAGAAGAAGTGAGGTGGAGCAGAGCTAGGAGGAGGCAGTGAGGAGAAATGCAGAGGGACATAAGAAGAAGTGAGGAGGTGGAGAGGAGAGGAGAGGAGGAAGATATGAGAGAAGTGAGGAGGATGAGGGAAAGAGATCGAATGAGATGGAGGAGAGGAGAGGAGAGGAGAGGAGAGGAGATGAAGGTTAGAAATGAAGTGTGAGGAAGGAGGAGCAAGATGGCAGAAAGAGATAAGGAGGTAGAAGGAGAAGAGGGGATGAGTTCCCTCAAATGTGGTCTCATTGGTTCATAGCTCTAGTCAAAAGCGTTTATTAAAATATATATATATATATATATATATATATATATATATATATATATATATATATATATATATATATATATATATATATATATATATATATATATATATATATATATATATATATAATATTCATTATGTCGAAGGCATGTCTTATTTGAGAATGACAAGCTAATTAGTGAAATCAATGGTGAAAAGAACACTAAAACCAATACAATATGGTCAGTTAAATCTCGTCCATTGAATGTTTCTTAAAGATTAGTATAAGAAGAAAAAAAAAGCAATGCGAGTTCACTTCTTAAAGTCGTTATTGCAGCACACCACTTGCCTATGTTTGGCTTAACTAACACATTTTCTCCAGCATTATAGTTGGGGAGCTTTGTACCGAAGAATGTGGCCGCTCGAAGATTAGAGGCAACAAAATTTTTGATTACATCAGTGAGTGGAGTTCCATTATTTCTTGTTTGCATATTTATTTCTCTTTTAACTACTTCTTTTTTGCATTTTTTTCCTTTCACCTATTTCTTCATAGTTGCAGTTGTTGCCAATTTAACTACTTCTTGGTTTTATTTCCTCTTGTATGTTTTGTGATGCTTCACCTTTTTCGCTAAAACGTTAGTGAATCATTTATTTTCCTTTACAACTAAAACACAAACTTTTTATCCGCTAAATTGTTAGTAAAGGGATGTGGCCTACTCGATTTGGTTAAGTCTTTTTTTTAATGTTTTCAAGTGAGTTGCTTTATTTAATTTCGCTCAGTTTTGCTATAGATTATGTTTTTGAAATTTATTTGTAGTGTATTTCTTTTGGATATTATATTAGTATGAGACTATGGTAGATGTGTGAAACATTTTTATAACATTTAATTTTCCTTTTCTTTCTTTCAGCCTTTTGGATCATGGTCATAATATTGAAAGCAATTTGAGGCATAGATCTTCTAAAATTTGTTTCTTTGTTCCTCAGGGAACTTTTCATTGGTATTAAATTGGGAAAAAAAATTGGATGCTTTTAACTATTGTGAGTTTTTATTTTTCAATGATTGCGTATATTGCCCCTTATTTCAATTGTTTTCTAATGTTTACTTGATACGTACAAATCTATTAAAGAAAAAATTGCAAAATTATTTAACTTAGAAGCCATAGATGCTGTTGATTTTAGCAGCCCTGTAGCTAGGGTAGCTATACCTTTTTTTTTTTTTTTTTTTTAGTTCATGACACTTAGTACATTAGTTTTTATCGTTCACATTTTCTTAAGTTAACTTAAAGGTAGTTTTGCATTTAATAATTGTAACTGTATTTTAATTTGTTTTTGTCAGTTACCTTCTCAACCCTCTCGTGCCTTTTTAAGGCATGTTGTGTACATTATTTCATATATCTCAATTCATCCATTTTCACTCCTCGTGAAATAGCTTCTACTATGTTGCTTCTCTCTTTCATGAAGGTTTCTTTTGGTTTGCAGTTGCTCCTGATGAGAGCTTGTCTTCTCCAACCACCTTCCATGCTGAGAGTTTGCATCGAAGTGAAGAGGCGTCGTTTTTCCTTGAAGAAGCATTTGGCATCATTCTTTTCGCTGGGCATTTTTACTTCTGGCTGACTAGAGGCATCGTGGGTGGCTTGTTTGTTGCATTGTAGAGCCCTCATGCTATACCCCACGTGAAGTTGCTCCTGGAATTTTCGTGGACAGTGAGGGCGTGAAGGTGTTTGGAGTCGTGGAGGCATTTCTTTTGCTCAAACTCTCATTTTATTTGTACCGTAGGGTTTGATTGATGGCGTAAGAGAGCAAACTGGAAGTGAAAGGGGAAAATGGCGTAAGAGGAAGACCCACGTTTTTGATTGGAGGTCGTCATTCTTCTTTGTGCAGGTCGATTTGCATCCACAGAGACGCGATTTGAAGGCGCTGCAATTTGTAATTTGTAGGCCATGTGTGAATCAAGAGGCATGATTTTCTTCTAAAGAGTTGAGGGACGCTGGTCAAAGGAAAATTTGGGGGCACGATTTGCATCTGGAGTTCTGCGACTTGTTGACAGGAGGTGCAAATTTGCTGTTGCAATTCGATTTCAACCATCCATAATTCTTCTCTTTGGAGACCTGTGCGTTTGTGAAGGGCAGACCATGATTTCCATGAGAAGGAAACAATTTGTGCATTGAAGCCCGATTTTCTATTAAGAAGTGCATTCTTTTTTGTTGTCTGAACGTGTGATTTCTCTTGTTTGGCCGAAAATCCTAAATAAGGTTTCCTTCATTCTTGTGGGCATGTAAAAAGATTCACTATTTTTTAAACTTGGCTATGAACATTATCCCACATTGGTGAGAAAACTGTTAAATTCAGGTATTGCTATATGAGCAAGAGGTATTGCTATCTCTTGTTGGATTGTGGAGAGACTTCTGCTTACGTAGGGAGGTTTCTGCTGGCCTGGAGAGGCTGGTGGTGGCTTTCAATGATTTTGTGCAGCAGTTTGTTTCATGATGTGAAAGAGGTAGTCCCTTTTTTTTAAAAAATATTGCCATCAAATTGCAAGTTTTGTAGCCAAAATTTTTGCCATTCATTGCTAGTTTCTTATTTCAATCTCATGTTTTTTTTTTGGAAAAGTTTGTTTATTTGGGGAGATTGCACATTATTGGTTTTAACCATTATAGGGGGTATAAGTAGTATATTGGTCTTTTCATGTTCATTTGCACATCATGTCAAAACTGAAGATTGAACCACTCACTCTGTACAATTATCACACATGGAAGTTTAAGATGACACAATTGTTGCAATCTTGGGGTCTTTGGCAAATGTTGGATTCTGAACAACCCAAATTAACTAGGGAGTTTGAGAAGTATTTTCATCGCAACAAAATGGATGAGGGGAAAGGACTCATAGGCCTCCATGTTTTTAATAATTTTTGTTTCATATTGCGGAGTGTACAACAGCCAAAGAGGTGTGGGATAAGCTTACTGAGTTGTATGGAAATGTCAATCAGTTCAAGCTTGAAGCTGATCTCACTTCTCTCTCTCCAAATGCCTTTCCCACTATTTAGGACTTCCTTGCATAGTTCAAGTTGATTTTTTCACAGTTGAAAGGATGTGGTCGTGACAAGAAAAATAAAGAGTATCTTCTTGATCCTGTCTAAGCTGCATGGTTCATTTCAAGTATTTGTTTCTACCTTCTATTCTACCATGGATGCTATGGGAGATTCTTATCAAATGCCTTCTTTTGAGGTATTTTGTGATCAATTGGCTCGAGAGCAAGCCAAGTTGATCCAGATGGATGCTCTTCCTAAGAGTCATGCCCTAATGGCTCAATCTTCGAAGGACAAGGGTAAGAATAAGAAAAATCCTAAGACATTCTCCTCAAATAGGTGAGCATCCCTCCAAGCCTAAGGCTCGAAGAATGATTAGAAGAATGCACCTCCTCCTTCTAGGTAAGTGCACAAATTTAAGTCCACGAAACGTGGAAGTTTTTGCCTTAGCCAAAAAAACAAAATCAACATTGCAAAAACAAGATCCCGATTTTTAAAAATGGGATCTCGATTTTTAAAAATCAGGATCCCATTTAGCTTTGGGATCCTGAGCCTAAATGTCAAACATGATCTCGCTTTTTAAAAATTAGGATCTTGTTTGTTAAAGGATTCCAAACCGATGGACATAGAATAGGATCCCGACTAGTACAAAACGAGATCCTGATTTATAAAAATTGGGATCCCGTTTTGTACTAATCGAGGTCCCATTTTGTAATGGTATTTATTTTCTAAAAATGAAAAAAACCTCATTTTCTCTGTGCACGGGATCCTGATTCAGGTGGGCGATAATGACTGCAAAACCAGCCTATAGGTACGCCTCCAACCCCACATTTTAGCATTTTTTCATTTTTTATTGAAATTTTTAATAGAATAATAGATTTTAACATGGTTTTTTTAATTTATTTGGCGTTTTTAAGCATTTTATTTCCCGTAACAATAGAAGTGAGGAATTGTAGAAATAGATGAAAAAATGCAATGAAACTTGAATAGAAAGGAAAAAATGAACCTTGAATTGTATTTTAGAAACAAAATTTAACTTTTGAAACTTAAATTCTTCAATCAAAACAAAAATAATTGCATTTGAAAACACTAATTGAAAGGAAACAAAAAAAATTACGTTTCAAAACCCTAGAAATTGAAATGAAATAAAAAAAATTGCATTACAAAACCCTAGAAATTGAAATGAAATTAAAAAATTGCATTTGGAAACCCTAATCAAGCTTTTTGAAACCTTGAATTCAAATCAAACAAAAAAAGGATTTGAAAACCCTAGTTTGAAATGAAACAAAAAAATTGCATTAAAAACCCTAATTGCTTAGATTGAAACCCTAAATTGAATTGAAACAAAAAAAATTGCTTAAAGCCTAAATTGAAATCGAACAAATCATTTTGATTTTGAAAACCCTAATTTTGAGCTCAAGAAAATTCATTTGCATTGCTTGAATGTTTTAAATTTCATTTGCATTGTATGGAGAAAACAATATGTTAAACTTTACTTTCAATGTAAAATTATAAATAGATTAGAAAACAATATGTTAAAGAATAGTTACAATTCATAAATTTTATCAATGTTTGTTTGCAAATTTAGTTAGACAATTCCTAAATCCAAGTGTACAATTCATTTCCAATTGTCACTTAATTATATAATATTCAACATTCATTTCTATTTTATTTTTTGATATCTCTTAGTCATGCCTTGTTTCCATTTCTTGTTTGTATGTGTTGTTTGTTTTCTTTTGACAATCTTAACCCTCATTCTAGTCAATTACTTGTTAATTAGGCTTCTAGTTTAGTGTAAAATCTCAATTTGCACTAGTTACCTAGACACTAAAAGAATTTAAATATTTTTCTTTTCTTTCTTTTAGGCTCTTTCAATTCCAAACAATCCAAAATAAAATACTTGATTCAACATTAACTAATTTTATATTATACATTTTATATCAAAAAATTCATTTAACTAGGAAATATTAATGAAAAAAATGTTAAATAAAATAATCTTATATTCAATTAAAAATATATCCAGTTAAAATATACATCAAACTCATTCTTAATAATACATAATCATGTATTTCTATTACGGAAATAGTCAATCTATTCATAAAATAAAAAATATACATAAACTAGGCACTAACTTGCAAGTCCATTATTCCAAGGGCCACCCAAACTTTACCCTAAGTTTCGTAAACCCTAAACCCTAAACTCTACAATCTAAAGCCTTAACACTAAAGCATTCATTTTGTCCTAGGACCTTAAAATGAAATTACGTTGCCTTAGGCAACTCCACCAAATTTTATTCCCTTAAGCCATGCAATTTTGTTTTAGGACCTTACTACATAGACCCCCTTAAGCTATCCTATTACCCTAAACCCTAAAATCTAAACTCTAAACCCTAAACCCTAAAGCCATAATTTTTTCTTAGGCTCTTAATGAAATTTGGTTGCCTTTGGAAACTTCACCAAATTTTATTCACTTGAGTAATGTCATTTTTTCTTAGGACCTCACTAGACATAGATCCCCTTAAGCCATCCTATCACCCTAAACCGTAAATTAATGTCTTAAGGGGTCCTAATATGACATTTCTTAAGGGGATCAAATAAGTTCTCAAAATTTGGTGAAGTTGCCCAAGGCAACCAAATTTAACGATAATAAGATTGTGCAAGATTATAATATGAATGAGATAAATCATGATCTAGGTTGATCGATTTACGGTTTAGGGTGATAGGATGGCTTAAGGGGATCTATGTCGAGTGAGGTTCTAGGACAAACTGACATTCAACTGAAGTGGATAAAATTTGGTGAAGTTTCCTAGGACCTTAATGAAATTTGGTTTCCTTAGGCATCTTCACCAAATTTTATTCACTTAAGCCATGTCATTTTGTACTAGGACCTTACTACATAGACCCCCTTAAGCCATCCTATTACCCTAAAACCTAAATCCTAAACTCTAAACCATAAACCCTATAGCATTCATAAATTGTCCTCTATTAATAGTTAATTGTTTTTTCATTCAAGTAATATGCCTTAGACATAAATGAGGCTTACATATTTTATCATTTGTATCCAATTAGGCCATTTATATTGAATGG
The DNA here is from genome assembly GCA_007258455.2 of Sequoia sempervirens. Classification (NCBI taxonomy): domain Eukaryota; kingdom Viridiplantae; phylum Streptophyta; class Pinopsida; order Cupressales; family Cupressaceae; genus Sequoia; species Sequoia sempervirens. The sequence continues at coordinate 421,330,525 of VDFB02281492.1, read as the reverse complement.
TTTAAGGGTATTTCCTAAACATGTATCTTACATTTTGTAATTACAAATCTAATGCAGGTTCACTCGTATCTTAGAGATCACATGGATTGATTCAATAATATTTGCAATCCACCTCCATGTCATCCATTTCCACCACCTTCACCCCCACCTCCACCCACTCTACCTCATAACCTCCCACCTCCACCACCTAAAATCAATGGTGCTCATTTGCAAGCAAGAATCAATGCCAATGTTAGAACCATCCAAGATCAAATCAACATTATTCATAATGAAGAATGTGTTGCACCACCTGTGAGGATGCTTGCATCTAGGATGCAAACCATTGTTGACATTGTTAGGGCTATGGATGGGATCTTAGATGAGCATCGACAATGGCTAGAGGAGAGGAGAACTTCCGATTCTGAAAAGGAAAATGCAAAGAAATGAAGAGATGCAGTAGAGAGCCATAATAGTTTCTAAATTAAGACAGTGATCTTATAGTTATGAATTTGGTTCGATGGATATTTTGTGTGATGAATTTATAAATTTGGTTGGATGAATATTTTTAGCGACGTGAATTTATGATTTTGGCTCCAGATGGATATTTTTAGTGACATGAATTTATGAATTTGGTGGAATTTATAAACTTTTAATGATGAATTTATAATAGTATATATTTTATGACTATCTACTAGATCATGATTTGTCCTATTGGAAAAATGTAATATATATATATATATGCATTAGGCATAAAATAATCTTTTTGTGAATGTTTCAAGTTTATTTTTTAGTATGTACATGTATTAAAATTGCATAGTTCTAGATCTTAAATTTTGAAATTTGTATGTATGTACATAGTTTAGTTGAATGATGTATGCATGCAAATTATGCATCATATTTTTTATTTTAAACATATGTACATGTTAAATTTTGAATATTGTATGTGCATGCTCAAGTTCCATCAATATATATATGTATGTGTATGTATATCTACAATGTGCACATCCTATTTCAACAAATTTAATTTTGTAAGTTTGTATGTTAATTTTGTATAATTTAATGCAGGTGCACTTATATTTGACATCATGGATCAATTTAAAATCGATGATATCCTCACTCCAGCATATCAACCACCTCCACCTCCCCCCCCCTCCACCTCACCCTCCAGTACCTGCTATATCTGATGAGGCTCCCTTGGAAGCCCGTATAAATGATCAGGTTGCATCCATTCAAAATCAAATCAATGCTATGCAAAGCCAAGCAATGATTCCTCCTCATGTTAGACGTTTTGCATCTACAATGAAAAAGGTTGTGGATGCCATTAGGACTATTGATTCTGATAGATTGATAGGCATCGACGAGAGAGAGAGAGAGAGAGAAAATGTGACAATTTTATGCAAATGGTATCTTGTATAGAAAAAAATTAGACTTTAAGCTAATAAAATCCCACCTAGCCCCATAGTTTCTCGACCCTATCACTCAGCAGCCCATTCTTGCCAATAAATCTAGAATATCCATGAGGTGGTGTGTGCATCCCTAGATGAGTGCACAATTTTGGAATACATGGTATATGGTTTTTGATAGTCCACCACATGCTAATTGGGAGGTCCCATTGTATTTTTTGAGGAAACTATATGTAGAGTTTATTATGGGGAAAATTTCCAATTATTTTGATTTTAAATCATTTCAGGGTGTTGGTGGTGGCATGCCACAATAGAGGTTAGGGGAAAGGGTTGATGCCTAACACCCCATGCATGCGCAACCCCTTGTTGCTGCTCCTAGCCTTCCCATTCCTGCACTTGTGCACTAGCTTGCAGTGGTCTCCACATTAGGATCCCTTTATACGCTTGTCAAAGACCTTGATCAACATGCTTCTGCAATAGTGAGTAGGGAGCATAGAGACAACAATGATGGAGGAGTGTATTATGGAGTTGGTCTGAGTACCACTCTAGGAGTGTTGAGGGCCCCACATCTATGTACTAGTTGCCACCAATTATGCTATGGACCTGATCAGGACACACTTAGTTCGGGTGGACATCAAGACTCTGGTGGTTCATCTGGTTGCCTTAGTTCATTTGTAAAATTTCTTACAGCAGACCATCACCTTGAGGAAACTACGACACGGGTATAAATATGCATCTACATGTTGATTTTATAAGAATTTTATTGAATGTATCTATCAAAGAAAATTTTGCAATAGATTTTAACAATCAAATTGTTTGATGTATAGATGACACTAACGATGGGGCAATCATCTGACCAATGAGTACATACATCGACACTAGTCCTTGTCGGCAACCCTTTTGGGGTATTTTGATTTCAATTTTCTAAATTATTTGTGAAATGATTTTTAACTTTAGTTTTAAATTTATAATTGAATCATGAACATATGTTTAAAATAATTAATTGTTGGTTTAGGGGAGTCAATCGGCTTCCACGTCGATTCGACCCAAGGGGTTGTCGAGCACTCCTCCACTATCAGGCATCATAAATTAGGGGTAGGTACATTTATATTGTAAATTGTTTAAGTTACATTAGTGTAGTTACAATTATGAATTTTGAATTCACTATGTATCAAATGTGCATGCACACTTATAAATATTATAAGCGTTAAAAATGTCTACATGTATGTGTAGGTTGATACAACAATGAGAATGGGCTTTAGGAAAACCTTAGATGTTGTGGCTACTCATGAGGCCTCTGATTTTTAGTTTAAAATAATTTCTACACAAAATGTGCAAACTTAAATATATTATTTTCACCTAATTCAGGTATACATCCTTTAAATTTGATATTGTAGGACTATGTTAGTGCGACTTTTTCCTCTAACCCAGTCATAGCTACACCTATAGGAGGACATGCGGTGCAGGCTCTAGATATCATGGTAATTTAATTTTTTTATTATATTTAATTTTAATTACAAATTATATATTCTAAATAACTTTAATTTTAAATTTAAAATTGAATATATATAATATGAGCGAATACATGTTTTAAATTCCTTTTCTTATATAACATGAGACACATCTTGTAGTTGATCATGTACAAACAAGTTCTGGAGAAGAGGGTGCACAACCTCATCATACAATACAATTAAAATATGATAAATTATAAATTAAATTGAATTAAATCATTTTTAATTGTAGACATACATCTAATTTCAACTTCCTTTATCTTGTTTATGTAGATTGATTTAGAGAATTTAGAGGTTGGTTTAGGTGCACCAGAGCATCCAAACCCAGATATGATGGTAATTAATTTTTATGATGAATTATAAATTAAATTTTCATTAAATCATTTTTCATCGTCTTACATCTGATTTCATCTTTCTCTTGTACAGAGTATTTATAGTTCGCATGGTGTGAAGAGGTCTCTTGATTATAGAGAAAATGCATGACCTAAATATGATTTTATAGTTTATATTTGATTATTTCATGGACTAGACATATTTGGTTTCTCATGTACTCTATTGGACTTTATATTTCATGGGTCAAGTACTTTGTTGGACTTTAGTTCATGGGTTGTACTCTGGTGGACTTTATTTCATGCACTTAATATATTGGTTTCATGCACTTAATATGTTGTAAATTATGGACTTTATTATTGTCTAAAATTTTAATTTACACATGTACATTTATGCATTTTATGTTCATAGTCAAGACATTAATATAGGATATTAATGTGAAATTAAATATAAATATGAAATTAATGTTGAAATTAATAGGACATTTTAATATTTGTAGTTTACAAATTTAGTGATCCCATACATGATATACATGATATGTACATTCAATAATTAGAAATAATTAGTCAATGAACTTATTCAATTCACGCCAATCAATATTTATTCAATAATCATAATTTACAAATAATAGCATCCAATACTAATTTATAAGCTGTCAAAGTAAATAACATCCAATACTAATTTATAAGCTATCAAAACAAATAATAGCATCCAACACTAACTTATAAGCTATCAAAACAAATGATAGCATCCAATACTAATTTATAAGTTGTCAAAACAAATAATAGCATCCAATACTAATTTATAAGTTGTCAAAACAAATAATAGCATCCAACACTAATTTATAGGTTGTCTTAAGGGAATGTCTTAAGGGGTCCTAATATGATGTCTTAAGGGGATGTCTTAAGGGGTCCTAATACGACGTCTTAATCAAATGTCTTAAGTGGTCCTCATACGATGTCTTAATAAGATACTGTAGACATTGAAAATATACAGATTGATATCGCACACTTGATACTGATCTACTAACACCGCCTCATCTTAAATTATCCCTCTATCTAACCATTTAATCAAATAGCCTTATTTGATTAAATTTATCATAATTATCCTTTTAATTAAATAAATCCCTCTATTTAATTAAATCATTGTCTTTGTGTAATCAACTAGGTTATTTCATCTTCCTATCTATATTTAATTAAATAATCCATATTATTTGATTAAATCTCTAAAATTCATCTAATTAAATTAAATAAATCAAAAATTTATCTAATTTAATCTAACATCACCCCCTTTGGTTAAATAAATCAAAAAATATTTATTTAACTAAGTCTAAATCATTCTCTTCTCATTTTGAGTTATTTAAATACTAAAATCTAAGTCAAAATGGTCAAATCAACTAACATCATTTAAATTAATCAAATCATGATTAATGCTAATCCTAATCACTCCAATCCTCTAGATTTTGCAACTTGCACAATTAAATCATTTATTTGATTTAATAATTCTCTATTTGCTTTCAAAATGGCATCAAAAAGGGAATATTCCTCCAAGTTTGAAATCTCCCCCCAAAATGACTTTTCCATCCAACAAAGCATTTAAAGCTCTTACATTGTCTCTTACATGTCTCCCACTTGGCATTTAAATCTTCTTTCATCCTCCCTAAACATGTCATCTCATAAAATTCAAATTTTAAACTTGCACATTGATCAAAATGTGCTCAAGCTTCCTCCACTCATAGGTTAACAAGTGGCATCTTGCCATTGGATGAATGTTAGTCCCACATTGGTCAATTTTGAACATTCATCCTTCAATATCATCTATAAATGAAGACCTCCTCTCCTCATTTGATCATCCATAAATTATGCAAAGTTACCATGCTCAAATATCTATCAAATTCCATCCATTGTCATTGAATCATAGCCAGGTTTTGCAAATTTTAGCTTGGAGCACTCACCATTCTTCATCAAAGTGGATCAATCTTCATCAACACATCAAGCTTGCATCATAGGAGTTGGGAAAGGGCCAACTTTCACATCAAATTGGCACCAATTCCCCCATGGGATCAAGAGTTTGCTTGCTTAATTAGGATTCAATCTTTATTTTGGTGTTTTCATTGTGTTCTTCATTTTTTTTTCCTAATTTGAGCTATGTTAATGGATTTCATGGGGAATCCTTGTTCTTACTTGCAATTAGTTATCTAATGTGTTTTTTCTTATTGTTTTGCAAGTATTAGGATTGGGGTTCGCATATTTGGTGCTAGAAGGAGGGCAATCTCACATTTCAATCACTTTTTTGTCAAAATTATGTGGTTTTGTTTGTTTATAGGAAACAGTGTCGCTCACAGTGTAGCAGGGCTATATAGAACCACTCTGGAAATAAACTGCATCGCTCACAGTCCAACGGGGCCATATAGCGCCGCTCACAGTCCAGCGGGGCCATATAGCGCCGCTCATAATCTAGCGGGGCTATACAGAACCGCTCTGGAAACAAACTACACCACTAGAATCAAACTGCACTGCTCAAAAATCAAACTTCACTGCTAGAGTGGCGTTGCCATATAGCGCCGCTACAAAATCAAATAAAACAACTTGAATTTCTTTCCTTTTCATGCAAACTTAAAATGGCCATATCTTGGTCATTTTTTGGTCTTTTTTGAAGATTGTTTTTTTGAAATAGGGTAGAATTTCATAAGCTATCCAATGGTATAGGTTAATATCAATTTTTATAGAGTTAAAATTTTCAAATTTTCACTTAATGTCAAATCATAATGAAACTTGGTCTAACTCTTAGGGTTTTTATGCTTACTCATCTATCTAACCATCCTATCTTCTTATTTCTTTATTTCATTTGACATTTGGATCTTGTATTTCAGGATTTGAAGGATAAGGGAGCATGGAAGTCAAATAAAAAGCATTATCACATCATTGTAACAAGTGTTTTTAAACACTTTGGGGAGAAATTATAATCCCTCTTCTAAGGATTTTCTATCTTTCAAGCTTTTAGAATCTACTAATTTTGTTTGGACTCTAAAAATAATCTTTCAATTTTTGCTACAAAGTGTTTAAAATGAACATTAGGACTCAAATCTACTAAAGTTTATTTTCGGGATAAAAAATTGAACAAAACAACTCTCATTTGTCTTTTGGTAATTTAAAAAGAACTCACAATTGCTTTGTGGACTTAAAATGAACAAGTGCAACTTTGTTTTGTGATTGCTTACTTAAACTAACATCATCGAAAAAGGATGTATGTGCTTCTCTCATGCTTTATAGTGATCTTGAGAATCAAAAGGCCTTTTTTGTGATCTTAGGTTGAGATAAAATAATCACCTCCACACTTCATTTTGGCTTTAAAAATTGAACAAAAAATTATGTGAGTGTGAGTAGAGCATTATTGTGTATATTCTCTTTCTTTGTGTTGCCAAAGATTGATCAAGTTATGAATATTGTCTTTACTTGCTTTTGTTTATGTTAGAGGGCTTGCCTTGGGGAAAAAGTACTTACCCAAGGGAATGACTCAACCGGTAACACTCTGAACTCGAGGGTATTTCCAACCAGGATATAAATGTGGGTATTGGAATAAACGCCAATATCACGTGGTTGGCTCTGACGAGATGGATCCGAAAGGGGACTCTCGCCATATAGGTCAATCTCCATGAATGGAAATTTTGAAATAAAACCCTTGTTTATAGTGACCAATTGATCCATTCAACGAGTTTATCAAAGTGGTGCATTGGAACTTAGATTCCAAGGAGTTACTTGCCATGTCTAATCTTGGTTAAAGTATAGAGATTAAGACTTCATTCTTAACATACCTTTATACTCTTTCCTTGGTTGCATGTAAAATCATCTCTTCTTCTACAAAGGGCATGAGGCAAGCCCACCAAGAAAAACGTACCAATTGAGCTAGGATGTTATATTTCGTGTGAGTCATAAACACATTGCTTGATCGAAAACATCTTGGAAACAAACACTTAAACATCATCATCAAAATTTCAAACCCCTTAGGAGAATCAAATATCCTTGAATGAATTCACATGCCCTTTCTTTCCCTTGGGATTCTATTCTTAGAGGTTTCTAGGCACTTGAATTTTATCTCAATTTTCTCCTACTAAAGTAAATAATAGGTAAATTTTTCTTTGATTTCTTCGATTTCCACATGATACACTTTGTGGGATGAGAAGAGGTTAAAAAATTAGACATCCAGTTTCAAAACCTAATCAAGAATTTTTTTTTGGTAAAAGAAATTCACTAATCAAGATGAAATCAATTGAACCCCACACATGCTCTTGTGTATCTTTTGTATTATGGTCTTTTGAGCAAGCATTGATCTTTTGGTTTGAAGGGAAAAACATGTTCTTCGAAACCTTGCCCTTGTAAACAAGTCCTTCTTAGGTTCATTTAGGATCAAAATCAAACACTTCATCCATTTCAAACATTTATCATCTCCATCTCACAAGAAACTTTAGAACTTTGCAAACATCATTCTAGACTTGGGTAAATCATCAAAATCAAAATCACCTTATTTAGTTAGGTGTATGGGAATGCATCCTTTTTCATACATTTAATTGAATTAGCAATCCTTTGAAAAAGTTCATCCTAAGATCGCATCTAACATCTTAGCCCTTGGTTTACAAGTCCATTATCCAAATCAAACCAATCAAAATCAAACCCTAAATTCTAGCATTGATCCAAAGTTCCTAAGAAAATCAACACCCATATCATTCACCCCTTTTCATCCTTCATCGCATCATTGGTCCTAAACATCTTAGGGGTCACTTTTGCAACAAGATCAAAACACAAGAAGAACATGGAATATAAACTTGATCCATACATCATGAGTAATCCAAGTCAACCAAACTATCAAAACCTTACAATGCCAATTGATTTTCAAAACTCACATTTATACATAGGATCATTATCTCCTACAAACCTCAATGGTACAACAAATGTGAGTATATCCAATCTAAATCTTGGAACACCTTTTCCAATGGTAGATTTAAACCCAAGTCCAACATTGCCACCAAATACTCAATGCATGAGTCTTAAAATGACCAACATTATCCCACCAAATCCATATGTGCCAAAAGTGAATATACCAAGTACAAGATTACCAAACATGAATCTGGAAAACTTTGGGATAAGTATGTGTGTGAATCATACAAATGTTGTTCAAAGTCCAAACAAGATGTTAACGACTCCATGTATTAATCCAAGTCAAGGTAACACCTTGCAAAATCAAAGTTACCTAAATCAAGGCAATGTGATTCCCAACACCAACAATGTTCAATTTCAACCTATCATGCCAAATTTGAACATCATCCCAAATCAGAACATTGTCCAAAATCAATTTTTCCATGATCCCATTCAAAAACCACAAGTATGCATCCCAAATCTACTTGAACAAAAACCAAATCAACTATATCAAGGGAGTCAAGATTGAAATCAAGATCAAATTTGGCGAGATCAAATTGCTACACTCACCAAAATAGTTGAGTCATTGCACGAAGAGACATCTCCACCACCATTACCCATATCAACATCATTCATTGGTTTAGGGCTTCCCCCTTTACCTAGCACCAATCATTCCATCCAAATCAATCCACCTAACACCAATCAAACCATCACATCAAATCCTTTGAATATATCATTAACATCACACCAACAAATGTTATCTAATCAAACAACAATGTCGATCCCAAATCAAAATATGGTCTCCCAAGGACCTATCACCTTAGTCATTCCAACCATCACTATCACATCTCAACCCCTCAATACCACAATCGCTTCAAGTGTATCTCAACCACTTGTCACTACATCCAACACAATTTTGAATCTGCCACCACTACCACCAAAACCAAATGCAACAAGATAATATAACATTGTGCTAAAAGCTCACCAGGCCTACCAAAAGGCCATCCAACAATATCTATCCACACAACAAGCAACACAAGCCTAGGCTCAAGTGCAAGCACAAGGTCAAGCCCAATACCAAGCCCAACAAGCAAATGTTGTTCAAAATCCCAACAAAATGTTAACGACTCCATGTATCGATCCAAGTCAACAATCACATAATCAAGACCTATCCATCAACAAACACATGGAAGATGTTTCTACCTCATCCAAAGATCAAATCAACATACATCAAGAGTCACTTTTTGATCATGATGAGAATCCTTCAACAATATCCAACAATGATCCATTTCAAGGAGTGTTAACATTATTTGATCCTGTAATCAACAATCCATCGACTAATGATCATGTTGAAAATGTCTCTACATCACCTAATAAGTTAGAGGACATATGTCAAAAATTTATTCCAAAGCATGATCAACGTCTTTCACCAAGGTCTAGCAATGGTCCTTTCCAATACATGTTTTCAGATATTGAAGGAATCTTCAACTCAACATTTAATCAAAATCCACTTAACAATCTAGAGGATATTGAGCCACTTCCCATTCCTAATAAAGATATCCAAGGATCCTTTGAAACTGACCCATGTCAAGAACTTGATCCACAACATGACAAGTGCAAGTCCAAAATTAATCAAGATCAAGAATTTGTATCTCCAAGATACTACAATGATTTAATGGACACTCTCCTATCTATGCAAGATGCACATACTCCTCCATCTACCCATGAGATACTTTCTATGGATGGACACATAGGTGATCTTCATTCAGAATAGGATTCTCTTACTCCTGACATTATTACACAAAAAGAGCAGGCTATTGAGTTGCCAACATCAGGATCAAACATATCCCAAATTCAGACTGGGGACATCATGTATGAAGATATCCAACAGTATCCACTCAAGGAAATAGGTCAGACAGAACATGATATTCCGAAGTCAATAGAGCAGCAAATTCCAATAACATCATCTACAATGGTCATTTATCAAAGAATGCATTCTAAACAAGAAATCTTAGAACAGGCGGAATCAAAGCATGAAGGTACTACTACCACCATACGGGGGGAAACTTTGTCTCAAGAAAACATCAACATAGGGAGCATGAAGAATCCTTCTAATGAAACCAATGTCAATACTACAACCAACCACATCATGAATCTTCATCCACCCATCACCCCATCCATGAATTGGGGCCAACATCAAAAGAAAGATTTGAATCAAAGTACAAAGAATGTTATCAAAGAAAAAGAAGCTGAGAACCATAATGGACAAATCAAATACAAATGGATACCAAAGAACACAAAGAAAGATTATCCCTATCAAACTCCATCAGTCAAAGAAACTATGGGGAAAAATAAAAAAGGGAAAATTATCCATCAAAGATGTCTACAAAAGAAAAAAATAGGTTTCTCAAGCAACGTACAAAGTGTATCAAGCAACTGGTCCTAATTCCATGCACACTTCTGTATCCACCCATCATTGCTCATCTTCCCAAGTTTGGAGAGTCAAAAGTTCTAAATTGTCAACCAATCCATCTCTTATCCCTAAACACACTCCATCCATGCCTCCATGCATGATATCCAATTCTCAAATTGACCATGTATTGGCAATGACCCTTCATCATAAGGATTCTGAAGGCACTCTATTGCGATGTGTGCACAAAGACAGAGTTAACCCTGGTATTAATAAAGCAGATCAAGAATCCCAAAAGTTGCATTCAAGTGCACGTATCTTGGCAAAACAACTTCTTCAAGTAGGATATCGATGGAACATTATGACAGAAGTAGCTACATCGACACCACCAGGTGATTCAACATGAGCTTAAAATCTTTCAAAAAAAAAATGAAAATCCAAAAAAATAAAAAAAAGGATTGAAAATAGTAAAGAAAAAAATCATCCTCTAGTGAAAACCGCATGGGCGGCACTATGGGCCCAGGTACCATGATGAAAACTTGGCAAACAGGTGTCATGTGTAGAATTGAGCATCTGCATGCACTAGTTCAGGTGGAAGCATCTTATCCCATCCATAATAAATCCAACATTACATCCATCTCATCCATAATAAATCCATTCATCCATAAACCATTTATCCAATCCATTTTCATCCATTTGCATACATAGCCCAAGTTATCTTGATCTTGACAAAGTTTGGTGCACACTTTACGCTTGCTTATGGTAAACATCTTGACATGGGCTGTTTTCATTGATCCTATCTTATCCAACATAATTTGAGCCATGAAGCATTATCCAATGAGGCATTTCTCCATTCAAATACCTTATCTTATCACAAGATAATACATATCCCTCAATCCATACACCTATCTGAGCATCCATACATTGCATTCCATACATTGCTAGACACTGGGGGTAGATATTTACATCTTGCTTTGAGAATAAATCTTGATCTATATCCTCCAATTTATGTGGTGATCTGAACATTGGAAAATGTGAAATCAAATTGGTCCACCACTTGTGAGAAAAAATCCAAATCACTAGCCCATGGCACATTTTTTGACGAGAAGATGTTCCTTATCAGTCTTCATCTTTCATCAAACATCAATCCAAACAATCAATATCAATTGCATCTAATGTGTGCTTCAATGTCACATCAAATCATCCAAAACATATTTTGTTCCAAACCAAGCTTCATGAATCTTGATAAAATAAAATCCAATCAATCCATCATCATCTTGGGATATCCATCCTAATCCTTGTGTTGCTTAACACTATCCTTGCATTGTTGTGCATCCTCAACAATGTTATCATCATCAATCCATCAATCTAATCAATCAACCTTAGCTTGGTTTTCAACAAAATCCTAAACAGAGCACTGATATCATCACACACATCCATATCCAAGCCATCAAAATTGCGCGAAAATTCCAAAAACATCCAAAACACATCAAAATCCAAAAAAACTCATAAAAATAGAAAACGTCAAAAACATGGAATCTAAACTACGTCATCTCTGAACCTTGAACATAGGCAAGGCTAATCTTTGATCAGCCCCTAAGACACAAAATCCAAAAAAAATAATAAAATCTCATAAAACCCAAAAACATCGCAAAAAAACAAAAAATCCAAAAACAGTTGTAAAATTAGAAAAACCAAAAAATAGCCTCAAAATATTCTGAAAAATGTCAAAAACATCCAAATATTTGAAAAAATCCATCCATCTCATTTCACAATCACCCGCAATAATCAATCATCCATAATAAAACAATCGTCACCTTCACCTTTTGGCAAAACAAATAGAAAAAACCACAACAATCAGCAAAAGCAAGTCTCAAACGTAAAATCAAAAGAAAACTTCAAACTTTTAAATGCAAAATCATTTGAAATCTTGATCATTTTCAAACATGTCAGTCAACTTTATATCAACAGCGTATCAAACAACCTATCAACCCATGATCGTCTTGTACAATGCATGTCCTAGGATATATCGTTCTGACAATGGGCATCATTTGGATATCACTTTGGATTCTTATCCTATCAAAATACATCCCCTTGGCTAACGGTAGTAAGAACATTGGCTTGTTTGCATACTTGATCTTTTCTTTTGATTTATCTTATTGCGCTCATTCCAAGGACCTCTCGATGATATCCAAACGAAGGATTTCGAGAAATAGGAATAGGCAACGATCATTATCTTTTTATCTATTATGCTTGTTGGACATTCTTGTAATATAACTTGGTGAATACTTGCTTTGTTAGGTATGTCCTAGCAAGGTTTTCATATGTCAGGTGTGAACAAGAATACTCCTATCTGTTTGTTGAGTCAAATTCCATCACACTACCTAGGTGCAATGCCATCTTAGGTCTTTATACCTTGATGCATCGTGCCTACGTGTGTTATCAAACATAAGGTAATTGGCCCTTTTAAAATCCCAACTCCTCGGTAAGCAAATCATCATCATCATCATCATCATCTCTAATAAAGTTGGCTTGTTGGTGTCTCTTGTCATCATCTTATTTTCTTCTTACTTCCCTTCATGCTAACATGGTACCATGACAATTAATCATCAATCATCATCATTGCATCTATCTTGCATCCAAAAACCATCATCATACTACATAATGAATATCATATCATATAGAAAGCATTAATCATACCACATGCATTCATCCCCATCATTGCATAATATAGATTGGTTATTCTAAGCATCTCATAAACCATACATTTATCATCTATTTTCATAATCATCCATGCATCATCATATCATATCATGTACATCCATATCATCCATGCATCATCATATCATCAATTACATATAAACATCATAATCATCTCATTTATATCACCAAAAATGTAACTGTCATGGTACAAATCAGGATCAAGTGGATGTAATATATCAAAATAGGCATGAGGCTACCCATGGCTAATGACTATCTACATCATCAAATCTGTCTACATCAAATATTCGAGTTGAACTGATCTTGAACCTCTTTGTCGAGAGATCGACCCTCAAATCAAACATCTTTGCTTGATCTCTCGAGTGGCAATATACCACCGTAATTCTTTATTCATTGAGTTAGTAGTGGGGCATCCAAAAAAATTGGAGAAATTTTGACTTTTGATCATGGCAAGGTTATTCTGTGAACCAACGCAACAAGTGCATCACTTCAAAGAGGGGAAAAATGTAGACATCGAAAATATACAGATTGATATCACACATTCGATCCTTATCTACTAACATCACCTCATCCTGAATTATCCCTCTATCTAACCATTTAATCAAATAGCCTTATTTGATTAAAGTCATCATAATTCTCCTTTTAATTAAATAAATCCCTCGATTTAATTAAATCATTGTCTTTGTGTAATTAGCTAGGTCATTTCATCTTCCTATCTGTATTTAATTAAATAATCCATATTATTTGATTAAATCTCTAAATTTCATCTAATTAAATAAAATAAATCAAACATTTATCTAATTTAATTTAACATCACCTCCTTTGGTTAAATAAATCAAAAATATTTATTTAACTAAGTCTAAATCATTCTCTTCTCATTTTGAGTTATTTAAATCCTAAAATCTAAGTCAAAATGGTCAAATCAACTAACATCATTTAAATTAATCAAATCATGATTAATGCTAAATCCTAATCACTCCAATCCTCTAGATTTTGCAACTTGCATAGTTAAATCATTTATTTGATTTAATAATTCTCTATTTACTTTCAAAATGGCATCAAAAAAGGAATATTCCTCCAAGTTTGAAATCTCTCCCCAAAATGACTTGTCCATCCAACAAAGCATTTAAAGCTCTTACATTGTCTCTTACATGTCTCCCACTTGGCATTTAACTCATCTTTCATCCCCCCCTAAACATGCCATCTCATCAAATTCAAATTTCAAACTTGCACATTGATCAAAATGTGCTCAAGCTTCCTCCACTCATAGGTTGACAAGTGGCATCTTGCCATAGCATGAATGTTAGTCCCACATTGCTCAATTTTGAACATTCATCCTTCAATCTCATCTATAAATGAAGAGATCCTCTCCTCATTTGATCATCCACAAATTATGTAAAGTTACCATGCTCAAATATCTATGAAATTCCATCCATCATCATTGAATCATAGGTAGGTTTTGCAGATTTTAGCTTGGAGCACTCACCATTCTTCATCAAAGTGGATCAATCTTCATCAACATATCAAGCTTGCATCATAGGATTTGGGAAAGGGCCAATTTTCACATCAAATTGGCACCAATTCCCCCATGGGATCAAGAGTTTGCTTGCTTAATTAGGATTCAATCTTTATTTTGGTGGTTTCATTGTGTTCTTCATTGTTTTTTCCTAATTTGAGCTATGTTAATGGATTTCATGGGGAATCCTTGTTCTTACTTTCAATTAATTATTTAATGTATTTGTTCGTATTGTTTTGTGAGTATTAGGATTGGGGTTTGCACAAAAACATTTTAAGGGGATGTCTTAAGGGGTCCTCTTAAGGGGTCATCTTAAGGGGATGTCTTAAGCGGATGTCTTAAGTATAATATTTAGGATATGTGTTAATACAAAATGTCTTAAGGGGATGTCTTAAGGGGTCGTAATACAACATATTAAGGATATAATTGATTTAACAGTAATTTATCCATGATTTTTAATGATTATACAAGGTTTGAAACACAGTCAGTCTTCAGATGCAAACACTTGATCATTTTCTTCAATAGTTCTTCAATATTGATCATGTGCTTGTGTAGGTGTCAACGATCTTTGCTCCCACTGTTCAACCCATTATGTATTTTCACATGCTTCCCAATCTATTGAGATACAAAACTGACAAAAACATGCAATATCCCTTGTCCAGATAGTCCATGTGCTTGTTTTTGAACTCCTAAATGAATTCCATTTAGTAGATCCACTTATTGTCTCACAGTCAACTCTAGGTACAATGGTCTCTTCTTCAACCAACCAAAAGA
Organism: Sequoia sempervirens; assembly: GCA_007258455.2. NCBI lineage: Eukaryota > Viridiplantae > Streptophyta > Pinopsida > Cupressales > Cupressaceae > Sequoia > Sequoia sempervirens. Next base: position 421,314,968 of record VDFB02281492.1, on the reverse strand, counting down.
ATTGATGAACTCTAGAGTACTCACTCAAACTAGGTACAGATAATCTTGTATTACACCAATCCACAATCCCACATGCATCTTTAAATTTTACTGCATCCTCAAATTTTAAAATTGTTCTCTAGCAAGAATTCTTTTGACACACTCACTAGCTCCATCATGTTCTCCTTTACCATGCATAGCTTTAAAAAAACTCCATACATGCTAGACATTAAGTTCCTTGTGACCCCTACTTAACCAATATAACATTCAAGCATTCTTGAGCGGCCCCATACAATTATCTGACCATATGAGGTTTTCTCTCATCTGGATTCCTCTTTCTCTTAAATTTCTATACAATATACTGAAACAGTATTAAACAAACTCTGACGAGTGTAATCAGTTGTCACTCAAATAAAAATTATACTCCCTCAAAAAATTTCTGTCATCCTCAGTGCTATCATCTGCATGTCTATAAACAATATGGACAAACATAGCTACTTGCACTGAATTATAATACTGTGATTAAATTTCCTCTTGTGGAGCTAGACTATAATTTTCCACAAAATCAATCACTGAAAGTATAGTACCAATTGGAAATGTGTTTCTACATGCACGAAATTGGCCATCAAGCCATCAAGCGTGTTGAAAGTGCATGACATATTTTGGTACAATCTTATTCTTAAATTCACTCATGAATGCATGCACACTAAATTTTTATGTAACTAAATCACAACACTTTCCTATTTTTCCATCTTTTAAAGAATATTGAACATTCTTAAGTCTTTTAACATCTACTAATTGTTGTCCAAAATCAATATCAACACTTTCATGCATATTAATTCTTAAGAATGAAAGATTTCCACAGTTAATGCATTTTCCAAAAATACAAGAACTTAAATAAAAAAATTTACCATTAGATCTTTCACAAAAAAAACCTAAAATAAACTCCCTTATTGCTTCAGGTGGCATATTAATACCACATTCCTATATAATCATGTTAGTATGCAAGGTACAATGTATATATCGAAAAACATCATAAAAATAACGAAATTGAACATGTGTTTTACAACAATAAGATATTCGTTGCTTATGAATTTTTACATACTAGGGTTTACATTTTTCAAAAGACCTTTGACTTATTTTAATATTACCAGGTAAAACTAAATCACCAAAAAAATTTCTATAAAATTCAGTTTGTGTTGTATCTAATAGGTGTTTTGGTGAGGATCGTGAACTTTGGAACTCACCCTTAATTTTAAAACATCTCTAGCATTAGATGAAACCCTAGTATTATCATGCCAATATTTTTTGATCAAAGATTTAATTTCAACATTCAATTTCATATAAGACCTCGAGAGTTGACCATTGAAACTTCAACATTGGTTGATAGGATCATTTTCTATACTTTTTCTTCTTTTTTCTGCTCTTAGCAATGTTTTAGTACTACTGTATTTGACTACAAATTCTGGCGAATGTTTGGTGACATATCAACAAAATATTGTCAACTTACCAATGCAACGCTGATTTCAATTTCTTCAAAGATTTTTGTTGCTTTAATGACCAATTTTTATATGTCAAAACCATGACCCAACATCATTGGTCAGTTCCACAGAAAATGTTGGTGGTGTCCATTCTAAAATCAACGTAACTTCATCCATCTATTGATGCAAAAAATCACAAAATGTTGCAGAACACCCATTTGAAATTATCGAGAAAACACCAAACGTTCATCCATTTTTTGATGAGGTGGAGCAAACTATCGTTGTCATTATGATGAAAACTACGTCGTGTGTACAACAACGTCATCACAAATTTTTGTGGTTTGTTAGGCTATGATCGTCGAAATTGCGACGAAACCCTATAGTTTTTTTACAAAAAATTATTCATTCAAACATCTTCCCTCCCTAACATGGTTATATGTATGGGTTTTGTTCATTACTTCCAATGGTGATACTCTCACTGATGAATTGCATCGACACAACTTTCACCGATGGAGCCTTATTTTATCCACTATGTCGACATAACTTGAGATATGTTCTCCTGACTAAATGTTATCAGTGTAAGTTGTCAATTGTTCATTCAAGATCAACAATAACATATGCACAACACTTGAAGTGATCATTGAGAGTGTATGTAATTTCTATTCATTTTTTGTATCATAAATATATGTACACAACATGCTTTCAAATTTTTTAATTTCCATGGAGAATCAACAATTTAGGGTCAATGTTATATCACCTTGTTCATGATATTTTATTATGGAATTTCATTAATAGTGCCTTGAATGTATTGTTGTATTGAATAATATCAGTTGTCCCTCTTTGTCCATTATGTGTTGAGAAAATTATTTTAAAACATTTTGACTAACACTTGTTGAGATACAAATTGTAAAATTACACATTGTTGGAATACATATAAAATCTAGATTGGCACAATATTCAAGCCTGCTATGAAACTCATCATGGATGGCTTCAACTATAATGCTCACTTTAAGAGATCTCCTAGAGTAGTAAGATGTCACTATGAAACTTGTTGGATGGCTTTGTAGATAAGTGGTTGAAGTTCATTTCATGTTAAGGGGTAAGCATAAGAAGCTATAAGTTCACCATTTAGCTAGATTTCTATAAAATATAGACTTCCTTTGACTCAAATGACATAGTCACATATGTTTGGAGCTAATTAAATTTAACCAAAAGCCTATGGAAATTCCAACTATGATCCTAAAAGCATCCTATATGAGTGGTTGGGTCCTTATGTTTAGCATGTATTAAATATATAATACTTTAGGTATACTGTAGAGATCAGTATGATGTGGGTAGGAGATATTATAGTTGAGTATGAATGGTTGATTTCATCCTTGAAGAACTACTTGAAGACATTTCAGACTCAAAATCAAAGGTTTTGTCTCCTTACTTCTTAACAACAAATTTGGAATAGCAACCCTTAACCATGCTAGTTGGAATGTCAAAGAGAGTACTTATATTCTCGAGAGGAACAGACTGGTCATAAATAGAATTAAGATGTTTTAACAATCAAAGAGGTCAGGAAAAGGGAAAAATACAGCTGGTTCATGACAACTTTAGAAGAGAGAGAAAGTGAGTGTGTGTGTGAGAGAGAGAGAGAGGTCACTTTTGTGATGGATCTATAGCAAAATATGTGTGTGCTTTCTCAAATGATACCTGGGTGAATAAAAATAAAAATTAAACCCAAACCAAAAACCAAACCAACAACATATAATACATAACTATATTAATTCTATCCAATGAAATTATTTTATCATTAGTGCATGAAACACATGACAGGTGATTACTAGGAGCAATCCATCCACTCACTTATTCCATTGGTCACTAAATAAGAGAATCATCTATTAAATTGCTACCCAGATTGAAAGGTTCCCCTCATATGGATCAAATGGCATGTAAACAACTAGAGATGATTATTGGGAGCAACTGCAGAATCAATAACCTACCAAACAATGGCATGACATCATCACTAACTACTCATCACATAGTGAATTGTGGATGATTTTAGCATTAACCACATAATTACAATATATGTATGTTTAATGATTTAATACCAGTTGTGTTATAGGGCTCTCTCCTAGACCCCTCATACCCAAACCTAGTTCGAACCATGTACCATTCTCAACCCAATTCTTGTGCTAAAATGGTTGGGATCTTCTCTTTTGTTTCTGCGCCACATGAGTACATCCCAAGTTTGTCTAATCCAAACTCATATATCCCCAAACGCAGGATCCATCTGTGGATAAATTCCCCTGCAAAAGTTGTCATCCAGGGTAACATATGAGATGTGTTAAAAAGTAAAATAAGTACAAAGAGTAACATATTAAAGCAAAGAGAACTAATGAAAATCACATAAGCTTAAAAGTGCAGCATAATGAAATATTGAAAAGTGCATTACCTTATTGAGCTTCTCTTTGTTTCGAGAATAGTTTAATATTATCTACTTAACAGGGCCAACCATGTGATGGTGTAAGCTCATTTGGTCCCTCCCCCCCCTCACATCACTCTCAATTCCCCATACCCGATCATATAACATTAATCATTCATTCATCCATTAATAACATATAACATTCATTCATTAACATATTCACATTCATTCATTAACATATAACATTCATTGTTTCATTTTTTACATATTATCAAAAATATGGTTGTCATAATATGATCAGAATCACTTTTTTTTGTTTCTTTTTTGCAGCTAAAAAAAGAAGTGGAGTATCATTTTCTAAATCATATGTCCCCCCTTTAGTTGTTTTTCCCTCTAATCTTGATCTTAATGTATGCCTATTCATGTACTCACGACATGGAGGCCGCTGCAAGGGGGGGTCTGCTGCAATAACAAAGAAATGTTAAATTGATATGTTTTATTATTATTGTTACAAGTATTTAATTAATTAAAAGAACATTAGAGTGGTGCTCTTTTCCTGATGTGGCCACATCATGTTCCTGATCTTGTCTTATAGCCTCATGCTCAACATGTTGAACACCCTCTAAATCCTCTGGAGTTGAAACCAGAAAGGTTACATTAATTAATACACCAATTGCAATTAAATATGTTTAAAAGAACATTAGAGTGGTCATCTTTACCTGATGGGGCCACATCATGTTCCTGATCTTGTCTAGCCTAATCATGCTCAACATGTTGATCATGCTCTAGATTCTCTAAAGTTGAAACATGAAAGGTTACATTAATTAATACACCAATTCCAATTAAAGATGTTTAATTGTATTAATCTATACTGTGTTTTGTATAGCACATGAATACATCTAGTATTGGGATGCAAACCATGGCCTTCATCTACAGGTCGTGCTCCACCCTCACCAGGCTACATTCCAATGTCATGTGCAGTATTATCATTGCTTTCCTGTTTAAAACAAATAGGCACATAATTACTTTATGGTGGAAATTAATATTGAATAGATTGCACAAGTATTCAATTTTAAATAAACTTCATTGAGTTTATTTACCTACGTGTCGGATGTAGTGGAAGCTTGTGTTTTCCCAGTTAAGAGTCTTAGGCACTCAACCACAACTCCATAGCCTTGCTGGAAGGAAATTTTCAGGTCCTCTTCTTTGGTCACTATACTGAATTCAGAGCCCTGCATTTTTGCATAAGATCATGAATTTTGCTTCTATGGTGTGATAAAACCAAAATTGTTTGCAATTTATTATTTAGATGCAATATTTCATTTATTGATACTTACAATTTGTGCGGCTAATTTCATATAACCACCAAAGCCAAGTTTGTGCGGCCTTTTTCTTTCTAGTATTTCCTTTGTTTCCTTCGATGTGTCAGGCAGCTCATAAAAATTTTGCAATATGTTAGATTATGTAAAAAGAAAGAGTAATTAGTATATAATTACATTGTTGATAGTATCACATACCTTCCTTGGCCTGGTGGTGTCTTTCCTTTTTTCTTTTCATCCTTCTCCTTTCCATTTGACACCAGGTCCTTCCACTCCCTCTCTAGAATCATGGGGGGATGCTTGTACTTTTTGTTCTTCTCTAAATGTGACCTATATTGGTCCCTCACATACTTTAGATATGTACCAACTTTCTTAAGGACCTTGGTTTGGTTGAATGTGTTATTACCGAGCAACACAACTAAATGGTTAATGAGCTCATATTTTAAATTTGATTTTGGGCATTCCACCATGTACGTATGGTGGGCCTGAAGATCTCCAATGTAATATCATTTAGATGTTTATAAAAAACATCATTTCCTGCAAAATGATCATGGGATCATTAGTTTAAAAAGAGTGATCAATAAGTAAATTTCAATTGGATTATATATAATAATAATTAAAACATTTTAAAGTACCTGGAACCTTCTCTATCTTTATGGGAATGAAATTCTCGGTCACCACAAATGTGACTGGAAATTTTCTTGTACTACTAATACAGGAAGATCTAGGAAATGTTGCTAAAACATCACCAGTACTAGTGACCTCTGCATCCCCAAGTACATGTTCTGATGCATGTTTTGGCATATGTTCATTGTTAGAGGGTGCACTACCCGATGCCTGCATGCTATGTGTTGCCGACATTTTTGTCAACAATAAAGGAATGGATGATGGGGTCAAATGATGTGATGTATGCGTAGGAAGATCAGGATTGACAATTGTACCAACCCCTACTCCTTGGGAAACACCTACAGTACCCTGATCATGGCCAACAGCATCATGAAGACACAAAAAATCCTATAAAAACAACACAAATTTTAGTTCATGACATAAAAGAGTACAAAATATAAAACCATGAATAAACTTATGTTATAATTAAAGATCTCATGACAGCTTACTTGCAAGTTTTGTGCTCTCTTAGTCAATATTTTAACCCTTTCTCTTATCTCATCTATTTGAGGCACTATGAATAACAACTGAAGGATTTCTTTATTGCATTTTTTTGGGTCTTTTTTATCATATCCAGAGGGTTTGTGGAATATGCAATGTCATCATCGCATAATAGTGACTGCACCTCCCTATGGATTCTCTCCTCTACTGCTGGTGCCTTTTCTTGATCATCCGACTATGACAAGAATATTAAAAAAATTGTCAAAATCAACCCAATAAACTTATGAAAAAAACATAATAATGGGTGTGTGCAGGACCATCATGGAAACAATAGACCCTTAAGTGGCAAAATATTCAGAAAAATCAGAGTTAGGCAACTTGACGTAAAAATTTGAATAAATTATCTATATTATTTCAAAAATATGCAAGAATAGAATCTGTAGCAAATTGAATGTAGTTTCTAAACTACTAAGTTTGTTTAAAAAAAATAAAAATTTATTTGGTGAAAATTTGAAATTTCAATGTAGTGGTACTTAAATTTCAAGGAAAAATAAGAAGTAGGTGTCTGTCAACCACCCTAACAACAATAAAATGATAATATTTTTATAAGATTTTAGATATAAGTAGAGGACTCATGCCCAAATGTGATGCATAAATTTTTGTAATTTTTTTCCAAGTAAATAATTAATTATGATTTTTTGATTACAACTTCTTAAAATATATAAAACCCGTATGTCTGACCACCTTAACTTGGTCAAAACTTCATGAAATTCATTTTTTATTTTTTTAATCCTATAGTATGTTAAGCATAGAATGTGATGCATGTTTTGGATTCAAAAAATGTGATACCATTTGAAAGCTATAGATGTTTTTCAATCAGCCTATCAATTAGGACTTTAGTCATAATTTGAATAAAAAATGAATAATAATTACTTATTAAATTCAAAGTAAAGTAAAATTTATATCAATGGAAAGTTGAGAATCTCCTTTAAACACTTTTTTCATTTCATCAATTTTGGGTAAAAAAATAGTCATCAGCCACATACCCATCATATTGCTATTTTTTGGCCCATCATGATCCTGCACATACTCTAATAAAACATTTTGCTTGTATCTAATTTTTTATAATTACAATGAGTAAAACTTGTCAGGTAGAAGCACCTGAAGATGCATCATGATCTTTGCTCTAGGTTGGAGCCTTCCCCCTATGATCAATGTCCCATTGTGACAAAAATTAAATATAAAAAAACATTACTGAAATGAAACCAATAGACTTACAAAAAAAAACATAATAATAAAATGGTATATTGGAGTCATTAATTGGAGGTTGGGTAAAATGGTATGTAGTATGTACCACCCCCATAGTAATTGTGTTTGTATCTATGCGATTCAAATTGTAATTGATTAGCAACTCTTCCCCTACAGTTATTGATTTTATCGCACATACAAATACACAATTTCCCTCGCACGCCCCAAATATATAATTGGGTTGCTTATTTGTTGACCTAGGTCATATACTTTTTATAAACCTTGCAATATTCCCTAATGATTTTGGCCTTCTGTCAATGTACATAGCCACTCCTTTATTTTGATCCTTATCTTTTAGCTGTATATAATTTGCTGATAATGCATACCTACACATACTTCGTGTATATCGAACCAGCTGCATCCAATCTTTGTAACTGTAATATGGTCCAACATGCTCCATCAATTCAGTAAATTTTTCATAACAAACCTTTATGCCATCCATGCAAAATAGGCCCAAACCATGTAATGATGATGGTGCTATGTGATATATCCTCTCGTTGACACAAAAATCAATATTTATTGGAGGAAGTTCCTTGGGAACCCATTTTTTCTGTAGATGTTTGTACCCAAGGCACCTCGATGTCACCTATGCTCTAAACATCATAAGAACATGACCCCCCTTCAGCAAGAAAAAATTCCATGTGTTTACGGAATTTTCTTCTAATTTTTTGACATCTAGTTGATCTCCTTCTTTTAAACCTACTACATGTCTCACTTTCCTCTTCTCTTCCTGAATTTCCCTTGCTCGAGGAAGAAAGATCTGAAAAATACCTATTTGGTGGTACTTGCACTCATAAGGATGTTGGATGAAGTTCTTTCATAGTGATGTGATCCCAAGGTATGGGGTTGGAGGATTAAAAACCAAGGTTGTCACTACTAGTCAAATGCATGTGGAGGTAACAATAGTTGTGAATGTATAAATAAACCTTGTAAGGGTCTGATGATCAGAGATCACTTGGTAAGAATGGGAATGTTTTTTAGGGTCACCAACCTTGTGTTTTCAAGCCTTGGGTTTTGGGAACATCTAGAGGAGTGGGTATGTGCAGGATCATGGTGCGCCAAAAAGTGGCAATATTTGTAGGGTATGTGGCTGATGACTTTTTTTTCACCCAAAATTAATGAAATGAAAAGGGTTTTTAGAGGAGATTCTCAGCTTTCCAAAAATATAAATTATTATTTAATTTGAATTTAATAAATAATTATTATTCATTTTCTATTAGAATTACGACCAAAAGTCTGATCTATAGGCTGATTGAAAACATCTATAACTTTCAACGGTATCATATTTTTGAATCCAAAACATGTCACATTCTATGCTTCACATACTATAGTATTAAAAAAAAAAAATTAAATTTCATAAATTTTGACCAAGTTAAGGTGGTCAGACATACCAGTTTTGATATTTTCTAAAAGTTGTAATAAAGAATTCATAATTAATTATTTACTTGGAAAAAATTACAAAACAATATGCATCACATCCCGGACATGAGTCCTCTCTTACATATAAAATCTTACAAAAAAATATTATCATTTTATTATGGTTAGGGTGGCCAGACACACCTACTTCTTATTTTTCCCCCTGAAATTTAAGTACTAACGCATTGAAATTTCAAATTTTCACCAAATAGATTTTATTTATTTTTAAATAAACCTAGTATTTTAGAAACTAAATTCAATTTTCTACAAATTCTATTCTTACATATTTTTGAAATAATATAGATAACTTATTGAAATATTTACATCAAGTTGCCTAACACTGATTTTTCTGAATTTTTTGCCACTTAAGGGCCTGTTTTTTGCATGATGATCCTACACATACCCGAATCATTGTCTTGTTTCTTGGAGGTTGATTGGGTTAGTTGGTGGAAGGTTGCTATTACTTTTTGTACCTCTCTATGAATTTTTTTGGACCACCTTCCCCAAAGACAATAGTCCCTCTGAGGTAGTACTGCTGTCTGGTTTGTTAGTCTATGAAATTTTTTGGACCACTTTAGATGTGAAATAACCCCTCGTGCAACCATCCTTTCTATATATTTCTAAATGGACAAACCCCTTGCCTTTAATGATTAAGCTCCATGGTTTTCTACCCATATGGTTTTTTGGGTCCTCCAAATAAAATAATAAAAGATGGGTCCTACTTAGAAGAACCCCAAAATGTATCAGATTTTGTTTCTTTCTTAAGAATCTAGATAAAGAGGCTAATTGGGTCCCTCCCTATCCAACATTCCTTCACCATTTTCCAGACACCCACAACATCTTTGAACCATTTATACTCTTCTGGAACTTGAATAAAAAATTCCACTTTCATTAGTGTTCTCTTTCAAGCTTTCCCTAGTGCTGGCATCTATATTGTTCTTTTGGAGGTTTAGTTGAGTCAGTGAAATATTCAGAAGTTTTTAATGGCTCCTTGTCTTTTTTTCATTTCTTGTACTGGTGTAGGAGCACCTTGGCATAATTAGGCCTCTGTGAAGAAATCTTTTGAAATTTTATTCAATGTTATTGTTCCTACTTTTTAAATCATGTTATTAGAGTCATGTTTCATATATTTGAGGTCATGTTGAGCTCATTTGGTGTTTATTAAGTCCAAATGTGCAAAAATGAAAACAATGTAAAAAGTTGTCAACTTAATCAAAAAGGAAATATTAAGAGATAAAGATAGTTCATGGTAATGGTATTTCTAAAAAAAAAAAAATTTAGGTGTAGGTAAAGTTAAACATTCAAGTTTTGATCAAAAAATAGGAAAAAGGCAGACATCAAGTCTGATGGTAGAGATAAAGACAAATACATGTGCAAACAATGTCAAGAATGTTAAAGGTGTCAGGCATATTACAAGTTCAGAGTGTATGAACTAGTGGAGAGGATTTGAAAAGAATAGGAATATTTATGAATCTTGGAGAAATTGGGATCATATGCAACTCATGTGGCATGAGTTTTTTCCTGTGGGGGTGTATGGTGCAGGAACACCTACACCTTATTGGAAAAATTTTATCTCTTGAAGGTTGATAGGAAGAGTCATAGGTGAGTCTAGGGGTGTGTTTAGTTTACTTATGTTAAATAAGGTCTAAAAAGACCATTTTCAATGTAACTAGGGTGGTTTTTAAGTCATTTGTATTTGGGGTCAAAAAGTTGCACCAAAAATGAAAAAATGTTGATTAAACAAAAAGTTGTTAAAATGTTGTTTTAGGGAATATGAAGAGTTTAGGATTTTAAAAAGAATTTAGGAAGTTTTGTTGGTTAAGTTTAGAGGGAACAAGTTTATATAGCCTCTTGAAGGCTCGAACAATGTTGTTGAAAAAATATTGAAGGATTCCAAATCAATAAACAATGTTTTCCTACTGCAAATCTGTTATTTTTGTACTTTTTTCTTTTGTATGAACCTGTACAAGGTTACAATTATTTTAATTTCTTAGGATTCTTTTGTGGCATGCATTAGTTTTCTTTTAAATCCATTTTGAGATTCTAACTTCAAATTTTGTGGGATATTTCTTTACTTTTCTGGAACTACCTATGATAGACCAGTGAAGCCACTGTTTGAAGGTTAGATGATGTAAGTAGCCATTCCATCTACTATCCCAATCTGTGTCTCAATGGAATGGCATGATATGATGGTAGAGTAGGTATTTCTATGTTTTAGAGTGGAAGTGAAGCAAATTGTAAGTTGTGGAATTTTACCCTAGGGTATAATTTTGTGTTTTCCATATTGTTTTGAGGGTATTAATGTGGGGTTTTGTCATAATATTGATGAATCTTTCAATGGGATGGTTTTGTGACCATGTGTAGATTATTTGAAGTATGTTGAATGCTTTGATTGATTTTGGAAAGCTTTGGTATGGTGAGATTGAATAAATCCTAGAGTTTGTAAGGAGAATGAGGCTTTTATGGTACAACGTCCTAGAGGACTTGGATCCATGTTTTGGATAGTGAATTTAGAGTTTTGTAACATGATTTGTGACATTGGCTTGAATTGACCAAAATATAGCATGCAACACCTTGATGGGAACAAACATAGTCTAAATCACTATACTTGCAACAAGATTTCTAATTGTGGGGGAAAAATCACTTACAGTCACTATCCCTTGGTCAATTTTCCCTTTCTGAGTGCCCTCACCTCTTGCTCTGGCTTTCCTCTTTCCAAATGGTTCCTAGTCTTCCTCCTCGACTCAATGGCCTTGCAGTACTCATCTAGTGAAGTCTCGAAACTCTCCACTCAGGGGCTGGATGCAGTGGTTCTCGGTGCAACTCTCCAGTTAGGGTCTCGGTATAGTATGTTATGTCGTGCTCCTACGCGCAGGGCCACATTCAAAGTATATAGTTTATATATATGCTATGTCAACATATAGTTTATTTTATTTTCTACAAAATATAATTTTTGTATGGTGGCTTGTTGAGCTTACATAGTTGGTTTTCTCTTTCTTCATAATTTTTGATGATTTATTTCCTATGACATGATTGAATATTATCTAAAGTCCTAGTGATTGCTAAAAAGGCTTATGATATGTCATGTTTAATCATGATGGATGTCTAAGAATCAGTGATTGAAATACTACTTGACTAAAGATTGAGATATCTGATATTTTCTCATTTAAACATCATGGAAGAAAAGCTTGCAATCAATTTCTTATTAATGTATCCTACAAGTTTTCTTTTCCTAGTTTTTCTTGGTCCTATTCTTGTTATGACTTATTTTTTTACATTGGTCTATTACAGTAATGGGGAGCATATCTAGTGAATCTATTCTTTCAGTCTCTTTGATTCTTATCCTTGTGCATAACAAGTTTTCTTCTATCCTATGATTCATTGATTGTTGGTTTAAAACACTTATTACAACTAACATGGCTATGAATTATGATGTGGGTGTGAGAAGGGATTGTTGAAATGAAGGAATGGTTTAGGAAAGTACTCCTTAATCCAAATGAGTCATTTTCTTGTCATGGAATGTGTTAAGAGACTTTAAAATTAATATATTCAATCTAGTTAATATTGACACATCTAAAGCATGCCAAAGGCACTTCAAAGATATGCTATGACATAAAGAAGATTGTTAAGGTGATGTCAAGTCTTGATCCATTAGGGTAGGAAAACATAGATGCATTGGTACAAAAGGTTTCATTCAACTTGGAGGAAATGGATAATTACCTAAGTGGATAATGTGAGATTGGACCAAGTTTATATTATGATACAAATAGCTTGGGAAAAGGGATGATGAAATGCTTAAGTATGGGAAATTGTAGAGATAAATATAACACCAAGGGAAGAATAGTAGAACTAATTTTAGCACTATGGATTGATCTAAGACTCAAAATTCCACTAAGAGGCATCCCTTACCTCTTAAATTAATTCCATAGGTGGGTTTATCCTCCAATATAGTGCCATTGGTTAGCTTATCATGTGAACTTCTGCTATAAGTAGGATTACCATACACTTTCATAACATGAATGTGTGGTTTCAAAAGGTTTATATGTTCTTGTGAATTTGAAAGAAAGGCATGTTTTGACTTTTCCAATAGGTTTTAGGGGTTAATTTGACTTGGTTTTAGCATTAGAGTGACAAACCTTGTGGTTTAGATTCCATAAACAAAATATACTCATCTTTTTAGCTTCCTATTATCATCTTTATATTCTATGATATTTTCAAAGATAATCTAAATATTCATTGCTAATGAAAATGTACAAACTGATGTGTAATGATCCAAGGTTAGGCTCAGAGAGCCTCTTCTTTTGAAGCCATTAACCAAAGAAATGTTAAGAACAATATATGGAAGAGATGAAGAATAAGGGAACTTGTATTATTAGGAAGGACAAGATGCCTTTATATAGCATGACCTCATGTTTGAGTCTCAAAACACTCCCATATCATCAACGCATGTGTCTAGGCTAACCATGTCAAGTTTCACTCCATACAAGCACAAATTGAAAAAAATTCAAAGTTGGCCCCATTCACATGTCACTATGCGGGGTCAACATGAGGAAACACTAATTTTTTGGGAATGAAATAACCAAAGATATGATCAAATCATATCTAATCATAAATAGTCATAGAGTAATTAGGATTTGATCATATGGAAATTTCTAGGAGAGCTACAATAATTGTAACATCATGAATTAACAACATTAAAAAGTACATCATGAATTAATTATGTAATCCAAAAAAATTTAAAAACATCATGAATTAATTATGTAACCATATAAGTCAAATATAATTCTATCAAGAAATCAATATAAAATAAATAATATAATCGCATAACTCATACATTTCAATGCCATTGATCTTCTTCTTCATCTAACTCTTTGTCTATATCATCCAATCTAGATTTGACATTGTAAGGATTGGTCATATCATCATCATCGTCATTGATATCAGTTTCAATAATGTCATCATCCACACAAATATCATCTTCATGAACATTAACTCCTACATCATCATGATCTAGTTCCTATTCTTCAACATCTTCGTTAGGCACATCATCAACTAACTGTTGATCTTGATCATCATCTACATCATCTTCTAGTTCTTCAGTATCTTCTTCCACCACATTATAATTTACCGGCCTTCCTCTTGGATCATGTCTAACAACAAATGAACAACTCGGTTTACCTGGAACCTCTAAGTAAAATACCTGCTCACATTGGCTTGGAAGAACATAGGGGTCATTTCCAACTCACTTGATCGACCTTGTATTAACCATGGTAAATCCATTATCATGTTTGATAACAATTATCTCAAGATCATTTTCATTCAATCGTAGCCTATACCATTGGATAATGAACATAACTAATTTGAAGGACTTAAAGTCACACTCAAGTATATCATCCAAAATCCCATAGTATCAATTTTCTGAGACTTCTGGACGTATATCACTTCTAGATGAAACATTAGTCACCAGAAAGACTGTAGTTATCCCAAAATCACAAGTTTTCTTCATGCCATCCAACTTTTTGATTCAAAATTTATGAATATTGCACCACATAGCCTTGTGGTGTTGCACCTACAATATTTCAAACATGTAAAAATTATTGCATCATCAGTTGATAAAAATATTTATTCTTGGCTGAATGTATGCAAAGAAAAAAAAACTCAACATATATATACATCAATATAATTGAAAATAATTAAATAATATGGGTGATTAATATATTTATATGTACTTTTTTATCTCTTAAACCATATCCTAAATCAATTTCCCTTGGTGTAACATTGGAATCTCCATTATGATGAGCTTCTTTAACCAATGAAGCCACATGTTCCCATGTTAATGTACGACCAGATTGTTGACATCGTTCAATCCATATTGTCATCCATTCAAGATCATTTGTGACATAAAAATGTAGTGCATCCCACTTTCAACCAACCGTATAAAAAAAATTGAAATTCATAAATGACATATAATTAGTTATTTACTACGATATATGACCTTAATTTATAATTGATGTACCTAAAAACCTAACATCCCACTACCAATGATCTTATTATCTTTCATTGTTGGATGAATTCAAATTAAAGGATTATTCACAAAGAATGAATTATGACTCTGAAGGGTACATACACTCTTGTAAGAAAAAGAAAAACCTTAGTGCATACACCCATGTTCCTATACTGGGGGAATATGTGTTTAAGAACAAAGAAGACAAAGAAGTAGAGGAGGTTATAGAAAATTTCATGGAGTTAGAGCAAAAAAATAAAAGGTTGCAAGAAATGGATGATTCATCTGAAGAAGAATATGTGGAAGAAAATGAAGCACAATCACAACAGAGAACAGTCTCTCAGATGATGAATGATGAATATGAAGAACTCGCTGACAAGGACTTACAAGTAGCCAAGGAATTGCGTGTAGATGAAGATGATAGGCTTACAACCTATGAATCCTTTATTTTTTATAATGATTTTGTACAAATACAGCTACTTACCTCATGTATTTTCCAAGATCATTTATAAATTTTTTGACATTATTGTCGAAGTTGTCTGGGAGAGATAGAGGTAGAACATACTGCAACAATTATAAAATGATGTTTTCATTATTTTTTCAAAACTACAAAACATAATACACTGAAAAGTACATGCAGTATAAAAATATACCAGAATAATTACCTTAATGAAGGTATGCCAATCATACATTTTCATCCCTGACCCAAACTCACCTTTCTTTGATATGATATTGTTTATGTTTGCAACAAATCTTGTGGGAAATAAATTTTTTTGTATGACTTCTTTTATAGCATTGCTTTGCTACTCCGTTAATAACCAAGGAAGGGCGTTTATATTAATTTGGTCTCCATCGCTATTTAATTGAATGACATTTTTTATTGCATGATTGGCTTCTTGAATGTCACTACAAATTTTGACAATTTTTTAATTTTTCATGCCCTCCATCCAATATTTTCCATTATAACATTTCTATTATATTCTTTTTGATATCCATTGTATCAAACAAATGCACAATTTTTAGCTGCTCATAGTAGGGCGACCTACTAAATTGTCTAGAATAACTTTCTAGTCCCTGTGGAAGTCGACCATTAATGCTTTGATGACCTTCATGAAGCATATAAGTTAAACAAATTAACAACAATCATTGTCAATTACAGCATGAGTAAACAAAACACAATATAAAAATATAAATTCCAAACATATCATATATGATAGATAAACAATTTGATCTGATGTATAACCTTGATGATTAATTCAATTATATTCCAACTTCCATAGGTGAGGTGTCATTCTTTGTGGTTTTGATGATGTCTCCTCTTTCCCATTGAAAAGATGTTTTTTAGTAGTTTTATACTTATGATTTTTGTGGAGGAAGTACTTATACTCATCAAACACCTACTTTCCTACACTTGTTGAACGACGAGATTTCATCTTTGGACCACAAACTGGACATGCAAATTTTCCCTTTGTTTGAAGACCTGCAAGATCATATATAATTGAATTAAATATGTCAATTTTTATAATTATATATAATGAATAGATTATTTTAAAAACATGCATGATATCTACTTTATAAAATTAAATATCGTTAAAGTGTAGTCGAACATTATAACATACCAAAAAAATGTGTTAGCCCTAGGGCATCATGAATTGTCCATAAAAGCATTGCATGGAATTAAAATTGTGTTTTTCCTATTGGTCTAGAGACGTCATACATAGTGACTCCATTCCATAACTTTAGTAACTCATCGATAAGAGGCTCGATATATACATTCATATATTTAACTTGGTACTTACCTAGTTGAATGAACATAAGCATTACATTATTATTATAACCATTTTACTACAATATATATAAATTAATGTACATGACTATTAAATAAAAAAAATATGTCATTATTCAACAAATAAGACAAATGAGATGCTACTACGTTAAATAAAATTGATATAAACAAATACCTAGAACAATCATTGCCAACATTATGTGCTCCCTCTTTATTGACATCAATGGAGGAATGTTATTGTTGATAACAAAAGTAGGCCACATCAAGTAAATAGGTCTCAACTCTCCAAATGGATTGACATCACCCGCTGCCAGTGAAAGCCTGAGATTACGAAGTTATTTAAAGTGAGGCCATTTTTCCTCCATGTCCCTAAATGCATAACCATCCATAGGCATTCGAAGAATGTCATCTCCACTTCTATAATTTCCTGCATGGTAATCCATAAATTGCACTAAGCTTTCACACCTAAATAATTGTTGCATACGTGGAATAATGGGAATATAATGAAGAACCTTGCGAGGCACCTTTTTTGTTAGTTGATCTGTTCAATATGTATTGATATGACATTTTGGGCATTCTATTGCAAATTCATGTTGATTATGATATATAATATAATCATTGGGACATGCATGTATTACTTGATACTCCATTATAATATCTTTCATAATGGTAGATAAATCTCAGTATGAGCAAGGTAAAATATTTGATAGTGGTAACAAAAATTCACCTATCACTCTACAATAAAAAAATAATTTGTTAATATAATGAATATTAATGGTACGTATTTCATCCTTTATTTACTAGTGATGAATTAACAACAAAAATAGATGAAAAAAGATGACATATATGACATACCTTAACATCTGTGAGATTGCTATGTTGGATAAACCATTCATAACCTTCAAGTTTACCAGAAACAATACAACGGAGAGAAGAGTTGTTTGGGAGCCTTCATAAAGGGGCTCGTATGCCTTCTCAAGTATAGGTAAATCATGAACATCATCAAATTCATCTCAATCATCATGATCAGTTGTGCCACTAAATGTGTCATGGATCAATGTATTTGTACCATCATCTTCAACTATGTTTTATGGTGCATGATCATCTTCTTCCATAGGATCATTAACTTCATCTTTGATATTCACAGCTCCATGTTCCTCCTCTTACAAAACCACATTCTCCGAGCTGTGATAATCCATATGATGTACCCTAGGGTGCCCCACCATTATAATAATGATCGACACAAATAAATCATGATCATGATCAAGTGATTTTATATATATATAAAATATTTTAAAACGATATAAACATTTACAAATTCAATCAATATAAAGGCATATAACGAACAACTTACCAATTGACGATAATCATGCCCCTTTCAATGTGACCATGCAACCTACAATGTTTCTTAGTTGTTGTGATTAAAATTCTTCTCATCTTTAAGCCCTTGCAATTATTGTAAGGACAATAACATTTCCCATCACCCTTTCTTTTCAATCTAGCCCACAATCTAGTAAGTGTCTCTTCATTTTGTTCTACACTAATATTATCTGACATGATTTTTCTTTACCAAACTTGAATATTTAGATCTTCAAAAAATATCCAATAATTTTTAATCATAGATAGGTAAAAAAATCTAATAATTCTGATATTTTTCACAAAAAAATTTGGCCTATAACCTCCACAAACTATCACAAGTATAGAAAATTTGCAAGCATAGAAAAACACTATCGTAAGTATAGATAAATTGTCAAACTCACTTTTATTTATTAAAAAAAATTCGTCGGAACCTCGACGAACACTAACCATATACCCATCGGCCCACAAATTAAGGAGCCTAACTATGTGTTGGCCAACAAATTGATGGAAGGGGATGGTTGACTTTAAGTGTATGTTGAAATAGTGACGAAAATCATGGAGCGTCACAATTTCGACAAACGTCGGGCATAAATTTAAAAAAAAATGAAAAATTCACATTAAATACACAAGTACCTAACAATACATCTATTTATACATCTTTCATCAAAAAATTTCATCGTATTTTGCAGTCAAATGAGTTAGTTCCCTAGTCTCGATGAAGTGGGAGTTGAAACACGATGAACAAGATGAGAAATCAAACAAAGGGGGGTTAATGGGTTTTAATGTCAAATCAATGATTTAAAGCTTTGAAGAGATGAATGCAAATCCAACCTTCATAGTGATCATAGAATGAATCAAACACTTGCAAATTTTTGAGCTAAAGCAAAAAGAGAAAGCTTAGAAATTCTAAGGTAGCTCGGATTACCCGAGCCTTAATTTTCTTAGAGAATCCGAGCCTCCTCAGATTTTCCAAATCCATCCCGTGACCTAAATCCCAAGCTTGGATACTTAAAAAACTTTGACCTCAACCTTCATTTGGTGATTCTAAGCTCCCTTGAATTTACTGAATCTGAGCCACCCTAAAATACCTAAACTTCTTGAAATTCAAGATCCTGAGGTGTGTAATGATTTGGATTTTGATAGAAATGTTGGATGAAGTAATATGAAGGTGATTAATTCTTTAATGCGCCCAAGTCTATTCAACATCACATTCTATATTTTCATCTTCATCTTCATTTTCATTTTCATTTTCATTTTCAACTTCAAAATTATTTACCTTTTCATCTTCATTTTCATCAACAAAATGATTTTCATTTTCATTTTCATCAACAAAACGGTTTTCGTTTTCATTTTCAACAAAATGATCATTCTCATTTTCATTTTCAATAAAATATTTTGTTTTTCATTTTCAAAAAATTCTATAAAAGTTTCATTTCTCTAAATGTTATCAATCTCAACATCATTAAGTCTAGCATCTTGTAAAACTTCTACATACGAATTTATCATTTCACTAACATGTGGATTTAAAGACATACCTGGATTTGTCCATATTGAAACTTCTCCATAGAATTGAAAGAGGGATTTGAAGACATAGTAGAAATTTCTTGTATAATCATATTCTACTCCAAATTGACTTCTAGCAAATTAGCTTCATCTACAACCATGGTCTCCTAAATGTTTTCGTCTTCAATAGTTGTGGAATTGGATGCTCCCCCATCATTCATTGATTTAATTCTCATTATTCTCTCACTTTTTCTTTGTCTCTCCTTCTCTTTATTTGCTTAAATTTCTTCAGGATTCAATGTCTTCCTCCTCTTATTATGAGCTTTATCTCCCATGATTATAAAATTCTCAAGAACAAATGAATGTCAATAGTGAAATTCTTCAAAAAATTCAATCCAAATTGGAAGTTGAAGATCTATAATGGAAAATTATTCCTCTTGTGTTCCTCAAAAAAAGTAGAAAACTAGCACAATTCCACTTTAAAAACTATTTTCTTCATGCCTCCTTTGAAAAATTCAATCCATATTGCAAGTTGAAGACCTTTTGTTCCTCCAAAAAAATACAAAACTAACACAATTCCACTTCAAAAATGGTTTACATGATGCCTCCTTTGAAAAAATCAATAAAAAATGCAAGTTCACCACCTGCAAAGACAATAGTTGATGAAAAATTACCCAATATGTCGTACTCGGCTGTACATGTGAATTTGCAGACTTCACAGTAAACTTTTCCAGTAAATTTTAAAAAAGGGGTTAAAAACAAATGGGAATGGGATCCTGTTTTTAATAAACGGGATCTCGTTTTATAATCCGTATCCCATTACCAATATTAAATGTGGGGACCATTGAAAAAGGAACAAGATCCCGTTTATAAAGTGGGATCCCATTTCCCTATCAATGGTCATGACATTTAATATTGGGAAACGAGATCTCGCGTTACAAAATGGGATCCCATTTCTAAAAATTTGAAATTGGATTTTCTTTGTGGTCGAGTTTCTGCCTTGTATTTTGGTTCGAGAAAAGCATTGGGAATCCAAACCTAGGCCTTCAACCTAGTTTGATCGGCAAGTTGAAGGTCCTAACAATGTCAGAGAAAAATACCGAGTTTGGACATATGGCTAACGACTTTTTTTGCAATTTTTTTTTACGAAATTAAAACCCATTTTAGATGAGACAAAGCAGATTCCAAATAAGTAATTCTTTTACAATTGGATTATTTTTTCTATTTTTCAATTAATTTATGATGAAACTGGTCCATAAAATTTAAACATTAGGGTTTGTTACTATTTTAATAACTTTTGATCAACATAACATTTTGACGAACTGATTGCACGA
Organism: Sequoia sempervirens; assembly: GCA_007258455.2. Lineage (NCBI taxonomy): Eukaryota > Viridiplantae > Streptophyta > Pinopsida > Cupressales > Cupressaceae > Sequoia > Sequoia sempervirens. Next base: position 421,293,962 of record VDFB02281492.1, on the reverse strand, counting down.
GAACAAACTTTAGACAATTCTTTTCAATTTAAAAATAAATATAAAAAAATGATAAGTTTAGGCCATCTTATGCATGTCGTACACAACGATTTTTCAAAATGACAAATATGCCTAATAAAAATTTAACAAAAATAATATTCAATAAAAAAATGCAAAAATATATCGAGAAAAAGCTTTAGTGAGTCACAAATCTTTTTCGAAAAGGGTTTAGAAAAATACGATAATTTAGGTCAAAATATGGATGTCGTACACGTGCATGGTATGGTAAAAAAGAAGTGACTTTTAAACAACAGTTTTGAGAAATTCCTATTGAAACTCAATTTGTACAATTTGGGTATTGAAATAAATTACATATTTGGAAGCTAGACTCCGAATACTAAATTTTATGATTAGTGACTTTTTTGAAGATTTCATCTCTAAGTGCTTCAAATTTTAAGGTCAAATGTGTCAAATTCTAAAAATTAGGGAAAACTCTTCTATTTTTTGGCCAAAAAGTGGACTCAACTTCTTGCCAGCACCCTTCTTCTAACTTAGGAGAATCATCTTCCAACTCTAAGAACAAGAAGGATAGTTGTTCCTTTTGTGGAAAGTCAGGGCATAATGATGCACATTATTTTGTGAGGCTCGCAACATTGGAGGAAGCTATGAAGAAGCACAACATTGTCATGTCGAAGTCTTCTTCCTTGGGAAAAGGCTAATCCCTTGCAACAAGAGGTTTTTCTCTACCCATGAGGGTTGGATTTTTGATTCTAGTGCTTCAAATCACATGAATCATGATGAAGATCTTCTTGATTCTAGTGCTTCAAATCACATGAATCATGATGCAGATCTTCTTGATTCTCTCTTCGATAGTCATACTACTCACATTAAAGTTGGTGACTTTGCAGATTCGAGTTTTAGGGACAATCAATTAAGATGGATGGTTGCATTGATGATGTTTTTCTTGTTCCTAATATTTCACAAAATCTGCTCTCCATTTATCATATTTGTTAGCATGGTCATAGAAGGCTTGTTGAGTTCTCTTCTAGTGATGTGACTATATGAGAGTTGAAGAATCCTGATAAGGTTTTTTCTATTGGAGTAGTTGATCATAGAGCCCACATGTATTAGTTTGATGGATTTGAGCCTTCATCTAGATCATCCTTTATTTCTCATTCAAATTCTGAGTAAGTTGTGGCACAAGTGGTTTTGACACCTAAATTATAGATATCTCCAACAAATGAGCACATAGAACTTGGTGATTAGTCTGCCTTAGATCTCATGTTCTGATGGGGTTTTCATAGGTTGTGTACTTGGGAAACATCATTGAGATCCATTTCCAAAAGGTATGGCTACATGTTCTTCAACACCCCTTGAGTTGGTGCATAGTGATCTTATGTCATTTCCCACTCCTTCATTTTCAGGGGCCAAGTATGTGCTCACCTTCATTTATGACTTCTCCCACTACACTTGGGTGTACTTTTTGAAGTACAAGGATGATGTTATTTGTTTCTTCATGACCTTCCTTGCATTTTTCAAGAAGCATTTAGGACATTCCCTTTAGAAGATTCACGTAGATAATGGGGGGAGTATGTCAATCATACATTTTAGGAATTTGGAGTGCTCAAGGTATTTTTCATTAGCACACAGTGCCATACACTCCTTAGCAGAATGGTGTGGTTGAGTGGAAGAACAAAACCTTATAGGAGATTGCCAATTGTATTATCCAGTCTAGCTCCATGGCTCTAACATTTTGGGCAGAGGCTATCAATTATGCCAACTACATTCAGAACTGTATGCCTCACAAGGTATTGCAGAATATGATTCCCAAGGAGGCTTGGTCTCATGTCAAGCCTAAGGTCTCCTACTTCAAAGTATTTGGTAGTGATGCATGGATATTTATTCTAGAAGGTGAGGATGTGAAGGGTTATCATTTAATTGATCCTGTCACTCAAGAGGTACATTTTCATTGTGATGTTCATTTTGATGAGTCTTTCATTTTGAAGGATTCTCCATCACAGGCCTCTACCTCCCTTCTTCCCAACTCTTCTTCAGAAGATGTTTTGTTTCATGTTGATGATGATTATTTTGTTGATGCTCCTGATGATGATATTGATATTTTTGTTGAAATAACTCCATCTTCTCCTGAGCCTAGACCCACATAGCCTCTTTGGGCTTGCACTCTTCTTAAGGAGGTTGGTTCTCATGCAATTGATCCCAACACTTCTCACCGCACTCGTTGTCAAACTCCAGATATCAATCTTTTGAGTCATGTAGTTTCTACTGATCCTCAAAAAATTTCAGATGCTTCATGTGTTCTAGAGTGGGATAGTCCTATGGTTGAGGAATATTCTTCTTTGATGAAGAATCATACTTGGGATATTGTTCCTCTTCTTAAGGAAAGAAAGTTGGTTTGGTGCAAGTGGGTGTATCATACCAAGTTTATAGCTGATGGTTCTATTGACAAGTACAAGGCTCGTATTGTGGCTAAGGGGTTTTCTCAGGTTGAGGGCATCAAATATTTAGAGACCTTTTCTCTTGTCACCAAGATGGATTCCATTCATCTTGTACTTTCTATTGTTGCATCTTAGGGTTGGTCAGTGTATCAAATGGATGTGAAGAGTGCTTTCCTACATGGTGATCTTTAGGAGGAGATCTATATGGAGCAACCACCAGAATTTGTGTAGGATCCTTCACTTGTTTGCAGGCTTTGATGTTCATTGTATGGTATCAAACAAGCCCCTCATACTCAGTATGATAAGATGGATAGTTTTTTGCTTGCTTCTAGATTCACTAGATGTCACTTTGACCCTACAGTTTACATTTAGAGGCATGGAGGGGATATTCTCATTATTGTTCTCTATGTGGATTATTTGATTCTCACTGGGAGTTCTCCTACGATTATTGAGGATAATCAAAGAGCTTTGACAAATTGGTTTGATATGATAGACCTTGGTCCTTTGTATTTATTCCTTGGTCTTTAGATTCATCAATATTTGACAGGTATTTCTATTTTCTAGCAAAAGTATGCTCTTGATTTTCTTCAGAGATTTGGGATAGTTGATTGCAAGCCAACCCCTACTCCTTTTCAATCAGGTGTTGTGTTATCTTCTAGTTGCAGTACTCCATCAATGGGTGCTACCTTGTATCGGCAGTTGGTTGGAAACCTTTTGTACTTGACACATAGTTGTCCTGATATTTCCTTTGCATTTGGTCTTGTCTCTCATTTCTCTCAAGATCCTCACGAGTGTCATTGGAAGGCAGTCAAATGCATCCTATGATACATTCAAGGCACTACACAATTTCATATTCATTACACATTAGGTGCTACTTAGAAAGTTGGCTTCACTGACTCAGATTGAGCTGGTGATGTTGATGATCAAAAGTCTACTTCTAGCTTTGTATTTTGTCTTAGTTTTGGTCCAATTTCATGGTCTTGCAAGAAGAAAACTGCTATTGCATTATCATCAACTGAGGCCAAGTATCAAGGCCCTTATTTGGCTAGTTAAGAGGTTTTGTGGTTTCGATAGTTGAAGGTTGAGTTTGGTTTTCCTACTAATCATCCCACTACTCTTTTCCATGATAATAAGAGTGCCATACATATTTCTCCCAACCCAATGGAGCATCAACACACAAATCATATTGAGATCCATATGCACTTCATTACGTAGCTCATTCAAGAGGGTGTTCTCAGTTTATAGTATTTACCTATAGAGCAATAGGTTGCAGACATCTTCACTAAAACTTTTCATCTCCTCGCTATATTTTGCTGAGATCAATGCTTGGGGTGAAGGAAGTTGTCCTTGGGGGGTCTTGATGATTCCTCCTTCCTTCTTTTTCTCTTTTTTTTTCTCTTTTGGAGAGGGGTTTTTTCCCATAGGAGTTTTCTCCTTTTCTCTGGTTGTGATAGATTTATTTTTAGTTGTGCATGGGTACCTAACATGGCCTTGTTGTTGAGACCCATCTTGCATCTCATTTTTCATTTTTAGTTTCCCTAAGTTGCACTTAAGGGGGGGTGTTAAAGAGTGAATGGTTTTACCGTTCACAATTTCTCAAGTTAACTTAGGGGTAGTTTTGCATTTAATAATTGTAACTGTATTTTAATTTGTTTTTATCGGTTACCTTCTCATACTAACCTTCTCATTCCTTTTAAGGCATGATGTGTATATTGTTTTATATATCTCAATTCATCCCTTTTCACTCCTAGTGAAATAGCTTCTATTGTGTTGCTTCTCTCATTTGTGAAGGTTTATTTTGGTTTGAAATTGATCCTGGGTGCTTTGCTCTAACATTATGTGCATTGGTTAGACATTAATATTTCATTCTTATATGTCTTAAAGTGTCTTCCCAAGAATCTCATAATCCCATACATAATTCCAAAAGGTGAATGTTTCATATGTTGAAAATATTATGGGAAAAATAGACCCTAGATAGCAAGTAGACATTAATACTAGCTACTCAAATCAAGTAAGAAAGAGTGATAAATATAGTAACCTCTCCTAGAATCTTCTAAAGATTGTGTAGGATTTCTTTTGTTTGTTTGTTAGACTTATGATTTTCTCTTGTAAACCTTGTTCGATTTCCTAAAAAGGTCATTTATTCTAGACGCCTCAATTGTTGTCTCTGTAGGACTTTCCATTATTATTTTTTTGATCATATAACCTAGATTTATTTTTTCTTTTTTAGCTAAAAGTAAAAACCTTATGTTACAATTTCACAAAAATTATAGAGAGAAATTCCCTACAAGAATAGAGGGCTTTCTTCTTGCCACATTTCTACATCACTATTGTTCCGCATAAAAATATATTAGAGCTATGCAACACAATTATTATGAAGGACTTTACTGGAATAAGTACCATATAACACTATGATACCTACATTCCAAAGTAGGCATACATCGACTACCCAAATTCCCAATTAACAAGAGTTCACAAATTTCTTGAAATTGGTGCTTTAGACAAAATTGGACAAAGAAATACATCCCTCAAAACCCCACTTCCAAAGATCCTATGGACTTATAAGAATACAACTAACTTCAAGGGATTCCATATAACAAGTTAATTCTTCTAAACCTAGCAATAGTACATGGGTCAATGCAGGATTATCGAGCTCCAAACTAGGGCCATAAGTGGCAATGAAAATTTAGAAAAATAGACTTAGTCAACTTGACATAAAAATTTGAATAAGTTATTAACATAATTTGAAAATAATGTAAGAACAAAATTTGTAGAAAATTGAATGTAATTTCTAAGATACTATTCCTTTTTTGGAAAAAAGTAAATTTATTTGGTGAAATTTTGATATTTTAATGTAGTAGTACTAAATTTTCAAGAAAAAATAAAAAATAGGTGTATGTTTGACCAACCTAAGTATAAGAAAAAATTAATATATTTATTTGAAACTTTTAATATAAGTAGAGGACACATTCCTGGATGTGTCACCTTTTTGTTTGTAATTTATTTGCAAGTAAATAATTTGTTATGATTTTTTTATTAAAACTTTTTTAAAATATTAAAACTTATTTTTCTGACCATGATAACTTGGTCTAAAATTTATGAAATTCTATTTTTATTTTTTTTAATCCTATAGTATGGGAAGCATATAATATGCTACATCTTTTAGATTCATAAAATTGGAAATCATTTAAGAATTAGAGATTTTTTCAATTAGCCTATCAATCAGGACTTTATTGAGAATGTATGTATAAAATTAATAATAATTTCTTATTTAATTCCAAATAAGGAATATCTTATATTTTTTGAAAGAAAATAATTTTCTCAATAAACCCTTTTTGTTTCATCAAATTTGGATAAAAAAATCTTTTATGGCCATTTTTGGTCATATCGCCACTTTTTGGACCCCATGATCCTACACTCACTCATTTCATCCTTGATACAAAGTAGGAATCATAAGAATGTACTTGAAAAAACAAAATAAATAAAGATGAAATAAATAGTATCATTTGGTTTTAATTCCATAAAAATCATCAAGTTGGGTATATTGGGAGTAGTTTTCACTTTTCATTGGCGGTTATTCAAAGAAAACTAAGTATTTAAGTGGAGGTAGATCTTTAAACTTTGTTTAGATGTTCAATAATAGTCTCTTGTTACTTTATTCAACAAGTGATAAAGGACCATTAGTTCCTCTTACAAGCCCTACACCTGGTAATTATTGATCTCATTGTCTTTTTCAGGAATCTTATGATGGCTAATGCTTTCCACTATCCTCAGTCTTATGAATGGTGAAGAGAGAATTCTTTGCATATAATTAAATGAGAGAATGTCACTCTCTCCTTTGTCTGCCATGTAACTGAGAATGCTACTCTCTCCTTTGAATTGAGTAGTTGAAATAGGGTAACTAAAGAACTTCAAATACCACTCTCTCCTTTGTATGCCATGTAATTAAGGTGAAGTAAAGAATAAAAATCATGTGATGTTTCACTTCCCTAGGAATGAGCAAGTAAGCTTCAAACATTAAGTTGATTACAATAAGATGAAAAATTAACACCATTTTCATAGCTTGCCTCACAAGCACCTAGGTATGTACATGAAGGATGTTCAAGGAAATGGAAATATTATTTTAGATAATTTTGAATTTTGAAATTATAGTTACTAGACTTAGAATTTGCACAAACTTGATAGGATGACTATGTGCTTTAATCATTTTTTCCAAATATCTTGAAATGAAGAAACACAAAAAATCTATTCATCAATCTATTGTTTCTTAGAAATGCAATTCATTCAAGAACACAACTTATTTTATGTTCTATAAAAGGAATGACTATTTTAATTGTCTACTTTATCTAGATAAGCTGGTAAAATACTGTGAACTGTTGAAACTAAAATCTTAATAAAAAGAGTTGTAATATGATCCTACATGGAGGATTTCATCCAAGGTAGCAATGAACCACCCCTACATTGATGATCTTGGAAAATCTCAGTTTTTAATAATTTGTTTGAGATTTGTACTATTTATGGACTATTCAAATGAGCTTAAAAGCCCCCTATTCAAATTTTAGTTGATTGATGACTGTTAATATGGAAGTAATAGCAATAGTATTGTTTGCTATCCTGAAAGCTGGATCAAACATGCTCAATAGACAATTTGAGTTTGGTATCATTATTTGCAAAAGAAAACAGATCAATCATTCCAACATTAAGAGTTGATTCATTTCTAAGAGTTTATTTGTTTGTTCCATATTGATGATGGGCTTCCTTAGCTCAATTTTGAAGGCCATAATTATAGATGGAAAACAATTTATAATGCAAAAATTGTAAAATTGCATGATTGGGCGAGTTTCACTTATAAAGAAATGATTCTTGATAGAGCTAGATAAATTAAAAAACTCAAAAAACCAACCTAAAACCTGTAAGATATAAACACACAGATGATAGAAAAACATGTGCACACCAAACATTACCTATGCTTTACTCCATGAATGTGAAAATGAGCAACTCCTTTCCATAGCTGATACATGAAACCCTATAATAAAATTAGAACTACGTGAGTTACAATCCATGAAAGTATTTTTATCTGTAAATCTGCTACTCAACTTCCTGAAGATGCATCTTTTCTTCTTAACAAATATTGATTTTTTATTTTTAAATTTAGAAAGAAATATTATCAGTATCCCAAAACATAAAATAGAAAAACATGCATTGACAATTCCTTAATTTTTCATTCAATTATATTAATTATGTTTCCCCATCGTTCCAAATTCATTTTTTTTACTTATACAAAAAATTACTTTATTCATCTCAATAGATGGCTAACCACAATCAAATGCATGATGTCATCGAAGTTTCTAGCAAGGATACATTGAACAGTAAGCACAACCCCTATGTTATTGTTCTTGCACAACACATTGTAGTAGAGTCTTGTGCATTTGTTAATTGTGGAGTAAATTTTCCCTTCAAACATTTTTTTTTTTTGGCCCTTACTTCCTTTTCACTTCAGGATGGCTCCACACTCGAAGGGAAAAGACTACTATTGCATAAAAATGTGCAATGCACCACATGGTGGCTATGCGACTTTATGTATATCATTTTCCTTTTGGGCCTAAACTAGGACGTATGTCTACTTGGAGAGGATTTCTTCAAAGATCGTTCTCATAAAATCTAAAATCACCCATCCACTTTCCATGTCATCCATTTTTTCAGGCAGTTTGTATCTTTTGTGGAGGGATATTTTTGAGGCGGAGTTTGTCAGAGGGCATGATAGAGATCTTACTTTTAGGGTGGAACATTCGATTTAGCATCATCATTCTTCATAGCTGATCGATCAAATTTTTCCAAGTTGTGCTAATATTTGATTGTTTTCTGGAAGTGTTACGCAATTTGGAGCCATTAATGAGGCAACCCAAGACTTTATGAGCAAAGATAACTACAATCTAATTAGTCTCTAAATCAGATTGTGGACACCTAGCATTGGTTCATCTCTACTTGTTGCAGTGGTGGCTCTCCCTCTTGGCTATTTAAAGGGGTTCACAGTAGAGAACAAAAATATTGGACAATCTTCAAAAATAACCATCTTTTGAATCTTTCAGAAGAAGATAGATTTTAAGGAGTTTTAATTTCTTAGGGATAGAGGTATTTTACAGAGCTTGTTCAGGCCCTCTGACATATTATATTTTTTGAGACTATTAATTTTATTGGCATCCAACCTCTATTTTTTAGTTAATTTATTGTAAGAATTAGATTTGTTAAGAAGAAATCTCTGAAATTGTGCATTTTGTGGCCTTTATCACAAATTTCTTTTTCATACATCATTTATGCTGAGAGCACTGTTTTAAATCCTTATGTAGATAGTTTGAATGATTGTTTTGCATGTTATTAGCATTTATGGTTGATGCTATCTTTCAAAAATTGAATCATGTTTAATATACTCTTTCATTTTTTGTAAAAGATACGGGTGATCCCACAATAGTGGTTTACAATTTTTGGCCAAACTGGACACTGATTTTATTTTTTAACTAAATCTTCACATTCAGGCACCTATAGTGGCTAAACCATGAGTAATTTAAAGATGATACAAAATAGAGTCTTGTCACATTTTGTTTGTAGATTCTAAAAATATTTTTTTCAAAATTTTTGGAGTTAGATTGCACTTATTTTTCCATCTCTCACGAAAATTGGTTTTTTCCAGAAAACAACATTTTTAAAAAGTGACACACACCATATAACACAAAAAAAATTTCATGAAGGATAAAATTCTAATTCTTTCGAATTTAGATTTGTAACTTCGATATCTAGTGCTTCCAATTGGTTAGATAGTTTTTTATTGAATAATTTTTCTTTAATCAAGTTTGGAAGTCAAACCAATTACAATTCAGACATAGCACGACTGTATAATGCATAACATTTTTGTATATATCAAAATTATTTTTTTTGGATCAAGGAATTCAATATCTGGTGCACTCATATTTTTCAAATTTTTTTTGATAATATTCTATTTTTCCACATGTGAAGAACAAAGACCTTCATTTTTGATGAAAAACCTATGTTTAATAAAACTAAAAAAAATAATACATAATAAAACCAAAACATATTAAAATTATATTCATTGAATAGCTCATTATGAGGACTACCATATTCTTGTTGTGTTTGTGAAGATTCCTCCATTTTCATCCTCAACCCGAGCTCCAAAGTGCCCAAATTTAGGTTTTTTTGGTGTCTCAGGGGGGTGGAGGAATAAGGGGGGTTCGTACAAATCCCTAGGGGTTTGAACGAATCCCCCTTCCATAAGGGGTTTTGATGGGTTTTTGGGCAGGAAAGACTTAAAAGGGTTCGTACGAACCTCCTAGTTCGAGCAAACCCATCAAGGGTTCCCTCAAACTAGGAGGTTCGTACGAACCCCTAAAATCAAGTTTTTTTCCATCTATTCATTTTTTGTGAGTTTTCCTTCCTCACTTGAATTGTAAACCACTATTGTGGCTTCACCCTTACGCTATTGTTCATGCTTTTTTGTAAGAGAGGGAGGGTTCTATAAAGATCCAAATATCCCTATTGGTTTTTGGGGTTTCTTATTATTGTCAGACCTTAATGGATGCTTCCTATGGGGAGATTTGAAATATGACACTATGCTTTCTCTAGCCTTTGTCACTAATTATCTTCCCAAAAATGAAGGGTTTGTGGCATTCTATGTCTATTTCATCAGTTATAACTTGGAATTGTTAAGTTTGAAATGTTGCATAATATCTTTGGCGCATCGTCGTTTTCTATGTTTCTTCCTTGCATTTCTCTTTCCCTTTTCCCACACATAGAGAAGAGTTAACTTTCTTTAAAAATATTGAAGGTCATTCAATGAGGCACAATTTAGTTCCCCACTCACTGAATTTCCCATAAGGTTGTTTGGAGAGGCACAAGCTTTTATGATCAACAACTCTTTTTCTGGCATGCCCGCTGGGACCAAAGTTTTTTAAACACTTGATTGGAAGTCAAAAATATTTCATAAATTAGACTAAGAGGATAGGTTGGAAATATTATTCCCAGAGTTCAAACAAGAGCATTTTCTAGAGGCCACTTCTATTACTCCTAGTTACCTGCTTCGACACCTAGGAGGAGAAGACTTATAGGTTCCATATCACCTATAAGGAGCAATAGGGTAAGAAGTGTTAGCCCACAATCCAAAATTTTATCAACTCCACCAAGAGGCCAAACCTTCCAAATCAAAATACTTGTCTACCCTATCCATAGGATTCTTTTAATAATGGATAACTTAGGTGCTCTCACTCCTAGAAATTTTGTAACTTGGGATAGCAATAGCCCACTACAACCACCAATTCTCCTAGATGTATGGTCTGCCATACTCGTCAATGCTCTCAACAAAATATTGAAGCTTTTCAAGGAGGATTTTAAGACCCCTTCCGAGCATCTCCAAGATATAGCAGAGGTATGTAGAGTGCATAACATCGTGGAAGAAAATGTAGCCCTCAGATCACTGGTTTTGTCTTTCAAAGGAAAGGTTCAAGACTAGTATAGTTCCTTGGATTCTAGTTCCATTCACTCTTAGGATCAACTCGAGGAGAAGTTATTCAATCACTTCTCAAAGAAAGGAGATCGCTCCTCTTTGCTACAACAATTCATCACTATCAAGAGGGCACTACAAGAGGCCATGAGTGACTTTAACACCAAGTTCCATAAAACCTGCCAAAGGATTCCTCTAACAGCCAGACCTTTGGCAGCTATGGCATTCATGTTCTATCTAAATTCCTTCAATTCATACATCATAGTCATGGTACAATCTTGATGGGAGGGGACACCTTTCTCAATGCATACAATCTAGTTGTGCATGTAGAATATAGTTTGTCGATGTTGGGAAGCTTCCACCATGATCGTCGATGCCCATGTTCATGGAAATCTCTGGTTAGCACCTAAGAAGGAGAAACTCCTAGCACCTCCACTCCAAAAAAATGCATGTCGTTTGCACCACCATCCATGTATGTATACGTAGGAGGAAAACCCAACACATTAGGCTCTTCTTCACTAGCAACAAACTTCAATGATATGAAGAAATTTATGCGATCCTTTGTGAATGAGCTAGTCCTCATCCAACGATAGCAAGCAACACCTCCAAAACCTCCCATGTAGACCTATCTCTGAAGGGAAGTAACCAACAATAGGCACCTACTAACTAGATAGTCCCCGTCACTATGCCACTTTAGATTATCAAGAATAGTTTGAGAAAGAATTTAGTCCCAGGATAGAACAACATGGAAGAAGATGAGAATGCATGGTGATTCCCATGTAATGATATCCATATGCCCCGTAATTTTCCAAGAGTAAATCTTCAACAGAAGATAGCAGAGTAAAGAGGCGAAGGCGTGTTTTTGAACACAGAAGAATATTAATTCCCGGAATGAAAAATGCCCGCTTTAGAGTGCAAAAGCAAGGGATGTCTTTAGACAAAGAGATGGATACCTCACCAAACCAAACACTTTTTTCTTGGATGGAGGAAGAAGATGCAGTATTTTCAAATGATGTTCCAATTACTAGTGCCCTATAGGTATAGTCAGACTACAACACATGGTCCAAAAGAAGGCTCATTGGAGAATAGGTACAACGAGCTCCACAACAACCACAACCACAAGTAGAGTAAGCCTCACATATCTGACCCACTCATCAGGAACAAGTTGTGTCCTTGCTAGAGAAAGAGGGGGATAAAGCACTAAGCCCATCCATATTAAATCGACCTCTTCCAAAGAAAAAATAAATACCATCATTTCAACCTAAGGCCATGCCAATTGGAATGCTTAATGTGGTAGAGCAACTAAAGAAGGCTCCTGGTGTCTCTATGGGATGTTATATCAATTCCAGAACATAAGAAATTTCTCTAGGAGGCATTAAAGAAGGAGGAAAAAATGTTGTGGATGGATACAATCCCACCGTGTAATCAAAAAAAAGGAAAAGGATTCATGTTGGATCTCCAACCTTTGGGAGCCACAACATACATAAACATCGCAGAAAATGAAACTGTGAAAGAGGTAACCAAAACAAAGCCTACGTGTTTATTTTTAACACTTATTGTGGGGGATAAGCTTTTACACAATAACATGATTGATTCGGGAGCTAGTACCATAGTCATGCCTAAGCAAGTGGCCGATGCCCTAAAAATTAAGTACGAGCCTCTTGAGAAAGGGATCATGTAGTTAGACGGGAAGAAATTACTAACCGTTGTCCCTCAAGAAGTAGTCGTAATAGACATCCCCCTAGTTTTTTGGATGTGTCTTTCAAGGGACTTCACGAAAAATTTTGGTGTATATCTAGCAGTCAATTGGTCTCATTTGATACTACAGACAAAGCATGAGGTGAATATGAAGATGTTGTCTGAATCCTTACACCCTAAACATATAGCAAATAACGTGGTTCAATTATTTCAAACAATGCATACCTCCTTCTCAATAAAGGAGATGTATTGCATAGAAATGTTCGAAGATGAGGACACAAGTGATCAGACCCCTGAAGATGAGGTATTGCTCAATCAGTTTATTGATTTTGACCCATTCAAGAACTTTCATGTTACCTAATTGGGCACCTATGTGATCTTCGATGATGACCAAGTCTTCCCAAAATTGATAAAGGAGTAAGAAGAGCCTAGTGGGCTAGATGACAACAACATATGGACATTATATTTTGATGGTGCCAAATGCAAAATCAGTTTTGGAGCGAGCGTCTAACTAGTATCTCTGACTAGATCAGAGACCCTCGAAAACTTCCATTTCTAGTTCCCCTATTCAAACAATGATGTAGAGTATCAGGACTTAGTCCATGGTTTGACTCTCGTAGAGTGAATGGGCATAAAGAGAATACGGGCATTTGAAGATTCAGAGTTAGTTGTAAACCGACACATGGACATGAAAGCACAAAAAATGCAAGAATGAGGTCTTACAGAGACAAAATATGGGATCTAATCATGAGCTTTGAAGCTTTTAACATACAAGCTATCCCATGGACTCAGAATTCAGTCATAGATCAGATGGCTTCAATTGGCTCATAGTTTGACCCAACCTCTGAATCAACAAAAACCACAATGCAGTGCATACCATAGTCCAACCGTCAATACTCGATAATGATCAAATGGTAGGTTTTTGAGGACGACATTCAGATTACTGCTTTTCTATAAAGTTCAAGGAAAGCTTTTGATCATTCAGAGTTTGAAGCTAGAGGGGCTACTGAAGGACAAGTGATCCAATTAAAAAGCAATAAGATCCTGCGAGGCTTGATTTCTCTAAAAAATCTCTTTGATTGTGAGGATGTGAGAAATAGTAAAGAAAGATTCACTACCAATGAATGAGACTATGAATACCTCAACGTTGGGAATGGTAGACAGCTAAAATTCATAACAGATGTCTTGCAGGAAAACATAGAAAGAATAAAAGGTCTATGTGCTAAATATGATGGGGTTGTATCTTGTACTTATGACGGTCTTAAAAGGTACGATCTGGGCATCATTCAACATACTATTGACCTAGCCAAAGGATCAAATCCCATCCGATAGAAAAAAATGCCGATGAACCCAAAGGTCGAGGATCTTATGGCACAAGAGCTTATGAAATTAATCAAATCAAGGATCATGTATCTGATCAAACATTCCACCTAGATATCCAATCTTGTACTAGTGGAAAAGAAGAATGGTGATATTTGGCTTTATGTGGATTTCAAGGACTTGAACAAAGCCTCATTAAGAGATCACTACTCTTTTCTCTCTATGGAGAACATTTTGCAGACCGTGGCTGGATTAGAGATGTTCTTGTTGCTCAATGGTTTTCTAGCTTATAACCAAGTCTATGTGAAGGAAGAAGACCAACACAAAATAATGTTCACCACCAAGTGGGGAACGTTCACATATGCAAAATTTCCCTTTGGGCTCTCCAATTCAGGTGCCACCTTTAAGTGAGCAATGGATATCACCTTTAGAGGTTTGATCAATCAGATCATCCTAATATACTTGGATGACCTAATAGTTTTTTCAAAATAAAAAGATGATCATTTTGATCATGTATAAATGGTCTTCCAGAAGTGTCAATAGTTCAGGATTTCCCTAAATCCCAAGAAATGTGTCTTTGGAGTGTCACAAGGCAAGCTGTTGGGTTTTGTAGTTTCCAAAGAAGGAATTTTCATAGACCCTAAAAGGGTGCAAGCTATGATGGAGCTAACACTACTAGTCAAATAGAAGGGGCTACAGTCCTTTCTAGGGAAGATTAACTTTGTCAACTAGTTCATCTTGAACTTCGTGAGCATCGCAAGACCTATGATGTTGAGGTTGAAGAAAGACTTAAAATTTAAATGGACTCCCTAAGGAAAGCTTACTTTTGAGAAAATAAAGGCATCCATCTCTGCAACTCCTATGTTAGCCAACCCAGACTTCTCCAAGGATTTCCTTTTGTATGTCTATAGCAGCCAGCACAACATAGATTTTGTGCTCACTTAGAAGGACAAAGAGAGAAGCAGAGAACATTCCCTCACATTCCATTCCAAGAATCTCAAGGGATTGAAACTGGCTACAACTTTGTTAAAAAATAGGCCTTTTCTATCATTAAAATCCTCAAGAAATTTTGACACCTAGTATTGGCCAACAAAATCACCATCCTCATTACCCATCCCAATGTTAGGGAATACATCACCGAAGGAAAGATAATTGAAAATAGGGTCAATTGGATCGCCATGATTCTAGAATACGACTTAGACATTTGACCAACCAAGTTGGTTTGAGGAAGAGGTCTTTGTGAATACCTCACATAGGAATTAAGCTCCCAGGAGGAAGAAGAGACCAACTAGGTCTATACAAATTAGTTTGAGTCTAACAAATCATTGGTGGCTAATTGGACATGATTTATGCAAAAGGGGCAGTACCTAACCAGTATCTCACCTCACAAAAGATGCTACTATCAACTGCAAGGCACCAAGTATGTGCTAATTGAAGGGATTTTATTTAAAAGAAATTATGAAAGTGTCCTCCGTTGCTTAGATAAGCCATGGGAAGAAAGAGTTTTAGGTTAATTCCATAGTAGTGTCGAGGGCGAACACTTCTTTGCTAAGACCACTACTTTAAAAATAATGCAAGCAGGCTATTACTAGCCTTCTATGTTCTCTTAGGCTCATCACCTAGTGCAGAAGTGTACTCAGTGCCAATATCTCGTTGGCAAGTGGAAGAAATTTGTGATGCCATTGAGCCTGATTGTGACTAAGGAACCTTTTGCATAATGGGGTTTGAATTTTATCAAGATGATCAATCCCATCTCTAGTGTAGACCATAAGTGGATACTCACGACGATCGATTATTTCACAAGATGAATGGAGGTCATTTCCCTGAAAATGCTACAAAAATAGAAATTGTTAATTTTATTGAGGAGTTAGTAACAAGGTTTGGTTCACCTAAAACCATCATTTCTGATAATGCACGAGCCTTTATAGGCTCTAGGATATCAGAATCTTCTCTCAAGCATGGGGTCTACCTCAAAACTTCATCCAATTATTACCCACAAAGAAACAGATTAGCACAGTCAACTAACAAGAATTTGATTAGGTTAATAAAGCACGTTGAGTCAGAACATCAGAAAGAATAGCACAAGCATCTGTGAAAAAATTAATGGGCCAACAAAATTACACCTAAGAAGATCTTGAAAACCTCTCCTTATGAATTAGTGTATGGAAAAGAGGTAGTTTTACCCATTTCCATAGAAATTTTGGCATTGCAACTTTTGAAAGCTTTAGAAGTTGAAGAAGTTAGTGGAATGGAGGTAAGATTGGTAGAACTTTTGAGTCTCATGGAAAATAGAGAAAACATGTATGATTCCATGATCAGGTGCCAATAAATAGTCAAACAATGGTTTGATAAAAAGGCCTCAACCTAGATTTTCAGGATGGAATCATTGTGCTAAAGTATGATGAATGTGCTGCAAAACCAAGGCAACATGCCAAATTTTACTCACTATGGAGGGGCCCTTTTTCTGAATCCATGCATTAAGGGAAAGAAATGTGTATGAGTTGGAGGATATGAATGGAAATGTATTAGATATACTCGTAAGTGGTATTCATCTAAAATTATTCCATTAAAGTTTATGCACAAGCTCGTTAAAATTTTATAGTTATGTACCATATATAAAGTTTTTGTAAAATACAACTTTTTTAACAAATAATCCATGAGAGTAAACATAGGAATAACATAAAGTATTATATTTTTTATTCATTGAAAATATTTAAAATATAATATACATATCAAGCCTAGGGCTCCAAGAAAAGTTTGAATCTTTCTCCTTCAAAAATAAAAAGAAGAGGCGACACAAAAATGGCAGTGGAAATTAAAGCCTCCAACCATCATGACAATCAAAATTTGTTTCTTTAGGTTTTCTTCAACATGGTGGTAAAGGGGTTAACAACACATAAACCAACACACATGGGCATGACACAAACCTCAATCCTCGACCTCGTGGCTATAAACCAGGAATTCAAAGTGATTCTTCCAATCGAGCCCAAGAATGCACTCCACATTATACTCCCTCAGAAGAAAGGAGATCGTGGGTCAAGAAAGTGTGCGATGCCTCTCTAGGTCCATAGTTTAGAAGTTCATGAGAAAGGTAATCCACGATACCACTTCCCCAAAGTTGATGTGCTTGTGAATATTCATAGCAGTCAGAATGCTAACACTAAGGATAGCCACCTGCACGACTTCGTCAAACCCATATAAATATGCCAAATCAAACATGGTGTCATAAAGTTCAATAATCCAAGGCTTGGAAATGTCTAAATTTAGTAGGGAAGCCACAAACGGGGAGGTAACGTCGGAGTTGCATTGAGGCTGGTTCTCATCCTCCACATAATCCTTCTCCAGCGCCCATTTGAATGCCACGATGATGAGGTGGTCATTCTTCCCTACCAAACGTTTAATTCTCTCACTACTAACTTCACCTAGGAAGGAGTTATGCAGCTTTTGGATCAAGAGCCAAACTGGGGTACCTAGGCTAGACATGATGGCAGTGAGCAAGCTACAGACTAGTGAAATGGAAATAGTAGTAGAAGGAGCTTACTAACTCAAATGCCAAATCATTCAATTTTTTGCTAAGTTGATATTTCTATTTATTGAAAAATGTGTGCCGAAGAGCTCAATGAACGGAAAATCTATCTCCCAATAGGCGGCGACAAAAAACACATTAATGAGCCAAAAGGTAATGGATAAATCATATAGAGGATCTCAAACTAAGGTTTGATAAATTAATTCGGGTGTTGGGTGTAAATGCTCACATGTACCAATTGTTTCCATGTGTCCATCATCATCATCAACGCCAACCTACTTGCTTATATGAAAAGGAATTTCTTAAAGAGATAAACTCTACTAAATTAAATGTAAATTATGTCTTTTCAAAATATGCTTTCCATCGCTCAACTCACACTTTCCATTTCTAAAGGCATGCTTCCCATCGCTCAAGGCTTAAATTTGTGAAAAGGACAACGTAGGGAATGTACTAATGACATTCTCACAATGAAGTTGGAATTCCCAAGGGATACGAATCCCACTCCACATGTATCACCTCAATGGAAACACTTAGGAAGCAAGTGGTAATGACAACAACTTATTGCATGTACACGTGCAAAAATTAAATGTACCCAAAAAGAATTTTTTTCTAATTATCAAAAACCTCAAGAAATTGCTGCTCTGAAGAAGTTTTCTACAAATCCTTCCAAGAATGCAACAATGGCAGAGGCATCATCTTCTAGTTGACAAGCTAGAGTCTTGCTTAGTAGACAAGGATACACCAACATCTTTGGAATGGATTCATATGCTAATGTCCCAGTGCCAAAAGACCAAAGTTTTGTGCATACCAAAACCATATAGGCAGGGAACCCCATGAAGGAGCAAGTGATTAAGGATTTTGCAAATAATATTTTTGACCCAAAGTTGCATGTAAACCCTAAAAACCTTAGGGAAGGAGCGATGCAAAGAATGTTCACCCATGAGTCAATTGAGGGATTTGTGACACAACTCTGGTATTGTAGTTTGCCATAATTTATACTACCCTCCAACATCCATGCCCATAGCTGGTGGATGCATGTGTGAAAAGGCTAGATAAAGAAACAGGGGTTATCAGTGGCAACATGTTGAGTGTTACCATCAACATGGTAGCCATCCAAGATATGTTGTACATACCTATAAACTGAGATGCCAAGATATTCCAAAGTAGAAGAATGGAATATTTCTAGAGAACCAAAGACAAGAAATTAAAATTCTATATGGATGAAACAAATGAGAAGTTGGATGGCAATCAACTTGTCTTCCCCTTAGCACATAGAAAGTTCAAATCAGACATGCAGGCCATTTTTTGAATGTTAGCTTATATTTATGGATTTGAAGATGATGAAAAGGTTTATGAATTCTAGGTGGGCTTGTATTTCATGCTCAGGAAGGAGAAGAGGTAGAAGTATTTTGATTTTGCTGATGTAGTGGTTGAAAAGATGTTGGAACAATTAATAAATTGTGGCACTATTTTTTGGTTAAGCTATTCTTCTTTTCTAGAACATTTGATTTTACATTAGATCCCTAAATTTTTTACAGGGTATTTATCACTTAGTAAATTTGATGCGGTGGGGTTATACTAGCTAGTTTCAGTTTGGACCCATGTGCTTTCCAAAACATGGGATTATTATTCATTTGTTGATTACTTCCTACAACCAGTACTCTTGGATTTTTCTCCATGCCCCCTAGGTTGGTTTTCACCTAAAGCCTTATATAATGGATGAAAAGTCATCAGACCTTAATGGATTATTTTCTAGGAGCTGAGTTTTCTTTCATCAGATACCATGGTTTTATTGAGGGGTCTTTTAGGCTCCCTAAATTTGTAACAAACAGGACCTTCGCTTTGGAGGCATGTTGACAGACAACCATTGCCGACAAAGCCTATGGAAATGAAAGGCATAAAAAGGAAATTTACCTAATTCCATTTACCATTTCCAAAAGTTAGGTAACACTTGTGAAAAGTGACGAGCAGGATGTGTTAACTACCAAATTTATTTGCATGGAACTAGTCCTCATTTGTGACACATGGAGGTATAATCCTATGGGACATCTTCCAAGTGTAAAACATGAAGAGTGGGAATACTTTAAGTCAAGGAAGAACTTGACAAAAGAGAGGGAAGAGGTCTACATTGACCTAGCCTTCATACTATATGTACAACCCTCATAGCTTGATTTCTATATTTGAGTGGTAGAATTCTGACAAATCATCCAGATGGGCAAGCCTCTCAAAACATAGTTAAATAATTTGGACTAGTCAAAAAGGAAGATGGTTGAATTCTGGAAGTACCAACAATCAATCAAGAACCTTAGTGCCCTATATGGAGATTTTAAACTAACTGATGAGCATTCTAATGAAATATACGATGTTGAGGTTGGGTCTAACAATAGCAATCCTAAATCCAATCAAGAGATGGAATAGGAGCAAGCACCAGTTTTTTCCCCTCCACCTGAGGAGCTCGATGCCGAAAAAAGGAAAGGAAAGGGGTCAAAACACAAAGGCTCATAGATCACATCTTCCACCAACACCCTGTAAAAGGGAAAGAGGACCCAACGGTCTCCAAAAAGATATGTTGTAGTTATATGGGCCCAAGTTTCAGTGGGATCGACCACCAAAAAATATGAATCCACCAGTTTGGCCCCTACAAAGAGGAGATGAGTCCATGGTGATCTGACAATAGTGGTTTACACTTTTTGAGACATCCTATTTTTTGCTGAAATCACATATTTTTAGAAAATATAATGATTTAAGCTTTGAAAAGTTCAATTTAAAGGATTCCAATTGAAGATGGTTTGATCAAACCACCTTAGATCAAACCCCCTTGGATAGAACCCCACTAGTTTTAAACGATAACCATAACGGAGTCTCCTTTAAACCTATCAAAATGCTGATAAAAAACCACTTTTTATTTACCTTTTGGGGGATGAACTAAATTCATTTAAAATTTATTTTTTGTCAGTATGTGGTACTTATTATAAGCTTCCCAAAAAGTATAATTTTAAATATATTTAATTTGATTATTATATTTATTTTTTATTTCTTGTGAATGTAGGTTTTTCACCAAAAATCAAGCTCTCTATTCAATTAACACATCCAAAGCAGGTCATTTGGCAAGTGCCAAATTTGGTGCTCGCCAAATGGCACATCACATTTGGTTAGAGCCAAATTTGGCGTGTGCGAAATGTGATGTGTCATTTGGTGAGCGCAAAATTTGGCGCTCGCCAAATGACCTACTTTGAACAAAACTTGAATTTCCCCTCTTGGTCAACAGCTTTGATAAAACTTAGAGTGCACAGTTTATGATCGTAGATTTGGATAGTTGAGGTTTTACCTTTCATACGCTCTCTAACTCGTTACCCTAACTGGAGAAATATTTATCCCTCTAAAGTCTCTCTCTCTTAGGTCTTGCTCCCTCCCACATGACCTAGAATACTCTCTCTCATTCCAATCCCATCTCTCAAGTCTCTTTCCCTCCCATCTAGGTACCTAAATAAATCTATCTCACTCCAACCCCCTTTCTCACTCTCCCTCTCTCTCTGCCTTTGGTCTTTTTGTCTCTCTCATTGCATCTCCCTCTCTTAGGTTGTTATATTTCTTCGGTGAATTATCCGATTTCGACGAGTCGATTTTGAAAAAGATTTGATTCGATCCTGATCTGACGGATTTTTGACTTCGACTCCTGGATTTCTGATTTCCGCGCGATTGATCCGATTTGATCGATCCCATTTGATGCGCCCGATCGATCGATGGATCGCGGATTCCTGATGGAACTTTGATCTGGATCGATTCGATCGAAAACGATCTGCCGGATCTGATCTGATCTGATCTCGATTCGTGATTTTTTCGATCCTGATCGCGCCGATCCTGACTGATCCGCAGATGGATGCTCGATCGCTCGATGAAGCGACGTTCTGACGCGCCTGATCCCTTTCCTGGCGGTGTCGATCTGCGCAGAAGATTTTGACGGATGTCCGTTCGATTGATCGCGCGAAGCGTTCGATTTTGATCTGACGTGAAATGCGCCTGATTCTGATTTCAGATTTTGAGCCTGATTTATCACTGATTTGACTTCCTGATTTGAAATTGATCTGAAAAAGATCGACGTTCGATCCGGATTTCTGATTGATGATTTCGCGGATCGGATTTGACTTCGACGGAATGCCGATCCTGTTCTGATCGATCTGAATGCTGGCGTTTTGCTGATTTCCTGCAACGGATGTTTGATTTGACGCGGAATGCCCGCGCGGATCTTGAATTTGACGCAGGAATGATGGATTGAAATCGGGTTGATCGATCGACGTCGACGTTTGTTCTGAATGCCATTGATCGACGGCCTGAACTGTTCGATCTTTGAACGATTTTGATTTGACGTTCGACCTGATTTCCTGATTCTGGATTCAAGATGTCCGCCTGACTGCAGCGGATTTGATCCGCTCGACTGATCGCCTGATCGCGTCTGATTTGAAATTTGAAGCGGATTTTGATGCCGATTTAAAGAAAATGCCGATCCGCCTGACCGCGCGGATTTTGATCGATTAACGCCTGATCGATGATCGTGATGATGATTGATTTGAGGTCGCCTGATCGACTCCTCTCTCTCCCATGCCCTCTATCTCTCCCACACTCTCTCTCCCTCTCCCTCTCTCTCAAGTCTCTCCCTCCCACCCCTTCTTAAGTCCTTTTAGGGTTTAGGGTTTAAGGATTTAAGGGTTTAGGGTTTACGGTTTACAATTTAAGGGTAGAGCGTAGAGGGTTAAGGGTAGAGGGTAGAGATTTTAGGGGTTTAGGGTTTAGGGTTTAAGAGTTTAAGAGTAGAGGGTTTAGGGTTTAAGGTTTGAGGGTGGAAGGTAGAGGGTAGAGGTTTTAGGGTTTAGGGTTTATGG
>VDFB02281492.1:421169135-421269371 GCA_007258455.2 Sequoia sempervirens | reverse complement strand
ATTTCACTCCAACCCCTCTCCCATTGTGAGGTCTTTCCCTCCACCCTAGCTAGATAACTCTCTATCCCTCTCAAGTCTCTATCGCTCTCAGGTATCAATCCCTACCATGCTACTAGGACTAATCTCTCTCACTCATATCCCCTCTCCCTCTATCTCAAGTATCACTCCCTTCCTATTGATATTATGAAAGCATTTCAAAGCACCAAATTTTGTAAGGAAAGACTACAGATGCGAAACAAGCTTTCCTAATGTCAAAACTTAGAGAAGAATGTAGATACAACTTTAAATTTTACAATTACAGTTCATTAAGATGCACTTGAAGAAAATAATAGAATAGAGAAATAAACTCAAACACAATTGACAACAAATTTACATGGGAAAACCCTTACGAGAGAAAAACCCACCACACCAAAGAAAATCACTTGTATTATAGTAATCAAATTACATATAAGTTACAAACTCCCCTTTTAGATGAAAATATTACAACATTTCCTTGATCAACCTCGTACAAAACAACACTATTACAATGCTTTCAAAACAACATACAATGAAATTCACTAATAGATCATTTGATCATCCAACCCTTGAACTATCAGACCCCTTCATAGTTGCAATATGTTGCCATGTATATCAACAACCATGATCGATTCATTCTCTATACAACCGATTCAGTTCAACTTACTCTATTGTGCAACTGTCAAAATTCCTAGGAATTCAAATGGCCACCTTCCAAGTCACCAAAATTCTCCTCTTAACGGCTTACACCTAAATAGTCCAACAAAACTATGCTCTTCACCTTCTATTGCTCTACTACTATGCAGTCAATAGGCTCCCATGGGGTGGCGGTAACCATGCTACCTCTAGATAGGTCAAGGGTACCAAGGTATGGCGATAACTGCACTACCACTAGACTATTGACAAGCTTCCACAGTATGGAGGTATACACCGTAATACCACTACACATCCAGTAACCTCCTATGGTATAGCGGTAACGATGCCCTAGTGTAAAGATACCCGTGGTATAGTGGTATCCACCACACTACCGCTCAACGGCTGAGAGGCTCCTATGGAATGGTGGTAATCGCGCTACCACTACTCTCTCTCAATCTCCTAGTGGTATAGAGGTAAAAGTATAAACATAAAACTTACAAATTCTTTGTTGATTCGTGACATTATCAAGGTTATACTAGTGATTTTGAGACACATATAATCTCTCACTTGATGAAGAACTCACTGAACCCTTTTCAATACTTGAAGTCATTGAATATTCTAGACCCCAAGGCCCATAAAATTTGTGCACCATCTGAACTTATACATGCTTACTAGATTTTTCAATGCATTAACAACATTCTTTAGAGTATCAACCTTTTCCAAATAGATCTTTCCATTCTCCACCATATCTCGTACAAAATGGTACTGCACATCAATATGTTTCGTCCTAGCATGGAAAGTAGGATTTTTTTCTTGAAAAATGGCACTCTGGATATCACAACAAATAATAATCTTCCTTGCATCAAAACCAATATCAGAACAAAATATCCTAAGCCAAATGGCTTCCTTATAGGTGTGAGTTGCTACCATGTACTCAACCTCTATAGTAGATAAAGCAACTACAACCTACCACTTGCTCATCGAACTAACTACACCACCATTCATCATGAAACTATATCCATTGGTGGACCTTCTACTATCAATTTTCCCTACCCAATCAGAATCCACATACCCATGAATGCTAAGAGTCCTCTGTGATTCAAATGAATTACCATGGTAACACAAAGCATATTTTTGAAGTGCCCTTCAGATATCTTAACATTCTTTTCACAACATCCCAATGTGTTCTTCCTAGATAAGCCATAAACTGACTAAGAACTCCCATTGCTTGGGAAATGTCTAGCCTTGTATAGACCATTACATACATTAAACTTCCAACTGCACTAGCATAAGGAACTTTGGTTAGTTCCTCTAACTCAGTAGGAGATTTTGGACAATCTTCAATAGATAGCTTCATTCCCTACAAAACTAGAACAACTAGTTACTTTCAATTAGTCATACAAAATATCTCCAGAATAGTATTAATATACTTACTTTGGCTGAGCCAATGTTTTCTACTCTTCTTGCCCCTAGCTATTTCCATCCCTAGAATATAGCTAGCTGCACCAAGATCCTTCATTTTGAACTTTACAGACAACTAAGATTTTAGATCAGATATCATAAACTTACTATTTCCTTTGAACAACATATCATCAACATAGAGTGCAATAACAAGAACCCAATCATTTTTAGTCTTGACATACACACAATGATCTGATTTTGACCTTACAAAACCCTATGAAAAAACAAACATGTCAAAATTTTGGTACCACATTCTAGGTGACTATTTTAAACCATACATAGATTTCCTTAACTTGCAAACCAGATTTTATTTACCTTTTACCACAAAGTGCCGAAGCTGGGACATGTAAATTTCTTCTTCAGTATCACCATGAAGAAATGTTATCTTCGTATCCATTTTCTCAATCTCCAAGTCATAAGCTACTGCAAGTGACAAAAGAAATCTGATAGATGTCAACTTTGCTACCGGAGAAAAGATTTTCCCATAATCAATTCCCTCTACCTGGGAATAACCCTTTAAAACCAACCTCGCTTTATACTTTTGAATACTGCCATCCAGACCAACTTTCTTTGTAAGAACCCATTTACAACCCACAAAATTTCTACCTTTAGGCAATAGAACCATATCCCAAGTGTCATTCTTCTTTAACGATGCCATTTCTTCATTCATGGCTTCCAACCAGGAATCTGAATTAGTCATTGCAACTACCTCTTTTATAGTCCTAGGCTCATCAATATTAGTAATCAAAGCATAGGAACAACTTGAATCCAACATAAAGAATCCATACCTATTAGGTTGCTTCTTTTCACATGTAGACCTCCTCATAGGTTGAGGCTGAGGTTGTGATTCTTGACTATAGTTCCACTGAAGAAGGTTTCAGCTCTCGAAAGATTACGCTCCTGCTGTATACAACCTTTTTAGTCATAGGATTCCAAAGCTTGTATCCTTTCACACCAATGTCATAGCCAATGAAGATAAACTTAACAGCTTTTTTCTCCAATTTATATCTCTTCACATCTGGCACATAAACATATGCTTCACAGCCAAAGACACAAACATGTCTCAAAGAGGGCTTCTTACTAGACCAAGCTTCCATGAGCATTTTATCAACAAGTTCCGAAGAAGGAGATCGATTTACCAAGTAACATGTAGCCACAGCCTTAGCCCAGAACTTCTACTCTAGACCAATATTGCTCAACATACTTCTTTCCTTCTCCATTAATGTCTTGTTCAACCTTTCATCAACTCCATTTTGTTGTGGAGTGTAAGGTGTTGTTTTATGCCTCTTAATTCCATGGTCTTTGCAATACCTTTCAAATTCTTCATAATAAAATTCACCACCATTATCTATCCTCAAGCATTTAATTTTCTTTCCAATCTTATTTTCAACCACATTCTTGAACTCTTTAAACTGAATGAACACTTCTGATTTACTTTTTAGAAAATATACAAATGCCCTTCTCAAATAATTATCAATGAATGATACATAATATTTTGAATTCGACAACGAAGAAACATTTACTAGACCAAAAAAATCAAAGTGAATATAATCCAAAACACCAGAAGATTTATGAGGACTAGAGTAAAAAGTAACACGATGTTGTTTTCCATATATACAATGTTCACAAAATTCAAATTCGAGATTACAATCATCAAGTCCCTCAACCAGGTTTTTAGTTTTCAAGGCTTTTAAGCCTTTCTCACCAATATGACCTAGCCTTTGATGCCAGAGCATAGTCTTCTCTACAGGAATTTTAATTTCCAAAGAATTAGCTCCTACAGGGACTTTAGTTTCCTTTGCACGAAAAACATTTTGTGACTTTGCAAAGACACTGTTACATTGAATAGCAAGTGCACCCAACTTATACAAAGTACAAATTCGGGCACCCCTAGCTAGTACCATCGAGCCTCTAGTCATTTTACAACCATTAATAGTGAATGAGACTTGCACTCCAACATCATTTAGCTTACTTACAGAAAGTAAATTCTGAGCCAGACCTAGTACATGCATTACGCCATCAATTCCCTTAATTCTTCCATTAGGAAATTGAATTCTAAGTCTTCCATGACCAACTATTTCCAGAGATGAATCACTTTCCAAGTACACCTTTGCACCATTGTATCTTTTATACTTTGTAAACTAGTCTCTATGAGATGTCATGTGGAAAGATGTTGCAGAATCAATCAACTAGACATCATTTGATGCCTATGTTGCCAAAGCTACAATGAAGTCATCTACATCACTCTGAGAAGAATCATTGTCAGAAGAGTTCTCCTTCTTCTTTTTCTCCTCTTTGTAATCCTTTCTAACATGACCAAGTTTCCCACAATTCCAACACTTCACCTTGGACTTCTTGTTAGGAGACTTTTATCTCCCCTCTAATTTTGATTTGGACTTCTTGTCCTCCTTCTTGCCTTTTTCTTTCAATCTGCCTTGAACAGCAAGAGCCTCCTTTACCATCTCAAAATATTTCCTTCTCATCTCTTCTGATAACAAAGAAGCAATGATGTCTTCCATCTTAAAAGTGGATGGCGTACTCCCAATAGCCATCATTAAGTGATCCCAAGAATCTGGAAAAGAACATAACAAAATCATACAATGATCTTCGTCAATCTTAACACCCACAAATGCTAACTAAACAATCAACATGTTAAACGTATTCAGATGATTAGCCACAGATTCCCCTTCCTCCATCTTCAAAGAGTATAACTTCTTCCTTAAGAACAAATTACTCACCAAGGACTTAACTTGATAAATATCTCCAAGCTTCTTCCACAAAGAAGACATAGTCTTCTCTTCATGAATGTTTAGGAGAACACAGTCTTCCAAATAGAGTCTTATCAACCCTTTTGCTTTTCTGTCTATGAGGTCCCAATATTCTTGCTTCATACCAGAAGGTTTCGTTCTAGACACATCAAGCAAAAGATCATGATCCACCAACAGGTCTTCCATTTTGAGTTTCCACAACTCAAAATTTCTACCATTGAATTTCTCAATTTCAACCTCTCCTGATGTGCTTGTTATCTTAATCTATAATTTAAATTACCAAACTTCTAGAAGACTCTCACTAAACAAGATTGACACAAAAAACCCAACCTACCCACAAGGATAACACAACTAGCTAGGCTTTGACACCACTTGTAAGGAAAGACTACAGATGCAGAACAAGCTTTCCTAATGTCAAAACTTAGAGAAGAATACATATATGACTTTAAATTTTACAATTATAGTTCATTAAGATGCACATGAAGGAAATAATAGAATATAGAAATAAACTCAAACACAATTGACACTATATTTACGTGGGAAAACCCTTACGAGAGAAAAACCCACCACACCAAAGAAAATCACTTGTATTATAGTAATTGAATTACATATAAGTTATAGACTCCCCTTTTAGATGACAATATTATAGCAACAACATTTCCCTAATCAACCTCGTACAGAACAACACTGTTACAATGCTTTCAAAATAGCATACAATGAAATTCACTAATAGATCATTTGATCATCCAACCCTTGAACTATCAAACCCCTTCACAATTACAATACATTGCCATGTATATCAATAGCCATGATCGATTCATTCTCTGTACAATCGATTCAATTCAACCTCCTCTATTATGCAACTGTCAAACTTCCCAGGAATTCAAATGGCCACCTTCCAAGCCATCAACATTCTCCTCTTAATGGCTTACACCTCAACATTCCATCAAAAATGTGCTCTTCACCTTATACCGCTCTACCATTGTGTAGTCAACAGGCTCCCGTAGGGTGGAGGTAACCGCGCTACCTCCAGACAGATTGAGGGTACCCAAGGTATGGTGGTAACAACACTACCACTAGACTATTGACATGCTTCCTCGATATGGTAGTATACACCGCAATACCGCTACACATCCAGTAACCTCCTACAATATGGCAATAACCATGCTACCATGCCCTAGTGTAAAGATACCCATGGTATAGTGGTATCCACCACACTACTGTTCAACGGCTGAGAGACTTCCACGGTATGGTGGTAACCATGCTACCACTCCTCTCTCTCAATCTCCTAGTGGTATAGAGGTAAAAACATAAACATAACACTTACAAATTCTTTGTTGCTTGGTGACATTATCAAGGTTATACTAGTGAGTTTGAGACACATATTCTCAACAAATTTGATGCTCGCCAAATTTGGCAAGCACCACAAATGTGTTTTTTTACCTTGAAATGGTAAAATAGGGGTTGACCCCGTGATTCAAACCCACATGCTTCTGTTTTTTCCTAGTTCAGCGCTTTATCTGATAGAGAAACACCTTTTTTATGCAATTGACTCCCTGCTTTACCAATCTATGCTTGATCCATCACCTTTTTTCCACCAATTTTCATGCCAGACAACATAGATGAAGACATTTAGAAGTTTCTGCATCATTTTACATTATCTCAGGTAATATATTCATTTTGGTAATATTGAAATGTTTATATTTAGTATGTTTATTTTTTAAAATAATTTAAATTTCTTTAATTATTTTATTCATCATAACAATTGGACATAAAATTCAACATTGAATTAGATGGGAGTTGCATAAAAAAATTTAATTTTTATGAATTTGAAGAAAAAAATGAAAACCATGACATAATTTAAATGAATTCATGTTTAAACTTATATAAACAACATCAACTTAACACAAATTTACTTATGAATTCTATTTGCATTGCTTATAGTAGTCCATTTCCAGCATGCTTAGATAAACAAATTCAACTTAACGAAAGTTTTTTTGTTTTATTTTGAAAATTAATAGACCATTCATTTGATAATTTTATTAATCTCCATTGTTACACAGAGAATTGAACATTAAATTCTTTATTACTGATGGTTGTGGGAAAACTTTTATTTTCAACTAATTTGGAAAACCTAAGAGCTTTCAACAATGTTAATGTGCAAGTTTAATTTGGAAAATCTAAGAGCTTTAGAAAGGGGCCTTATTGGAAACTCCTTCTCAATCCCAAAATTCAATGTGGAAGCAACAACTAGTCAACCAAACCTCCAATTTCACCATTTATTTGCAGTGACACACTTTTGAAGACATCTAAACAAGAAACCCTCATTTTAAGCAATTTACATGGGGGTTTATTGAAAAACTATATCCCATACCTTGTCTAGCCCAACCACTACTTCAAACACCCTTAATTATGTCTTCATATTCTTATAAGTTCATTCACCAGCCTCTATCATCAATATTTCACCAAACCCTAGTTCAAAACATCCATTTTCAAGCAAAATTTGCACAAAAACCTTTAGGACAGCAACACAAAAAGCCTTCAAACATCTTCCCTACTCCAAAAAACTACGTACACACCTAAATCATTCCCTTTTGAGCCATTCCACCAAGTTACAGAATAAAACAGTGGGTGGAATGGCTTAAAATGTCATTTTCATACACTCAAAACCCTTAAAACAGGGTATACAGACCGATCCTCTATAATTTGTCTCTAAAATGCACAAAAACAATTGAAATCAATCCAAACCAAGTCTAAAATTGTGTTAGGCCTGCTTCCTACAAGATTCACTCCATGAAAGATCAAAAATTTCTGGTACGTAACCGTATAGATCAAAGAAACTTCAATTTTTTTAGAAAATACATAAAAACAGGGGGTGTTTCAATTACTTCTCTTCTCAAAATTACAAGCCAACCTCTCCTTGAAATTTTTTTTCTAAATACCATTTTACCCTCCTTGACAACGTTTTTCTAAATTGACAAATGTTTGACATGATTTGCAACTTTTACATTTGTTGCCCAAAATGACTCAAATAACCACAAAATGCAGTGTAATCAGCGGTATGGATATGTTTGAAAAAATGCATTACAAGTTATTTTCTTGTGGTATGGAGGTATATTTATGTATGAAAAATGTTTTAGCATATAGACATGTTTGATAATTCCAAACAGCTTGCTGCCTTCTTTCATAAAATGCTTTGGTGTGTTCAATAAAATGCAATGTAATCAACGTTATCAATATGTTTCATAAAATGCTTTACTTACTTTTGTTTTATGTGGGATTGTGAATATGCAACATTCAACATCATGCCAAGGAAATAACCAAAGCCTCTAACACCGGAAGAATGTGTAGTAAAAAATGCAAGGAGAAGAGAATAAAAAATTATAGCTCGTGAAGCAAAAGAATTGCAGCCCATACAACCAGAAATTCTCGTGCAATCTAAGAGAGATGTACAATTGGAAAAACAAAGGGCATGAATGGAAAAATTTCGTAGAAGGACACAAATGGATCTGCAAGTTGGAGGCACATCATCAACCATAGGTGAAGTTCAATGCACATCTCTAGTTGAAGACACACCATGGACAAAATTGTGTTTTGAAAGTACATTAACAAACATGCCTCTATTTGAAGTCACTCCACAAACAACATCTCAAGTTGGAGGTACAACATCATTTACATGTCAATCTCAAGGTATTTCATCAATTGCAGCTCCAATTGAAGGTACATGATCTATCCCCGATGTTGTTGAAATTCCTAATGTTGACACAAATTTACATTTGAGAACTCCTCCTAGAGTTTTGCATAGAAAACCTATATTTTATTGATATTGATTCCAATGTTTTGAAATAGATTCCTGACAAGATGTCAAAACGTACATGTCAAAGAGCTGCACAAGTGATATGAAGTTTTTTTTTTTAGAAGCTAAGTGAGGGTGGAAGATGCCAACTATTTGTTGAAATTATGAGGCAACTCAAATTTAGGCCCACCATGAAGGCTCTTGGGCTGAGAGTTTCGAATGAGTCAAGTGAAAATTCCATTCTAAAGAACTTGATGAGTGCATATGAGAGTGTGGGTTCTACCTCACACACAAAGGATAGTTGTGCCACAAGATGTGTGATGACAACAACACTATTAAGAAGTCAAACAAGAAACAAGGTGAACCTTACAAAGACAATTAAGTCTTTGAAAATAAGTAGATCATCTCTAATGAGAGCCAAAGGAAGGCGTGAAATATTGGAGGATCCAAATAGCAATGAGTTATGGGCATTCTTAGGTAGAGTGCCACAGAAAGATAAAATAATTACTCAAGGCTTGAGATCTTAAATAGTACATTATTGGGAGGATAACACAAGGACCTATCCTAATCAAAGAGATTTTGTAAGAAAGAGAATTGGTAGTAAAATCCATGAGCCACATCCAAAGCATTATTTGGATACCACTCAAACCCAATTTTTTGCTGATTTTGGACAAAATTTTCCCGAAATTAAAATATGTCAAAGGTATTTTGAAATGCTGAAGCCTTTTTATGTCAAAATAAATCACACACGCACTACTTTTTATTGTAGAGTACATATTGAGTTTTCTAACCATTATGATGTTTATCAACATATATGTGTAGATATGCATACTGACAATGTTTTGCAGGAATGTAACATAAGGCCTCCACCTAAATCCTCAAGGGAATTCTTATCTTCCATTTTATGTGAAAAAGAGGATGGTCAAATTTTTTACAAGTAATGTTTGGATGGAACATGTGATCATTGTGGTGGCATGCAACATTTTCCAATTTTACAACACATGGCTAGTACACACACAATTGGAGACAAAATTGTCAAATTTGGAAAATACAAAACATTGGCCTATAGTCTAAAAGATGGGAAAGAAGCAAAGAAGTGTGAATTGGTCAGTGATAAGATTCCAGAATATCAGTTTATGGGAATTTTTTCATGATAAGGTGTTGTATGAGTATGCAAGGCATACACATGGACCTCAATGGTTGGACTCATAGTTCAAGTTATGTAGGGACATGTTTCCACTTCATAGCATCATTTTAGTTGTCATATTCATGGAGAACTACACACTACAACCACAAAACAAGGCGCAATCACAGTACTACAACTCCACGCAGGTTGCTATATTTGTGCATATAAAATTCATTCATGCAAATGGTAGTACAAAGGATAATAGGAAAGTATTGAGGGAGTATCACTTTTACCATAGTGATGATCGCACACATTCTACCAAGTTTATGCAAGGTTTCTTTCATATGTTCTATGTTGATTTGGCTAGTAGGGGCATATCATTCAAGAAACATATCATATGGTTAGATAACTATATATCGAAATTCAAGAATTCCAAAATGTTTAATTGGTTGAGAAGGATGCATAGGATCAGTGGTGTTCAACATATTTGGAACTTCTTAGAGGCCAGGCATGGAAAGGGGGAGCATGATGGAGTAGGTGCATGTATCAAAAGATCCCTAGCATGAGAAGAGTTAAAGTACAAAGACAATGTAAAGTTGACAGATGCAAGATCAATTATCCAGTGGTGCAATCATGCAATGGGTCTAGGTAGTCAAGGTAATTCTTTAGTTCATAGAGTTTTTCATTTAGTAGATGATACTAACATTGAAAAATATGAGGATTATTGTACACTAACAAGATCAAGTGAGCTACACTATTTTAGAAGCTCCAATGCAGGTACATGGACTATCCATACGTGAAAGATGGCATGCTTTTGTTCTGCATGTACACCATGGAATGATTGTGAGTCAAGAGAGTGGGTTGACGAATGGTTTGTAAGAATTATAACCCCAATTGACACTTATTAGGTCTCGATGGCTCTACAAATCATGAAGATCCAATCATCCATTGACTTTGATCATGTATCAAACCTTGTAGAACCAAGTAATATATCTTACTTATAGGTTTTATTTTGATGTTCATTAAATACATCTAACAAGATGAACATATCAATGCAAGGCACGTATATGTGGTGATTGTAGATGAAGACAATGAAGAGGGTACATATTATTACTTGTGTCATTGTATCGAGGCCAAAAATAAATTGGAGGCCCTAGTTATAGATGGAAAAAAACATAGAATATCCTATAGGTTCAGTGGTTGTTACTGGAACATGGCTTAGAAGGTACCCAATGAAGAATGATGCAGTTTGGTTGTTTGAGGACTTTGACACACATCGAAAGATTCTTCACTACACAAACCTTGTTGTCACTACCAACGTTCATTTGATCAAATATAAGGGTAGATATGTGAACAATAACTTGTGGAAAGTGCGTGAGTCTAACCACGAGGCAATACTTGACACAATAAAGACTAGAGCAGACTCATATGGTTCCCTGGATTGATTGGTAAGTATGCACATTGAATTTTTAAATTCATTTTATTTATCATTTTTTTACTTCAAGTGTTTAAGTTTGATTGTATAAGGGTTTTCAAAATTGGATTAATGTAGCTATGCAAAATGATGGTTATATGATGCTCTCTATTTGGTGCAGGGGCACCAAGCTTTAGTGATTTTCATTAGGGTGATGAAGTCTTGTTTTGGATTGGATAAGGTCATATAGACCATTTATTGATGTAATAAGTCTATTTTAGTGGTTATTAGTGAGTTAGAATGTTTTAGTTGCAAATTTTCTAAATTAGTGCAAAGTGTCATTTTTCAAATTTTGAAGTGCAAGAAATGCATAGTGGGGAAGTTGAATGGTCAGGGAAGGCCAAAGGTCACTTGTGGTATTGGTTTTCAATAAATTATTGATTAAGGGAGTTGAATGCATGTATGTGAATCTCAAATGAAGGATTGTGTGGAGAAGAGTGGAGGATTTTGTACAAGCATTGATCAATAAAGCTCTATTTTCTTTGTAAATCTGAGTTTGTTTTTCTCTTTTTTAGTGTTGTAGCAATCAATTGCATAAGCTCGTACCGAAGGGAATTTAATAAAAGTGTTTTGATTTTGGTAGAGGGATGTGTCAGCCATGTTTTTGTTTTTTTGGAACTGAAATCCATCTTGTTTTGAGCTCTTAGGGTGGATTTTACTGTAGGCAGGTCTGGAAGTCTAAATTTCAAGTTTTGAGTTCATTAAGTGATTTAATGGCTCATTCCACCTAACGTATATACTGTAGCTTGGTGGAATGAGTACATTAAGTGGGGAATAGGTTATAAGATTATTCTTGGAGTAGGGGAGAATTTTTTGGAGTGATGGCATGTAGCCTTGGGTGTGAAAATGTGTGATTTTGAGTGAATTTGAGTGGTTTTAGAGTGTGAATGGATGAAATCCTTTGGGGCAGTCATTTGTGAGAGTCTTTTAAGCATGTACAAACACCATATGGTATTTTTGGGGTGTTTTATGTGAGATTTAATTGTGCGAAGAGTTATTTTCAATAAGGCTCCTTGGAAAACCTAGGTTTGGTGGCTTGAGAGTGAGGGTTTAGTGGATTGGTAGCTTGGTGAGTGGTTGGAGCTCTTAAAATTGTTAAATCTTAAGGTTGGTAACCTATTAATGAATTTTCATGGTGTTTGAATTGATTGTAGGTGTTTGGGAAGGTGTCTATTTGGAAAAGAGGCCTAATTGGCCTAGTTGCCCCTATGGTATAGTGAGATTTTGGAGAATACATTGAAAAACACATCTCCAGGCCTCCTATGACCTTATGACCACTTCAAACACCCTTTTTTAAGCTTGCACATGCTTAATAATCCTTAATATTATGCTGCCCCCAAACTTCACCCACTTTTAGTCTCTAAAACCTCAATTTTCCAATAAAACATGCACTTCTCTCAACTAGGGCTTCATGCCCAAACATACACATGACCTCCCTAGTCCTTGGAAACCTTCAAAAACATAAAACCCCACCAGATCTCACTAAAACCAACTGTTTCTAGCCTTCTTCAAAACAAATTCTTCAATCTGCTACTTCAACCCATGCCTTTTAGGCTTGAATTCATGCATTATATACTTGTTTTCCATTTTAATTGTCATTAATGAAACTATATATTAACTTATATTTTTATCTTATTTTCCTCTTGTAGGAGTAGGTGTTGGAACACTTGAAGGAGTAGGTGTTGAAACACCTGAAGGAGATAAAGAAAAAGAGATGCCTAAAGAGGTATGTGTTTATTTTATTTTGTGTTTGGTAAATATGTTCCTATTACTGATAGTTGTATGCTAACTTGTATCAATTTTATGTTTTTGTTCACATATATAGATTGACATTGAAAAAGTTGGTATGGTTGCTTCTTTGAGAGGGGCATATTCTATGACTCATGATAGTTTGAAGAGACGTATATATGAGGTAATCAAGATTTCAATTTTAGAGTTCAATTATAATTCAATGTATATTGATTTTGATGTTAATTATTCAATTTTAAATTATATAATATAACTAATCTCAAATGTGGTTTGAATTTTTCTTATGCAGTTACCTTCAGAGCCAAAGAGTGCTTCAAAGAGGATCCATTTTGATGATCCACCAATAGTTTAGGATGAGATATACATTTTGGCATGTATATTTTTGAATAGATATCGAGATGGCATATGCCACATTTAGTAAAACTTTGTTTGAGTTGGAATTGATGCCATTTTTGTATATGGACATACACTTGATTGTTGGATAGTTTGATATATAGAAGTTGAGAATCGAAATAATTTTTTCATCATGTGCATGTTTAAACTATTCAAAAGTTTAATCTTTAACAATGGTTAAATATCAATGTACAATAGCATAAAAAATAATGGTTATATTATATAGTTGACAATAAAAAATAATGAACAATGGTTAAATTATATCATATATTGCTTAGTTATATTATAGTTAAATTATATAGTTTAAACAACTTTGAAGACAAGAACAATGGTAAATTTTAACATTTTAACTTTAAAATTTAAATACACAAATGTCATTGTCTCACACTACATATTCATATTGCATTATCATTACATATTAAAACTCAAAAAATATCATAGTTTTATGTTAATAAACATGCCAAAGTGATGTAGAGCAGGGTGGCAAACTCTCAACAAACCAACTACCCTTTAATCTTCCTTCTAGACACAAAACACCATTGGATAGTCATGACTAGGGTACATAAGCACTAAATCAACAATCATCTTCCAATGAAACACTCACCAACACTCCAAAACTCAAAACCCTTACTTTGACAAGTTTCAAAGGGGGTTTATTGAAAACCTCACCTCTAGACCTCTCCTCACTATTTCAATGCCTCCAACACCTTCAAATATGTCCGCCCTTTCTTAATTAACTTTTACAAAGTGCTTCCCCAAGTTTTTTCCATCACTACCTACTCTTAACCTCCAAATTTCACTCAAAACACACATTCTTAACAACTAGGCATCATGCCCAAACCCCCAAATGGCCACCCCTACTCTTGAAATCATGTACACATTCCCCCTACACCTAATTATTCCATTCCACCAAGTTATAGTAGAATACAATGGGTGGAAGAGACATTTGGTGGAAATTTCCACACTGCCCTTGTAGAAAAAGCATGAATTTAGGCCTAGGAGGCATAACTTGAAGTAGCAGATTAAAGCAATAGTTTGGAAGAAGGTTCGACCTTCATTATTTTATTGTTATCAGGTGGATTTTTATGTGATATAAGGTCTACAAAGGCATGGTAAGTCATTTGGATGTTTGGACTTGAAGCCCTAGTTGAACAAAGAGTGAAAATGGGTGAAATTGAGAGGTTTTAAGAAGGAAATGTGTGAGAAATTTGGGGGCAGCATAATTTGAAGGTGAATTAAGTTTGTGTAGGCTGAAATAAGAATGTTTGAAAATATTTTGAGGTTGAATGAGGTCTGGAGATGGGATTTTCAATAAACCCCTGCTTATTTGGTGAAAAATGAGGGTTTCATGAAAGAGGGTCTTAGCAAGTGAGTTTTGACTTAGTGGTTGAATAATTTGTTGTTTTGGAGGTATTTTGAGGACTATCCAATGGTATTTTGAGTGGGCAGCAATAGTGAAGGAGAGTTCCTTTGTTAAAGTGGGCTAATTGGAGCCCCTTTTCGAGCGTTCAAGGTTAGTTTGATGGTATCATTCCAAAGTAAGTACATGTGATTTTGTGATATGTTTAAAATTTCCCTAATGGGTACCTGAAATGTTAGCTTTTTTGTGACTTTGAGTGGTATCTTCAAAGTTGTGAGAGGAAAACCTAGGTTGCAAACCTACAAGACTGAACAATGAAGTTGAGAAGAGTCACCCTTGTTAAGGTTTGAAGGTCAGAAGTTTGATTTCTTCAAGTGAATTTGAGTTTGGATAGTTTTGGAACTCCCTTTAATTGCATCACAAAGGACCTTATTCATGACCAAAAATATTAAGACACCATAAGCACTAATTGGTGTAGGGGCACCAAGAACATTTTATGCAAATGTTGACAATTGAGGTCTTTTGGTTGCTTAGGGGTATTTGAGTATTTTTGTTCAAAAAATAAGGTCATTTAAACCATTTTATGATGTAAGGAGTCCTTTCATAGGTTTTTAGGTGGTTGGAAGGTCTAAGTTGCAAAACATTGCAAAAATTGCAAAATTGTGTAAAAGTTATCAAAATTGCAACTTATTGTCAAATGGTGGAAGTTCAAGAGTCATCTTATTGTAGTTCATGGGGAAATCCATTGGAAGTTGTTTAGTAATGTTTAGGAATGTTCCTTTTTCACACCCAAATGCGTTGAATTACTCTGAGCTACATTCAATCGGCTGAATCCCTTAAGAGTTTGAAGTGCAAAATGACTGCAAACATCAACATGAAGTTACTTGAACACCATGATGCTTAGAAACTTATTGTTTGATCCTTTGGGATCATGTTTTTCCCCTCTACAATAACCTCTCTCATTTTTCACTATCTCGGAGGCGTTTTCCTGTGGTGGCGGGATTTCACTTGGGGAAAAAGTTGTGAAATGCAAGTAGTACAAAGTTGCAAAATGGTGCAACTTTCATTCTGCAATTCATGTGACCAAAATAACTGTTTCAATGTGCATGAGTGGGTATGTTTATGCTATGCATGGTCCTATTTTTTATCCAAACACACTGAATCACTCCGAGCTACATTCAACTAATTGAATCCCTTAAGAGTCTGAAGTGCAAAATGACTACAAACTTTAGCATGACATTACTCGGACACCGTCATACTTATAAATTATTGTTTGAGCCTATGGGATCATGTTGATCCCCTCTACAATAATGTCTCTTTTTTTGCTATCTCAGAGGTACTTTCTTATGGTAGTGAGATTTTGCTTGGGGAAAAAGTTGTTAAATGCAAGTAGTGCAAAGTTGCAAAGTGGTGCAACTTTCGTTCTACAACTCATGTGACAAAAATAATTGTTCTAACACATCTGAGTGGGTACTCTTAGGCTAAGAATAGTCCTCTTTCACACCCAAACGTGCTAAATCACTTCGAACTACGTTCAACCGATTGAATCCCTTAAGAGTTCAAATTTCAAAATGGCTACAAACTTCAGCATGATGTTACTCAGACACTGTGATGCTTAGAAACTTTTACTCTGATCCTATTGAATTTTGTTGAGCCCCTCTACAATAACCTCTCTCATATTTTTCTATCTCGGAGGCATTTTCCTGTGGCGGTGAGATTTCGCTTGGGGAAAAAGTTGTCAAATGCAAGTAGTGCAAAGTTACAAAGTGGTGCAACTTTCATTCTGCAACTTGTGTGACCAAAATAACTGTTCCAACACTACCAAGTGGGTAAATTTATGCTAGGAATAGTCCTCTTTTGCACCCAAACACGCTGAATTGCTCTGAGCTATATTCAACCGGTTGAATCCCTTAAGAGTCTAAAGTGTAAAATAGCTGCAAACTTCAGTATGACGTTACTCGGACACCGTGAGGTTTAGGAACTTCTATTTATATCCTATGGGATTGTGTTGATCCCCTCTACAATAATCTCTCTCAATTTTTTCTATCTCAAAGGTGTTTTCCTGTGGTGGTGAGATTTCGCTTGGGGAAAAATTTGTCAAATGCAAGTAGTGAAAAATTGCAAAGTGGTGCAACCTTTGTTTTGCAACTCGTATGACCAAAATAAATATTCCAATGCATTCGAGTTACTACTTTTATGCTATTCATAGACCTCTTTCACACCCAAACGTGTTGAATCGGTCTGAGCTACGCTCAACTGGCTAAATCCCTTAAGAGTTTGAAGTGCAAAATGGCTGCAAACTTCAGCATGGTATTACTTGGACACCATGACACTTAGAAACTTCTTGTCTAAGCCCATGAAATCATATTGAGCCCCTCTACAATAACCTCTCTCATTTTTTTCTATCTTAGAGGTTTTTTCCTGTGGCGGCGAGATTTTTCTTAGGGAAAAAGTTGTCAAATGCAAGTAGTACAAAGTTGCGAAGTGGTGCAACTTTTGTTTTGCAACTTGTGTGACAAAATTAATTGTTCCAACACATATAAGTTGGTATGTTTATACTAGAAATCATCATCTTTCACACCCAAACATTCTGAATCACTCTGAGCTATGTTCAACTGACTGAATCCCTTAAGAGTTTGAAGTGAAAAATGGTTGGAAACTTCAACATGGTTACTCAGACACCATGATGCTTATAAAATTCTCATCTAATCCTATGGGATTGTTTTGTTTCCCTCTACAATAACCTCTCTTGGTTTTCGCTATCTCGGAGGCGTTTTCCAATGGTGGCGAGATTTCCCTTGGGGAAAAAGTTATCAAATGCAAATAGTGCAAAGTTACAAAGTGGTGCAACTTTCATTCTACAAATCGTGTGACCAAACTAACTATTCCGACGTGTCTAAGTGGGTACATTTATGCTAGGAATAGTACTCTCTCACACCCAAATGTGTTGAATCGCT
Source organism: Sequoia sempervirens (assembly GCA_007258455.2). Lineage (NCBI taxonomy): Eukaryota > Viridiplantae > Streptophyta > Pinopsida > Cupressales > Cupressaceae > Sequoia > Sequoia sempervirens. The sequence goes on along the minus strand of VDFB02281492.1, from coordinate 421,251,636 downwards.
CTGACCTACATTCAACTAGCTGAATCCCTTAAGAATCTAAAGTACAAAATGGCTGCAAACTTCAACATGACGTTACTCAGAGACCGTGACACTTATAAAATTATCATTTGAGCCTATGAGATCATGTTTAGCCCATCTACAATAACCTCTCTCATTTTTCACTATCTCAAAGGTTTTTTCCTGTGGCAGTGAGATTTTGCTTGGGGAAAAAGTTGTCAAATACAAGTAGTGCAAAGTTGCAAAGTGGTGCAACTTTCATTCTGCAACTCATGTGACCAAAATAACTGTTCCAACACATCTGAGTGGGTAATTTTATGCTATGCATGGTCCTCTTTAGCACCCAAATGCATCGAATTGCTCTGAGCTACATTCAACTAGTTGAATCCCTTAAGAGTCTGAAGTGCAAAATGACTGCAAACCTTAGCATGATGCTACTTGTATACCGTGATGCTTAGAAACTTCTCATCTAATCATATAGAATCATCTTGAGCCCATCTAAAATAACCTCTCTTATTTTTTTTTATATCAAAGACATTTTTGTGTGGCGGAAGGGTATGTGCAGGATCATCATGCAAAAAACAGGCCCTTAAGTGGCAAAAAATTTAGAAAAATCAGTGTTAGGCAACTTGACGTAAATATTTGAATAAGTTATCTATATTATTTCAAAAATATGTAAGAATAGAATTTGTGGAAAATTGAATGTAGTTTCTAAAATACTAGGTTTATTTAAAAATAAAAAATCTATTTGGTGAAAATTTGAAATTTCAATGCAAGAGTACTTAAATTTTAGGGAAAAATAAGTAGGTGTTTCCACCACCCTAACATAATAAAATGATAATTTTTTTGTAAGATTTTATATATAAGTAGAGGACTCCTGTCCATGTGATGCATATTTTTTTTGTAATTTTTTTCCAAGTAAATAATTAAGTATGAATTTTTATTACAACTTTTAGAAAATATAATTAATTCACTGACTACCTTAACTTGGTCAAAATTCATTAAATTTATTTTTTATTTTTTTAATCCTATAGTATGTGAAGCATATAATGTGACATATTTTGGATTCAAAAATATGATAATCGTTTGAAAGTTATAGATGTTTTTCAATCAGCCTATCGATCAGGACTTTAGTCATAATTCTAATAGAAAATGAATAATAATTATTTATTAAATTCAAATTAAATCATAATTTATATTTTTGGAAAGCTGAGAATCTCCTCTATAAACCCTTTTCGTTTCATTAATTTTGGGTGAAAAAAAGTCGTCAGCCACATACCCTACAAATATTGCCACTTTTTGGCGCACCATGATCCTGCACATACCCGGAAAGATTTTTCTTGGGGAAAATTTTTTCAAATGCGAGTAATGCAAAGTTGCAAAATGGTGTAAATTTTGTTATGCAACTCATGGGACCAAAATAATTATTCCAACACATCCAAGTGGGTCTGTTTATGCTAGGCATGGTCCTCTTTTGCACCCAAAGACGTTGAATTGCTCTGAGCTATGTTCAACTGGTTGAATCCCTTAAGAGTTTGAAGAGCAAAATGGCTGCAAACTTCAACATGATGTTACTCAAACATCGTGACACTTAGAAAATTTTTGTGTGAGCCTATGGGATCATGTTGAGCCCATCTACAATAACCTCTCTCAATTTTTTCTATCTCACAGGTGTTTCCTATGGTGGCGAGATTTCGCTTGGGGAAAAAGTTGTCAAATGCAAGTAATGAAAAGTTGCAAAGTGGTGCAACTTGTGTTGGTGTGGAGCCTGATTAGTCTCCAAGTGGGAGATTTTTGGTATGTGGAAACTAATTATGCTATACTATACACCTCGACATATATCCTCACTGGGGTCCAGGCCTGGGCCAGGGCCTTGACAAGGGTTTGGGGGCAGCAAACCCCGAGCAAAAAAAAAATTCCCAATTTTTTTGCATCATCACAAAAAAAGGATAAATCACCAAAAAAGAAAAAATTACTTTATAAAACCCTAATTCTAGAAGCTTCAAAAATCTTGTTATAAGGGATTGGGATGGGGGTTACAGTATGTAGAGAAAAAGGTGATTATTCACGAGATTGTAATAGGTTTTTCACTGGATAATAAAATCATTCGATGGCTGCAGTTTTGTGGATGTATCAAATCTGCATTTAACTATTAGATATCTACCTTTTAACCCTAACACAACTTTCGTTCTACAACTCATGTGACCAAACTAACTATTTTAATGCATCTGATTGGATATGTTTATGCTAGGAATGGTCCTTTTTTGCACCCAAACACGCTGAATCACTCTGAGCTACGTTCAACTAGTTGAATCCCTTAAGAGTCTGAAGTGCAAAATAACTGCAAAATTTAGCATGACATTACTTAGACACTGTGATACTTAGAAACTTCTCATCTTAGCCTATGATATCGTGTTGTTCCCCTCTATAATAACCTCTCTCAATTTTTGCTATCTCAGAGGCATTTTCCTATGGTGGCGAGATTTCTCTTGGGGAAAAAGTTGTTAAATGCAAGTATTTCAAAGTTGCAAAGTGGTGCAACTTTGGTCCTACAACTTGTGCAACCAAACTAACTATTTCAACGCATCTAAGTGGGTATTTTTACACTAGGCATGGTCCTATTTCACACCCAAATGTGTTGAATCACTCTGACCCACGTTCAACCGGCTAAATCCATTAAGAGTCCAAAGTTCAAAATGACTACAAACTTCAGCATGACGTTACTCAGACACCGTGATGCTTAGAAAATTATTGTCTGATCCTATGGGATCATGTTGTTCCCCTCTACAATAGCCTCTCTCAATTTTTGTTTGGAAGGAAAATAAGCACGTCTAAGTCAAGAGCAAGTCCGCCCAATCTTGGCAAGGCACAAGGAAATTCCACCATGCCCATGATCAAGGAAAATGTCAAAGATGATGCAAAGTCCACTTGGGAAATAAAAGCTATGTCCAAACTACTATCAAGTCTGCCCTTGGCTTGAATAATGCTTGTCCAAGATAAAGGTAAAGTCCTCCCAACTCAAAGCATACATGACAAAGACAACTTAAAGTCTGCCCCAAGCTGAAAATAGGAGATGGAAAACATATCTTGAAGTCCACCTTAGGCCAAGATCAAAGGGGACATCCAACATACTGAGATGATGCCTCGTCATCTTCCAACCAATCAAATTGTTCCAAGATAGCATGTCTAGGTTCAATGAACCTAACACTTCATAATCCAACAACTTTTTATTGTTGGTTTATATTTAGCAGAAGGACAAGTGTCCCCAAATGTAATTTTCTAATTGGTTGAGAGGTAGTTAGTTGTGAAAAACCCTAATTTGGGTTTTATTTTGTAATCTCAGTTGTTGATTCAAAATCAATCTTGGCGGGATTGAATTGTATTCAAGGAGCCTATAAATTGAGCTCACCCTTCATTTGTAAAACATGGGAGCATCCATCGCATACTACCAGTTCACTACCTTGTCTATGCTTTTGCTTACTATTATGCTTTGATAGATTTTTTCCAAGCATCTATCACTTGTCTGAAAGCACTTGTTGTAGGCTCTTAGCCATAGTAGCAAGACAGTGAAATATTTGATAAAATGCTTTGCTAGACATCTATGAAAAATGTGGTAGCATAGACAAGGTAGTAAACTATTTGAAAAAATTCCTCAAAGAAATGTGGTCTCATGGTGATGGAATTCCGTGACAATCTAGGGAATTTTCTTGTCATGTGGCATTCCATCACCATGAGACCACATTTCTTTGAGGCATTTTTTCAAATAATTTGCTACCTTGTCTATGTTATTGCTTACTATTACACTTTGATGGATTTTTTCCAAGCATCCATATAGCTTGTTCGAAAGAACCTATTTTAGAATTTTAGCCATAGAAGTAAGGAAATGAATTGATTAATAAAATGCTTTGGTATACATGTATGAAAAATGTGGTAGCATAGACAAGGCAGTGAATTGTTTGAAAAAAAATCCTCAAAGAAATGTGTTCTCTTGGTGATGTAATGCCATGACAAGCATATTGAGACCACATTTCTTTGAGGCATTTTTTTGAACAGTTCACTGCCTTTTCTATGCTATTGCTTCTTATTATGCTTTGATAGATTTTTTCCAAGAATCCATAGCTTGTTTGCAAACACCTATATTAGGCTTTAGCCATAGTAGCAAGGCAATGAACTGTTTGATAAAATGCTTTGATAAACATGTACAAAAATGTGGTAGCATAGACAAGGCAATGAATTGTTTGAAAAAATTCCTCAAAGAAATGTGGTCTCATGGTGATGGAATGGCATGAAAATCCATATCAATTTGCATTTCATGGCATTCCATCACCATGAGACCACATTTCTTTTAGGCATTTTTTTCAAGTAGTTCATTACCTTGTCTATAGTATTGCTTGCTATTATGCTTTTGATAGAATTTTTCCAAGCAACCATAGCTTGTTTGAAAGCACTTTTTTATGCTTTTAGCCATAGCAACAAGGTAGTGAACTGTTTGAAAAAATACTTTGGTAGAAATGTATGAAAAATGTGGTAGCATAGACAAGGCAGTGAACTATTTGATAAAATATGTCAAAGAAATTTGGCCTCATAAAATGCCATGATAAGAAAATGCAATTGGCAAGCTGCTCCTACTTATTAGTTATGCAATGTGAAGTAATTGCATAACTGCTTAGGTTGACTTTGTAAAAAATATATTGTAATTGAAATTTTGTCATCTATCAGCATCTAGTTATTAGTTATGCAATGTGAAGTAATGCTTTGACTTTGAAAGATGTGCAATAAAATGTAATCAATGATATGAATATAAACTACAAAAAAATATTTTTTACAATTCATTAGTTAAAATCTTTATTTTATTTGCTTTCTATATCTCTATATGCTATGGAAATACCTTTCAATTTCAAAATAAATAGATTTTATCTCTTGTTCTACAATTTTTTATGTTTTTTTAAATATGATTTTTTCTCAACTTTTTAAAAAACTCTTATACTTTTTGTTTGTCAAATTTTTCCCCAAAATATTTTTGCTGCTATGCATTGGAGGCATGAAGCATACACATGAATATACACACTATACGTGAAGTATATATGTGAATAAGTGAAGCATATATGCGAATAAGTGAGGCACAAGTAATTGAAGCATTCCAATGGATACAAACCACCAGGAATGGAGCTTATTTACACAATACACTTTAGATGGAGCTTATTGAGCAATCGACAATAATTAATTAAGCATTAGATGTAAAAATAATCCATTCCTACAATATTCAAGCATACAATTTACACAATACGCATGATAACATCATTCAAGAATGGTTGTAGAAAAATAAGATTTTTTTAATCAAAAAGCTGTAAGGTATACAATGATATATATTGATAAAAGTATATACAATATATCTAAAAAAATCCATACAGGCTTAGTACAAAGGAGCCATATTATGGACATAAAATGTCATGTATATATCGATAGTACAAAACATATGTTCCAAAATGCCACATAGGCATACAACAAATGGCCCTAATACATCCATTTCCCTCTAGGGGAAGGCAATAGATCTCGTGTTGCCTTCGAAATTTGGCTGGATGGCCGACTGTTGGTTCTCTGGTCTTTCAAACATGTTCACTAGTCCTCCTCTCTTCACTTTGGAATTTCAACTGATGCAATAAAATGTAAAGATGTTAATACACAAAAAATGAATTTTGGAATGACATATAACAAAATATAATCACTTACCACAAAAAAATAGTCATCATTCACATTTACATCATTACCACGTCCATGATTTGGAGTAATAACCACCTATAGCAACCATCAAGATAGAAATTAAGCTACACAAAAGTATTGTGAAAATTTTCTATAATAGACCATAAAATAGAAAGTATAATGTCAAATTGACTAATCTGTTGCATACCTCTCTCAATGGATCAGAACTAGATACTGTTACACCAACTCTATGGTCCATCATGCCACCAACATCACCAGGGCTATCTAATGTTAACATCTGCAAAGGGTAAATGAAAGAGTAAATGGTAGGGTGAACTATTAAATGTTAATGGGATGGGATTAGGAAGGAATAAAGGAACAAAAAGTGAATTAGGAGAAGATAATGTGACACGATTAAGGAATACAAATGAAATGTTTGTGTTTCTCATCAATTTTTTAGATTTGTATATGCAAAATTATGAAAACTAGCTAACATTGTTTTACAACACCATTATTGAATAAAGGCTACCTGAGTGTAAGTTGTTTGAAGAAATGAATTGTGAGGTGTCGAGGTTGAAGGTCCACTAGGAAACTGTTTGAAATCCAAAGCATGTTATGAGACAAACATTCAAATATATCATTCAACTATTCAAATGCAATAATAATATCTTTAATACTAGTTGCATACCTATGGACTCAACGCCGAGAACAAATAAGGGTCTATAGGAATGGGGCATGTCCCATGAACACTCCAACCCTGAAATTTCATCATATTGAAATTCTACTAATTTACTTATTCTTATTAAATTTCAAAATATAATTTAATAAACATTAAATGAACTTGTTGAATTTTACTTGAGTTTCAATGTCAAATGTATCATTTAGAAAATCTTCTATGAAATCCATTGCCTCTACAACTCATGTAGGTTGTGTAGTTGCATCCCGAGCACTCTGATAATTGTATGTGCAAACATCGCCACAATGGTGGGGTGGAGCTTGGGCCTACACGTCTCCTCCACACTAGGCTCTACTAGAGGCCTCACACACTGTAAAATGGTCTGGGTGAGTGATCCAATCAACTCCTACGTGTCCACCTCTACACTATCCTGAACAATGGAAGGAACAACGACATGCTCCACCATGGGTTTGGCCAAGGGTCTCGGTGCCAACTATGGATTATGTCATGCAACAGGTCTATCATGTGTGGAGCCCCCACCTCTACCTTGAAAATCTAAGATGTCAAAATAATTTGGCATCTTATTGAGGATAAACTAATAATAGAGTTTCCTCAAAAAGTATTGTGGTACCTCATGGTTATTGCATGGAGGTGGTCGAATACCATCCACCACTGCTCCCAAAATTTATTTTTAATTAACTCATAGTGGCACCAATGGATGGGGAACCTCCTGCATGTATGAGACAAAGGTGCATTGGTTTTCGGGTCTATAAATAGGGCACACAAGTCGGCTTTGCTAATTTTTTGGTTTTTAACATCTGCATATGACAAACCTCTAGCATAATGTTGTGTCATCTCATGCCTCTTATTTGACCAAAAATTTATTTTCTCACTCATTTCTCCTACATGAGATATATTTGACTTCAATGATTCAGTAATCCCTCTCCTATAAGGGTGGGTTTCGACATGCTCAGTTAATCTTCCAATTAATTGTTCAATGTCTCTTTTATTGTTTTCAACTTGATTTAGAATATTTTCTTGTGTTCCTTGAGGATTCCTATGAATTGATGCAGGGGCTTCAGGTTGTTCTTGAATAGGAGGCTCTTCCTGAGGGGGTGACTATGAATTCTCAATGTTTGGAGGTGCGGATTCATTCCCTAAGAATTAGAACAATATTTTATTATAAAACCTATTTCAATCTGCACTCAATCAAATTTGAAATAAATAGAATAAAAATGCATACCTCTTCACAATCTTTGATGTCTTTGACATGTTGTTGGAATCCTTGTGAAAAATAGCAAGCTAAGGATGCAAATAATGGATGATATTGGTGAGCATGAGTTGCAAACCTTAAATCCTCCAATCCAAGCTAGGGGTTGAAGTGAAATGAGGGTTTCAAACACATTTTGTGCTTTTATTCAAATTTTCCATTTGGTGCATACCAAATTTAGCACTCACCAAATATGGTGAGCGCCAAATTTGGCGTGTACCAAATGGCCAATTTCAAGATTTTTTGCAATTTTTTCCAATTTGGCACCTAAATTTTGTCGCAGATTGATGCACTTACCCATGCAAAGTCTTGGAGATAGATCGCTTGAGGTAGTTACAGGGTCAACAAGGTGAGGCAACTAAGTTGCTTGAAGAGGCCTAGAGTGAGAAGGATCGAATTCATGCTAAGGTAGAAAGATTGAAATGTGAAAACGTAGTCAAACATGAAACAAATACAAAACATCATAAAAGGAAAAAGAGGCTAGAAAACGATTTAGCCAGAGTGAACGCCATATATAATGGGCTGCAAAAGGAGCTACAAGAAATGGATCAACAAAAGAAGTTCATGTAGAAGGAATTGGATAGCGTCTGATCTCAAGCCTCCAACAACCTTCAGAAGGCCCAAGTGGAAGCAGAAAGGGAAAAAAAAGAAAAGAAAGACATCGAGCCCATTTTGTGGACTTGCAATGAAGAGGTTGGGAAGCTACGCTCTGAGCTTACAAATTCTCTCTAGGAGAAGAATCAATTGGTGAAAAACATGAGAGTAAGGGAGACCCAATTCCAGTAGGAACTGACTGCAGCATAAGGATCCAGAATCCTCCCGATACTTAAAAAACTAATATCTACTCATTGGAAGAGAACCATAGTTGCAGTTGTAGCTCTGAAACCAACCTTGCAGTTTCTAAAGGATTCTTAGCAATTGAATGCGAGGGTTGGCCCAGTAGTTGACCAAATTCTACACACTTTCACCCCTCGGGCTAAAGAATTAGGGGTCTTCATCTCAAAATTATGGAAAGCAACTAAGGAAGCTTTAAGGGACGTCAAGATTCTCGACCGAAGGGTAGCTTCAAGGAAAGAAAATTAATTCATCACTTGCTACCGGGTCATGTCAAAAATTAAAGCTTGCCAGGAACTATTGAATAAGGAGGTTAGTGAGATCAAGGAGTATTTTAAGGTTCTGCTCCAATCAAGATTACCCACCCTTTTCTCATCAGATGGAGGAGTGTTAACAATCGAGTAGATTGTGGAAGCAATCAAGCTCAAAATCTAGGCCTCCACAACACTCTAGGGTGTGAGCCCATCACCCACTATCAAGGAAATTGAGAAGAAAATCCTCCCCCTTTCTCGATTGTACTACCATACCGAAGTTGTTTCATCAAGGTGGGGAGGAGTCTCTTTTAAAGAAGTCTTGGACCTTGATCAAGCCTATGAGAATTTTTGCACACTTGTCTAGCCTACCAATGGAGATTGGGAAACCCAACACGCTTCCTTCCTCAAACTCCAATAATTATCTAAGATCTAGGTTCATGCCTCCACAAGTGAAGGCCCCCTATGAGTTGCAAGAACCATGGAGCAAATTTTTCCTTCAAATATTTTTGGTATCTGAACCTTACTTCCTTTCCACTTTGGGATGGCCCCATGCCCGAAGGGCAAAGACTACTCTTGCATAAAGACACCCAATGCGCCATGTGGTGGTTGTGTGGCTTTATATATAAAATTTTCCTTTCGGACCTGAACTAGGACATGTATCTTCTTGGCAAGGATTTCTTCAAAGATCATTTTCATAAAATCTAAAATCACCCACTCGCTTTCTAGTCATTCATTTCATCAGGAAATCTATATCTTTTGTGGAGGGATCTTTTTGGGGCAGAGTTTTTCAGAGGGCATGGTAGAGATCTTACTTTTAGGGTGGAACCTTCGAGTTAGGGTCATCATTCTTCATAGCTAATTGATCGAATTTTTCTAGGTTGTGCTAAGATCTGATTGTCTTCTGGAAGTGTATCTTCACAAAACTCCTACAAGATTTGGAGCCATTAATGAGACATCCCATGACTTTATGAGAAAAGATCGTTGCGATCTAATTATGCTCTAAATCATATTGTGGTCAATCAAGTGTAGACAACTAGCATTGGTTCATCTCTATTGGTTGTGGTTGTGGTTCTCCCTCCTAGCTATTTAAAGGGGTTCACAATAGAGAACAAAAATCCTGGACAATCTTCAAAAAGAACCATCTTATGAATCTTTCAGAAGAGGATAGTTTTTAAGGAGTTTTAGTTTCTTAGGGATAGGGGGATTTCGCAAAGCCTGTTCAAGCTCTCTGGCATGTTATATTTTTTGAGACTATTAATCAGATTGGCATCCAACCTCTATTTTTTAGTTAATTTATTGCAAGAATTAGATCTATTAAGAAGAAATCTCTAAAATTGTGCATTTTGTGGCCTTTATCATGATTTCTTTTTCATGCATCATTTATGTTGAGAGCATTGTGTTAAAGTGTTATGTAGATAATTTGAATGACTGTTTTGCATGTTATTAGATTTTATGGTTGATGCTATCTTTTGAAAACTAAATCATGTTGAATATACTCTTTCATTTTCTGTAAAAGATACACTATTGTTCATGCTATGTTGTAAGAGAGGGAGGGTTCTATAAAAATTCAAATATCCCTGTTGGTTTTTGGGGTTTCTTATTATTGCTAGACCTAAATGGATGCTTCTCGTAGGGAGATTTGAAAGACTACAGTGTGCTTTCTCTAGCCTTTTCTCCTCATTCTATTCCAAACAATGAAGGGTCTATGGAATTTTGTTTCCATTTCATCAGTTATAAGGAACTATTAAGTTTGAAATGTTGTAAAAGCTTTGGCGCATCACCATTTTCTATGTTTTTTCATTGCATTTCTCTTTCCCTTTTCCCACACATAGAGAAGAGCTAAATTTCTTTAAAAATATCGGAGGTCATTCAGTGAGGTGCAATTTAGTCCCCCACTCACTGAATTTTCCATAAGGTTGGTCAAAGAGGCACAAACTTTTATGATCAATGTTAATCAACCACAATAGCTTGGACTTGATGTTGAACATCTGGCTACTACTATCACAAAAAAATTCAACACCATTGTCCACAAATTCAAATATGTATGCCAAAAAACACCTAAAGTAAAAGATGTGGACCTTGAAAAGCTTCAAGATACATTGTCCTTGTTCCAAAAGAGCTACACTACATTGGAGGGCCTTTGCACTTTTCTTAGGGAAATTTATTATGATCACCTATATTGTAATGACGGCATGCCCTCTTTAATCTGTGCATATGAGATTTACCTACAATATATGTGATCAGTTAGATGAACTTTATACTATGCAAATTTTGTATAACTTATGTATACATATCCATGTGCATAATATGTGAATACTTGCCTGTACTTTTGACTAAATATCCTACACCAAACTATGTTTACAATCATAACTCATACCACTTGACCTCATGTATTACAATGTAAAATGAATGAAGTCTTGTACTTAAATGTTATGTAATAAATAATAAAACTTATTTTAAAAGTAGTTTCTCTTAAAATTTATAGTTTCATATTCTTTTAATTTCAATTAATGATATTACAATTGCGTTGATGAATGTTATTCCAAATTACAATTCATCTTATTTATGCAAGTTCCTTAACAATGAGTAGACCAAAATTATTATCATTTATGAAACAAAAGAGTGACAAAACACTTGTAACCTAAACTTACGGAAAAAAGTTTATTTTAAAATTTATGTATTATGATAGACTTACCTATTACTTTTTCCTACTTAATAAACTCAAATATGATTTCCTTACAAATTATTTCCTTTACATTTCAACTTTATATATATGTTTTCCTTGCATATACATCTAGTACATTTAAACCAAGACATTGAAAGCATCATTCCCAAAACATTTTCCTTTTTCCCCTTCTTCCCCATGCAATTAAATTTTTTTAATAATTGATAAGCATATTTAAAGTTCAATCATATTAATGTTTGCAAATAGCAAGTTGTACTTCAAAATTACTATCCTCACTTTTCTTCGATACCTAATTACCCTACTTTGAAGTTGTGTGTAGGCCAACCACTTCCACAAACTTACAACGTTTTGATGTAAACATTAACTGCAAATGCCATTACCAACATACTTGGTAGCCTACTTGATGTAGATCCCTTTTTACAAGTTGTATCTATCAACTCCATTAAACAACCTCAAACTATGATTTTCAAAAATCACATGCAACTATCTAATGGTACACACACACATCCTGCGCTACTACCAACACAATTCAATGAGATTTTCTTAGAGAAGGATATAGTGAAAGGATCTATTTTCTGCCTCAAAAATTTTAGTTGTAGAAAATTCCCCAAATTCACATATGTGCATAATTTCCCTTTATTGTTTAGGTCTTATTGGTTAAGCATGTACATTTCCTTGATAAGCATCTTTCTCCTTTCATTCCAGGTAAATTGTAATTCAAATCTTAGAAATAATATTAAATAATGACTCATTGATTGGAATTCCAATTGCTATCCATCAAGCTACAACCTATGTGCCCTCTACTAGCTCTAAATAGCCACCTACCACTTCTCAAGTCACCTATTCTTCTACTAAAGAATCCACAACATCAATGGGACAACACAATATGGGCTTGTTTGAACCAATTCTAATTGAAGCATTAACCCTCTGGATACCATAAGTATTGGACCATTGAGGGTCATGCATTTCCTAAAAGCACAATTCATGATTACAAAATTGTTGGTCGTGATGGAAAAGTCTTTGGATTTGATTTTGCATCTATAAAGTAAGCATTGAAATACATATCACCAGCTTTAATGAGCTTGTAGACACATTCTACCCTATTATAAAGTCCAATAGTCCTTATGTAATATCTAATGGCCACATCAAAGTTGCTAACATGAAATATAATAGCAACACAAATCCTTACAAAATATTACTCCATAGCTCTTCAACCATAACTCCATCCACCTGTGTAAAATCTAGTATATCCAACCACAACTTTCATATCAAAAGCATAGAATCATTAATGTCATTACCTATTAATACCCTTCTAGATGTCATTAGAATTCTCCTATATATCTCCCCTACATCAACCATATGTAAGAAAGATGGTACCAAAATAGTAAAGTGTACATCTACCATTACAAACATGCCAAGTCGTACCATTGGATGAAGCCACAATAGTGGTTTACAATTTGATGGAGGAAGGAAAACTCACAAAAAATGACCCCATGGAAAAAAAAATTGGTTTTAGGGGTTTGAACGAACTTACTGGTTCGAGCGAACCCACTTAAATGCTTGCCCCCCATTTTCCTCCCAAATAAACAAAGTAAATGCAAATTAAAAGGTGGTTCACTCAAACCCATGGGGGTTTGCTCAAACCCCTAGGGGTTCATTCAAACCCCCCTTATCCCCTGTTCTCCCCCTTAGACACCTAAAAATTCTAGATTTTTGCGCTTCGAAGTTCAGGTTGAGGATGAAAATGGAGGAGACTTCACAAACCCAACTGGAATCAGGTAGTCCTCAGAACGATCTATCCAAAGACTATAATTTTAATATGTTTTGGTTTTATTATGTATTTATTTTTTTAATTTTATAATTAAACATAGGTTTTTCATCAAAAATCAAGCTCTTTGTTCTACACATGTGGAAAAATAGTATATTATCAAAAAAATTTTGAAAAATATGAGTGCACTAGATATTGACTTCCTTGATCCAACAAAAATAATAATTGAATTTTGATACATACAAAAAAAATTATGCGTTATATGGTCGTGCTATGTCTGAATTGTAATTGGTTTGACTTTGAAACTTGAGTAAAGAAAAAATATTCAATAAAAAACTATCTAACCAATTGGAAGCACTAGATATAGGAGTTACAAATCTAAATTCAAAATAATTAGAATTTTATCCTTCATGGAAAAAAAGTTATGCATTATACGATGAGCGTCACTTTTTAAAAATGTTGTTTTCTAAAAAAAACTAGTTTTCGAGGGAGATGGAGAAAGAAGTGCAATCTGATTCCAAAAATTTTGAAAAAAATATATTTAAAATCTACAGACAAAATGTCACAAAACTCTAGTTTGCATCATCTTCAAATTCCTCACAGTTTAGCTGCTATAGGTGGATGAAAGTGAAGATTTAGTTAAAAAAAATTATTTCAATGTCTAGTTTGGCCAGAAATTGTAAACCACTATTGTGGGATCACCCCATTAATATTACACTTTGGAGCCATCATTGTCAAATTGCAGGGAAACAAATATTTGACCTTTCTCTATAGCCAAACCCCCCAATTATTTTGGTACAAAGTGGGCGTATAACATCTTGGTCTGGAAAATCAATAGATACTATTTTCCCAACTATCATTATAATTAGTCCCAACTTGGTAGAAGCCACAAAATTACAAACATGGTATGAAACTAGAGGAATTTCCAAACCCTACCTTTCCCTCTCAAAAACCCATTTTCCTACAGACAAATTTGAAAATCCAATTCTTATTTCAAGTATTACAAAGAAAACCTATGTTGAAAGAAATAATGTATGTGTAAAGGCCACTATCACAAAGCTACACTTAGACAACTTCTACTACCTTTCTTGCCCTCGTTTGGTGGAAAACAAAAAATGTAAGAAAAAACTTATCACAATTTCCCCTAGTTCATTTAAATGTCCTAAGTTTTATTCAAAAAATTCAGAATGTGATTTTAGCTACATGTTGAAGATGGACTTAGAAGATGCTATGAGTTAGCTTCTTAATGTTATTGCATTTGAAGAACCAACAACTACATTGTTAGGTGTTTCTATAGAATATTTTCAACTCCTACTAGCAGATAACAATTCTACTACTAACATTAGAGTCAATGTTATCAACTGCGAGTTTGTAATTGCTCTTACAATTTAGTCAAATCAATTTGGTGGATGTGAAACATAGAGCATTGTTACCACAACTATTAAGTGTGGTTAACTTTTATAATTAACTATTGACATGTATAATCTAATATTTGTTTCCAAATTTTAATATATGTAAATACCAGTAACTTTTAAAGTACATATATATATATGTCACAAACAAAATGACTTCTTTTGCTACTTTCAATGTTTTATTTCCAATACATCTTGTTGTTTACTAAGATTTTCCATGCTTTATTGCAACATCGTGTTAGAACATCATGTTCTCTACAATTTATTTACACTGTATTTCTAATTATATTGAATGCTTCACACAAAAAAATATTTTTATTATATATTGATTATCTTACTTGTTTAATGTATTTGTTTAGCATTTGTGTTAGTTGTTAATTTTTACCTACTCTCATATGAGGTCTTTCTCTTTCTCATTCGTTTCATTACATATTTATTTACATTAAATGTCCATCTAAGTTATATATTTACTCTTTTTGAAAAGTTAAATATTAAAGATTCATATTTAGTTACAATTACTTTAAACACCGCACATAGTTATTTACTATTTTATCATTTGAATTCTTAGGATTTAGACTTTAATTTTCCATTACCCATACTTGACATGGTTATTTATTATTTATTATATATAAATTATATGAAGTATTTAAGCTCACATAAACTTTTCAATAGAGTTAGAAAACAAAAGGTTGCAAGAAAAATGTGCTCAACGAAATCAGCTACAACAAATATGCTACCATGCGAGAAAAGATGAAATCAATAAGAGAAGATGAGAAAATGAGTAGAACCTCATAGATGTCCCCTCGACATCTACACTTTTGTCTTTCACTAATCCCACTCAGCTACATCAACTTGCAACTGAATTACATAATCCAATTCAACCAAATCCATTTTCTCATATCCATCCACCTCCAAATTTTACACAACATTTTTATGCCACTAGAAATACCTTCCGATCAAAATTAGATAAACTTGCAAATATGCCAACCTATTTAGTTTGCATGGAAAAATATCCTAGCATTAAAACAAGAAAAATATATGAACTATCTACATGGATATTTTTCCAATTGGAATAACATGGACCCTAGTGAGCAACCACTATGTTTAAAAAAACTAGCTCAAGTTGAAGAGATGTTAATAGCAAGGCTCGGCCTGATCCTTCAAGCTACCTATGCAAAGGGGGGGAAACTAAGATATAGTGCCCACACTAATTGTTTTCCTTGAGATGTTTCTACTATTGCAACCCACTTGCCTAGGCATATAGATGAATTAGATACCTTATTGGTTAACAAAAATAATCAGGCAATAGGACTATAGCTTCTATGTAAGTAGAGGACGTGTATATGAGGCCTTATAGTATAAACTCTTAAACAACCCATATAACAAAACTATACAAATAGATGTTGCTACATTATCATTCCTACCAAGTGATTCCACTAACATTATAGACCTGCTATATGCAAGAAACACTTCCTAGTCCCACAACTATACCATGATGCATACATGATGCAAATGATGATTGCACAAAAGAAAATGTGCAACCCACTACTTCATTTGTTGCTACCCTTCGACCTACACATACAAAAGTTGAAGAATTACACTCTTTATTACAACTAGGACAAGGTTGGCCACCCCAGTCTATAGATTGGCCACCCATTTCTCCATCTCCCATCGATGAATACAACACAAAAGGATTATTTGTAATGGAATTCCCCATTTTATTTCTAAAAGGTGTTGCCGCCTTCAAACAACAACACATCAAGGAATTCAAATTACACGAATATGCTCTCCACTTGCTTAGGTACTATGATAATAGGTTTTTCCAACACCCTCATTTTAGGTACTTCATACTAAACATCCTAATGCACCATTATAGCCAAGAAACAACATCTATTTTTGTTCATAAAAACCTCCATCCTGCCCTACCAACAACTATTCTTAACCTTTGTCAAAGATTAAAGGACTTGCCAGATGACAAGCTTGTTGAATAGCCCATACACTTTGGAGCGTCAATTTGTGGAACACGCCAATTTTGGAACCGTTGTAGAGGAGAGCTTTTTGATATGGTCATACAAATTGGTTGTCCAACACTATTCTTCACACTCGGTGCAATGGATACAAAATGGCTAGACCTATATAATATAATTCCATCTAAGGCACCTACAAATCCACAAGCATCTTACAGATGGAGGATACAAAATATAGTTCAAAATCCACACCTTACAACACACTAAATGCACCATAGATTTACTACATTTCGTGAAGAGGTCTTGGAAAAACTACTTGGAGCAAAAAACTACTAGTTGGTACAGGTAAAGTCTTCATAATTTCATACATTTACATTACCTACCTTCTAAATAATTCCTAAAAAAAACTTCCACTAGGTATGAATGGAAAACAAGGGGTTTTGCACATATCCATGGTTTCCTTTGGCTAAAAGAAGCACTCAATATCGAGAAAATATAATGGAATAACCTCCAACTAGTATAAAATTTAGTTGAATATATTAATAGATATTTCTCTACATGGAATCACAAACCCCTTCCTTTAAGAAACCAAACAATGCACCAAACTCTTCTAGATGATCCATGTTTAATGGACACAAGATTGATTAGACCTTTAGACCCTTTAATTGACTACACTATATTGGTAAATTGTGTACAATGTCATACAAAGTGTACCTTACAAACATGCCTCAAGAGAAAAGGCCCAAACCTTTAATGTATATAAATCCCCTTGGAGTACATGCAAGATCAATCAAACCTTGCAATAGATGAGCATAGCCCACCAAAATTCACCCCATATCGCAATGATGATCACTTAAGCCTACACAACCCTTCTATACTCTCTATCTCGAGGGCCAATTTAGACTGCCAACCTATTCTCTCTATCCATGTTGTCCTTAATATACATTGCAAAATATGCAATAAAATCTAAAAGAAAATTAGAAACATAACATGACATACTTTCTCGTATTTCAACCTATATTGAGTCTGACAAGCTAATCCCCATAGCTTTCCATAAAATGCTTGTTGAAACACTAGTGGATCATGACATTGGAGCCCAAGAAAATTGTCACCTCCTGCTTAAACTCCCCCTCTCCCTATCAAGCAGGATATTTGTTCCTTTAAATGTTAGCCAAAAAAAATTCCAACATGTTTCAGTCTCCTCTAAAACAACCAGCACATCCCCAAACTACATTGATGCTTACATGGCTCAGACAAAAAATCTAGAGCCCATGTCACTTATTGAAGTGACTAAAAAATAGACTTTCAAACCATCTCAAAAGCATAGGAAATGGAAAGAGTGCTCTATAGATGACATTGTGCGCGTCTCCCCACACTTCATAACCATCCCTGCAAAAATTGACAAAAAATTTGAAGCATTTTTTTGGAGTGAACTACTACTATACAAGCCATTTCACAACATTCACAATGATTTTGGTTCATCATCCGCTCAAATTATAGAATAATGGGAGAGTTTTGCATGCAATTATCATCCCTGGCATGTGCTATGCACATCAAAAAAATATCTTCAAGATACTGATTCCAACACCTCTTTCGATCAAGAAGATATAATGCAAGATAACAACCCATCTAAATGGAAATTACTGTCTCGCCTATACCCAATCCTTCCCCTCCACTTTGATGAACTAGACGTGCTTTGTCACCGTGACATTGACTTGCACCATGATTGGGAACCTTCCCAATTCAATCCACACCAACAAGTCTTTGCAACTACATTCATATAATCCAACCATCCAATATTTCAAGTCCACCATCTTACCACTTTCTCTACCCAACATGAGCTATATGTCCAATAACAAAAATCTTTCGATATAGTTCTGTCACACCTAAATGTTGATAATGGCCAACCTAAGCCTCTAAAATTAATTATTCAAGGAACCGTTGGAACACATAAATCATACCTAATAAAAGCCATAAAAAATGCACTCATGAGCTCAACCGAAAATGGCCAATCACCATTACTACTTTTTGTACCTACATGTGTAGTATTATTCAACATAGTAGCATCAACAATCTACTCTGCCCTTCGAATACCTATCAAAGATATGGATCCCCTACAAGGAAAAACATTAGAAAGCTTCCAAGAAAAAATGTACTTTATTCAGTATATACTGATAGATGAAATGAGCTTCATTGGACCCAAGTTGCTTCAATGCATTAACATGAGGTTACGTGAAGCATTCCCCAGAAATAACCAAATACCATTTGGAGGCTACTTGATCATGCTCTTTGGTGATCTTGAACAACTTCCATCGGTCAAGGACATCCCTATGTATGCCTCAACATCATATGGAGGCACTTTGTGGTGCAACTTCATAAAATTTATCACACTAAAAATAATATTTCATTGAAAATCGGTGAAGATCCTGCACATATTTCATTTCGTTCTCTACTGTCCAATTCGCAAAATGCGGAACCTACAATTGAAGATTGGCAAGTTCTAATGTCACACTCCAGCTCAGCATTGACCTCTATAAATCAATCTAGTTTCTTATCCTCAATGCATCTCTTTGCAACAAATGAAATGGGATCACTACATAACCAACAAATGTTATTGTGTTTGGCAACACCTGTTACATTGTCAATTGCAGAGCAACTTAGGGGTGTTGGCTCATAGTTGTCGTTGCACCAAAAGATCGACTTGTTAATGCTCGATACAACTGCTAGAGTTAATAGATCCATAGGAGGCGGTTAGTCCATGTCACGAATCCTGAGGGGAGCGCTGACCATTTGCCAACAAGGGGACCACCAAGTTCAAATCCAGACAAAGAACAACTTAAATTTAAGCTTCTTTTATGTGTTAACAAAAGGTAATGTTATGTTCAAATTTATGGGTGAAAATAGGCCTTGTGAATGGTCCACTTGGGCAAGTCAGTCTACAAGGATGCTGAGAATCCATATTCACTTCCATTGTTTGTTGTTGTTCAATTCACCAATTATATTAGCCTTATTTGGGACCACAATAAACCAAAAAAATTCCCTATTTCCCCTTTGAGTCATGGTCGACATTGTCAAATCCCACTCAAAATGGTACGGGCCTTAACAATACACAAATCACAAGGCCTAACACTTGAAAAGGCAACAATTGATATCGACAATGTGGTCTGACAAGGCCTAACATTCACAACTATTTCTCGAGTGTGAACTTGCAAGCCTGCACATCAAACTAGCCTTCACATTTGAACGATATGCATGTATCCAACAAAGCCCATAGGTAGCTTGTCGAAAGCAAGAGGAATAACACTTATTGACATTATCAAATTCAACCTATTGAACAAACACTAATACCAAAAACACCTGCAAGTTAGTTACTTCTATTTTATTACCTACATTTTTTCAGCTTCCAACTTCAAAAACCCTTATTGCATACTTAGTTACAAACTCCCTCAATTGATTAGTTATAATTTTCATATAGGTATGCAAATATTATAGAGCCATTTCAATAGCAACTTTTGGAAACTTTACATGAAAAAGTAATGAAAGCATATTTTCCTTTTACCATAAAGCACAAAATTGAAAATCTTGGATTTGACTTTTTATCTTAGCACTTATCAGCTATTATCTATTATGTTGCAATTATGTTTCTGGTTTAGCTCAGAACAACCTTAGTTCATCTGCAGGCTAAACTAAGTTCATTTGAATCCAAAACTAAAGTACTTAACTACCAGACTAACAACAAGTTCAACAGTGAAGAAACTATTGTACTGTTGTTTGACTGGCACACTCTAAAGATTCCTGCCATAGATCTAGAGTATCATCTACTGTGGCTTCTTACTCTAATGCTTCTGATTTGTTGACTTGATTTGTTTAGATGCAAAGTGTCTCTACCCTATCTTCGGAGGAAATAAACAACTGAAGCAGTGGTTATTTTTGATGTATTGTCCTTCTTTCTGGCAATGATGCTTGGTTGGTGGACATTGAAGGTGATGTTTGTTGTCAGTCTAAACTTTTGATCAGCCACTTCCTTCATTTTTATTTTAATTGGTTTAATGTAGCTAATCACAATCTCTTTCTATACCCTTTCCACATAGACTATTCTTGTTGGAAAAACTTACACCATAAGCACAGGTTTAAGGAATCTTTTGCCAGCTGATTGTTCTTCATGGTGTTAATTTTGCTCCTCCTTTGTGCTACTGTGCATTGAATTCAAATTAGGACGCACCATAAAACCTCTAAGCTTCTCCATATTGGAATTTCACATCATCTAATGTCTGCCAATAAGCTTTTTGGAGTATGCCACAATGTGTAGAATTTATTCTTCAAAAAATATATGTATATGAAAATACATGATAAAAAGTTCTGCTACAACTACTATAAATAATTATTCTGGGATATGGCTTTCTATATGAAATATTGTTGTCAAGTTATTTCTTTTAACTATGAGATTTATATCTATGAAATGTAATAATATAGCTATGAAGATATAGAATTCAAATAGTACCATAGAAACAATATTTTATTCATTAACAATTTTCTTATTAAAGAAATAGTTTTTACTTTTAATTTTTTTATATAATCGTATTACTATATAATTATAATAATCATAATATATCAACAAAATCATTTTCTAAATGACCTATCAATTGATCTTATATACTACACAAAACAAACCAATCTTTTATCTTAATTGACCTTCTACACCTCTTCGGTATACCCATTGCACACCAAAGTGCTATTGCTAGTGTTTTCTAATAATCACATGTACAAGGGCAACCATCATTAAAAAAAAACTAGACCCTCCAACTAGTGGTCCGTCTCCCCCACCCCATTTATTTTTTCTGCCTCTTAAATATGAGAAAAGTAGCCAAATATGGTGGGACCTCTCTTTTAATATCTGGGTCAAATGGGATACATTTTGTTTATTAATTTAGAGATTCGTTGGGTCTTCAGTGGACCCCAGATTCTTCTGTTGGACGGCTGCAGTACAATTATATTCCAAGACAGCAGGAAAGTAAAGCGACGGCGCGAGAATTACATTTTTGTTATGGAAGGATAAAGCCCATTTGTCGGAAAGAAGAACTTAAGCATATGATGGTTCAGTGTCTTCACAAGAAAGAAAGAAATCACAAGGCTTGTTTGCTGGGATAGTTTGTGTTGCAGAAAAATGTCGTTTGTGGTTCCAGCTTGGGTTCTTTGGCTGCAAGCTGCCTACAGTATCTGGACTTTTCTGAGGAATGCCAAGTTCTTTCGCATACCATTTATCACAGTGAGCATGCTGTGGCATGGCTATGACCGTACTTGGTTTAGGCACAGAAAGTATCTGCTGTTGGACGGCCAGAGCAGAGAGACAGGTGGTGATTGGCTGGATTATGACAATGAAGACGAGAAGAAGTCCCACTCATTCTCCATCGAAAATAATTATGACATGAGGTTTCAGCTGAACAAGAAAGATTATCGATTTTGCGCCTCTTTTGATACAGGGAAACCTCTCAAGTTCCTTCATTTTGCAAAGAATTACCAACTAGTTACTGAGGACATTATTTTGATGGGAAAGTACCATCTTGTTAAAGCTGTGAAGCCAGAAGCCATGTTGAAGTATGTTCTAACAGGAGGAACTATGAAGACCTGTGAGGAGTATTGTATTGTTGATAACACCAGCTCTGAGCTCTTGAATGATAACTTTATGAGAATTCTGTCAATTCTTCCCTTGGCATTGCAGGCTAAAGGATTTGATCAGCTGTCCACATTGGTGAGTGCAATTTTGGTGTTGATGGACATTTTCTCATATTATTTCAATTTTGTTTGGCAAGTTTGTAAGGCTGTTACTTTCAAATACACAAAGCTTTTTTTGGGAAGGCTTAATATCAAATACAGAGTATTCATACATGAGCTTATGAACACAGGCAGTGATTCATTCATGTACTGTGATGATTCCATGAAAAAATCTTACTATAAAACAATAGATAAGTTTATGGTTGTGAGAGGTTGTGAGATTCCTTTGGATGCCACAACTGCTCCTCTATCAAATGATGGCGATTTGGTTGACCGTCAAGAAATCAAAATGAATCTGAACACTTTCCTTGTGGAGACTGAAATGGTTGCTGAAGGCTTCTACAATATCACCATAACAGACAGTAACAATTATAGGGAGAAGAGAGATTTTTTATCAAAGAGATTGGCAAGGAAAATCATAAATTATTTGATGTGTTGTGTTGAGACCGGAAACTACCCTTTCCACGATCTTTCCCAAAACACTGTCCATGTGGTAAACCCAATTAAGGCGATGGTTGATGGAGTCTTTGAATG
Organism: Sequoia sempervirens; assembly: GCA_007258455.2. Taxonomy (NCBI): domain Eukaryota; kingdom Viridiplantae; phylum Streptophyta; class Pinopsida; order Cupressales; family Cupressaceae; genus Sequoia; species Sequoia sempervirens. Next base: position 421,228,766 of record VDFB02281492.1, on the reverse strand, counting down.
GGTTTTAACTGTCCAGTTAAAACGTCCAGTCAAATTGTTTGTCTCTGACTCCACCATTTCAAAGGATTTATCTGGTGCAGAAAGAAACCCCTTCATTTCCTCAAAATCATCAAGAACACTAGAGTTTATATCAGCATTTACACTAGATTTGAAGTGGCGTGTTCTTCAATTCCCTTCTCTTCTCTACTCTATGGCAAAAGGCGAATATTGGGTACAGAAGAGGCTAATTCCCCTTGTTCTCCAGGTGCACATTTTCTTTTTATTTGTTGAAGTTTCGTTTTATCTTTCAGCAAGTTATTTACGATCCACTCTCCGAAAGAAAATTACTGTTAAAAAGATTAGTTTTCATCTGCATGTAAATCGCTAAAATGCTTCACTTTGAATTAATAAGTTATCAGTACTCATTGAGTTCTAGATCCATTCTTGAGAAGAAAAGAAAAAGTACATTCAATTTGGCGCTACTGCGCGTCTCTGATCAATTATGAGTACCAAAACTACTAAATTTATTGGGCGTTTTCAATGGAGATTTTGCCAGCCTCTGCATTAAAATTATAACCCAGAAATTTAATCGGACGATTAGACATGTGATTTAGCCAGCTTCTGCGTGAAAATAAGAACCCAGAAATTTAATTGGGTGATAAGACAAGTGATTTTTCCAGCTTCTGCGTGAAAATAAGAACCCAGAAATTATGTCCAACATCCCCAAGAAATGAGCCTTTGCTGTATACAACCCGTTTCAAAGTTCAAAGAACGTTTGGTTGATAAGAACCCTTCTGATCCAGCTCCAATATCATGAATGAAAATGAGACTCTGCAAGAGGACAAAACATAGTAGGACTGATTTCTGTTTAAAACCCCTAAACAAATTTATGGCAATGCCTTGATTTCACAATCCCAGCAACCTAAGATTTCCCACCATAATAGTTAGGGAGAGGTTGCTCTGCTTAAAGATTAAGAAGTTCCTTTTTTTTAACTGGTAAAAGAAGGTGTTTTGAACATACGACCTGCTGCTTTCAGAAATGAAAACTGAAAAAGAGAATATGTGGATTTATCCAACTTCATCTGCACATTCACAATTTGATAGTATAGATTTATGTTAGTTTGACAGTATAGATTTATGTTTTATCAAAGATCAGAGGTGACAGAAGCTTGTATGTTTAGACATTAGTAAGGGGAAATAAAGGGACAAACCTGCTAACATCGTCCTCTTCATTCTAACCTTTTTAGTGCCTCAAAGCATGTATTTAATAATTCTTTATGTGTGACCTCATTAAAAGAAAGACACTTTCAAACAAGAGGACAGGGAACATAAGTTGTCAAAATCAAATGGACATACAGTACAACCTATTGACCCATATTTCTTTCACAACTTAGTTTTAAATTTTATTATTATATATATATTTGGTTTTGTTTTTATTTTTTTTATTAGAGATGCTTTAGGATCTCTCTCTTAACCTATCATAATGGACTTTATTCTCAGTCCTATAGGATCTCTCTCTTAACCTATCATGATAAACTTTATTGTCAGTCCTATTATCTTTTCTAGTTATATGTGGATATTAACAATAATTTCAATTTCAATTTCTTTTTTAATGCATACCATGTGCCAGTTCTTCTGTTAAATTCAAGAAATTGTTGTTTTCATCTTCTGACAATATGCTTTAAGTTACAGATTGCTACTGACTGCTCAATAACAGTTCTGGGTTGCCTGAAAATTTCATACTGCTTTCGGATACACATTTTTGATGCTACATAATATGTTCAGTTATAGCGGTTGAAATCTTTGGCTTTACCTTGGACGAAACTGATCAGCAGAAGTAATCGCAGTGTTTGTTTCAACTACATAACTTTATCATTCCTGACTTAGAAATATCTGTTTACTGGTCATTTGCAGGGAAAGTCGTGGCTTCCTTTTACTCCAATATCAAAAATGTCCAAACAGTTTGCTCGTGACGAATAAGTATGGGTGGTCATGTGCAGGAAGAAGGAATTGTGTTTCCTGTACTGACTAGCAGGTATTTGAGTATCCATGTATGGTCCATAGATTTTAGGTAAATGTACGGCAAATAAAATGTGGAGCTCCTCGGGAGTTTGGAATCCATAACATTTTATAAATATCATGTTTGATACTCTTGCGTGTGGCCGTAGGTGTCAAGTCCATATGCTAATTAGGTTTTGTCTAATGGAAGGTCTTTTTAATAAAAGGCTTCCATGATAATACAAAGCACCGTGGTGTATCAATTAGAAAATTGTCTATCTGCTTTGTGTTATTAGCTAGCTCTCATAATGCTTGGTTAATTTTTCTGAATTTATTTTAGTCTTCATGAAACCTATTAGCAATAAAGAATTCATTATTCTCTGTTTCTATCTTTGGTTCATTCAGCTCATTTTCACTCTTGGAATGCATGGCACTAAATGATCCATGTAACAAGGATATACAAGCTAATCCTAAGACTGATGTTCAAGGATTTGCTGTAGCGTCTGCAATTTGGATTAAGGTCTTAAAATCAGCTATCTAACTTAATTGGCTTTATATTTGGAGTTTGTTTTATTTTTTTAGGTACTTTCAATGCGAACCTGGTGCCTTAGAAACTATTATTTGGGATTTTGTTTGTTCAGTTAACACTTTGAAATCTATTTGTTCTTTTTATTGTAATAATATTAGAAAGATTACAGCGAATAGAATACAGCAGAACAGCCAAGACTGGCAGACAACAGGCCACTGGAAAGCAGTCTAAGACTAACAGACACAGTTGAACAATCATGGACTACTGCTAATGGCAGCCATAAACCATAACATGTATTTAAAACAGAAATCAAGCTATTACCTGCTCGCTTACAGAACAGCAAAACAAACAAGAGCACTGCTTAACAGAAATCATGGTTAAGAAGATATAGACATAGCTCTACTTGTAGACAGCCATAACAAATTGAGCATTTGTTACCATTCTGGAGGATTAAACCAAAGATGTAGGCACTAAAGGAAATTAAAAAGATAGTGTCAAAACAGCAAAAGAGCTGAAGCCAACTCTCCTCAGAAGAGTTGAATCCATAAAGAGAAGATGCATCAACAAGCCTTGTAAATTGTTTATTGACAAGTGAGTCAGAACAAATGGTGTCAGCCAGCATATGTGAAATTGAGAATACATGTCTGGATACTATTGCAGTCATATGGCTTCATGGGCATTTGGACAAGACTTTGGAGTGAGCAATCTTATAACATAGTCATGTTTACCTTCCATTTTTTGTAGTTGAGATTGAAGACTTTGACTTGTTCATCTTCAATTCCATTGTTTACTTTTTTTTCAGAAGTTGAATAATTGCACTTCTTAGTTTCGCTGTAAAGGAGAGAGCTTGACCTTTTGTGAAGCGGGAGTGGTACGACCGTACACACTGTATTGAAAAACAGTTGAAACTGTTGACATAACCGTGCAATAAGAACAGCAATGAAATAAACAGAACAACAATACAGATTACATAATCAAAGACAGAAATTAACACAAATATTAAATGGCTACATCCATCAAAGAAAGCAGGGCACTCTGTTTTATTAGTTAACAGCAGTTTAATTACATCAATCTCGTCTTTTTTCAAAAAGAGAATGCGAAAATAATTATATTCAACTTTCTAAGCAAATGAAGAGGTATGTGAAGAAGAAGACGAAAGGACAGTGACAGTTTGACTTCACTTCTAACAATCGCCCACTTAAAATCCAAACCATACTGCTGTCCCCATTTTCCTTGAAGTTCATTGTCACTTAATCAATAAGAGAAACTCTGATGAATTCTAGCTTCTCTTTTGACACGGTCTTGGACTCTGGCATTGTCACACCAGCAAAAACTCTCAGCATATTTGAATGCATCGACGTCCGTACAGACATTAATTAATGGAACACCTCCGGTCGCAGAAGGAATTCTTGACAGTTTGAAAAATCCCAAGAGATGATTCTCCTCCACTTTCTTCCCTTCACCTTCATACACTATAATCAAAGCACCACACTGATTGTCATAACTTGTAGTGAAATAAGCATCCTTCCTTGCTGGAATAGTGGCATTCCTTTGAACAATGGGGATAACATTAGTACCATCAGCCCTAACACCTATAGCAGCACCATACACTGCAGCCTCCTCGTATACAGCCTTGCCTTCACAGAGCTTCAATGTAAGACTACGAATTTTCAGAATGTGAGCCACTGTCCACAAGTATAACTTCTGCTATATTCTCCATATCATTCTGAGCATTTTGGGCCATTTCTAACTTTCTCGCAACTTGAGAAATTATACACAGTTTCCTATTTGATGAGTCCGTCAAATCTCGCAACTCACCTGAATACATGTATGAAGAGAAATTATCACTCAATAGAGATGAACACAAACCCATAATGTCAAGTCCCTGTCCATTGCCAAATAAAACCAGTTTTGCAGCCAAATCTGCATTCTTGTTGCTAAGCTCCTGAAATGTTCCCAAGGATTCATTCCTGATAACATCCACACCGAAAGCAGATATGGCACCTTCATTTACAAAAAACCTTTCATTCTCAAAATCCAAGAACATTTTTTGAATCAGAAGAGAATGGATCAAAGGGATGATTTGGCTCCAGATAGGTAGTATGACTGTGTGTGATAATCCTCTTCAAAACATTTCATGAAAAAGGATGATAATTCTTCAACTTGTCCTTGAACTCGCACAATTAAGGCTCGAAGTGGCTCCAAGTCAACAGAAACAGAGTACTTCTTCTTAAGCTCTTCAATCTTGTATTTGAGCTCATCTCTTTCTTTATTAGTTAGATTCAAGCATCTAACCGGCGTTTGCATCTTGGATAAAGTATGCATTTCACTGAATTTGGCATCAGCAGCTCTGAGAGAATGAGAAACAGGGGCTTTGCGCAACTCTTTGTCTTTCAACGGCCTTTCCAAACTAGATCGCCCTTTTACTCTTCCAGTTGCCTTTCCCTTTATCTCTGCATGTGCAAGAACCTCATCAAATGTTTCAAAAGATTTCTTCTACTGCTGCAGGTCGAACGCCTCACTGTGGGGCTGAAAAGGCGTGGAGTTCACTTCTTGAGTATCGAAGCACGTGGTCCCAATCACATCTCCGGCATTATTTTTGGGCACGTTCTGGTTCAAAGAATTGTATTGTAGATACTCGGCTGAGCTTACATTTCTTTTCTTTCCCTGCCCATTGTCCTCGGAATCATGCTCATCAGTTTTACCATTCAATTTTGCATTCACGGACATATCAATCCCTGTTTTTGCAATCTTTGGTCTTTATTTGATGGAGTCAAATTCCATCTCCTCACGAGATGGACTAGGAGTAATCTTCGAAATACAATTCTTCAGCTTTCTTCTTAATTTCTGCCCTTTGAGCCTGCGATACTCAGCAAAATCCAGCCCCTTTAATTCCTCATCGTCACTCTCTGACTGGTTATCCTCGAGGAGCCTCACATGCCTCTCCAAAAACGCCTGGCAATTCCCTGCGGGCTTGTAGGGATTATAACAGGGACTCCCTATACGATCATAACTAGGGCTTGGACTGTAACTAGCAAATTCTCGTTTTCCATGTAAAGGACTGGGAGAGCTGTTGCCGTATTGGGAAGGGAGGTGGCGTTCATACCTGCTATGAGCTGGGCTTGAGCTAGGGACATGTCTTTTTCTATCAGTGTCATGTCTGTTTTCATGAATCATGCCATCTGATTCAAACTCATCATTCGTCCTGTGTGATTCAGGCTTGGTCTCTTTATTGATCAGATTATGTGCTTCTAATGTAACTAGCTCACAGTTAATGTCAACCACAGGTGATGCAGATTATAATCTCAGTATCTGCAAGTGAGGCTTCAAATACCCCTGTCAGCCTCTGTGTTAAAACTCCATAAAAAAACCTGCAGCTAGAAGATTAAACTTACAGCAAAACATTTTATCTTTCATTGAAAATAAGAAGCAGAACCCATAGGATTCTCAGAAGTAATAGAAATTAGATTTTCATATAAATCAAGCCAAAAAAACAACCTCCAGTCTTACACAGCCACCAAACAGCATATACCACACCCTTACCACCAAGAACCCAGACAAACTCTTAATAAAATGGAAAAGGCAAGCCAAAAAAAAAACAGCCCGGACAGATTGTGGCCACCCCATAAAAAAAACACACGAACAAAAATTAGAAAAAAAAAGACTGACGAAGAGACCCTATCAGCCGTTACATATCTGCCTATCTAGGAAATATTCGACAGTTACATCAATAGGCAATGGTTCTGACTTGAGCTCTTCAGTTAAAACTCTCTGTGATTCAAGGTCCTGGAACTGATCAATCTGAAAGTCAGACTTTTTTTCTTGGTTTTCTTCATCTTCAAAATCCTACTCACGATCCCCATCAGTCCTAACTTCAAAAGTATGCTCTGTCTCTTTTAAGTTTCCTGTTTCGACATCAATCTTCTCATTAAAAATAACATCTCTGTTGTGTATTACCTGCTTGGCCACCAGATCCCACAAATGGTGACTGTATGAAGCCTCTTCATATCCAATGAAGACACACCTCTTTGACTTCGCTTTCAGTTTGGTTCATTTCTCCGGTGGGATGAGAGCGAAAGCCTCACACCTAAACACCTGTAAGTGTACATATGATTTTTTTCTTCCAAGCCATTTCTCCTCTGGAATCTGAAAAACCAACTAAGAAGATAGACTTCGATTAATCAAATAAACCGTTCTATTAACAGCCTCTCCCCAAAATTCGTTTCCAAATCCAACATTGGAGAGCATGATACGAGCTCTCTCTGAAATTGTCCTATCCAACCTTTCAGCTTCACCCTTTTCTTGACGGGTGAAAGGGACAATCTTGATCCGTTGAATGTCGTCATCTACACAAAACTGATCAAACTCCATGGAACAAAACTCCCTACCATTATCCGTTTATAAACACTTAATTTAATGATTGGTTTGATTTTTAGTTAGTGCTTTAAAATTCTTGAACATGCTAAAAAGTTCATATTTGCATTTTAGCATATAGACCCAAGCTTTCTTAGTGCAATCATCTAAAAAAGTAACAAAATAATTTGATCTGCCAATAGATATTACCTCCATAGGACCAAATACATCGGAGTGCACTAACTCCAATAGTCTTTCCTTCTTGTCATGTGTTGAGATGGAGAAGCCGATCCTCTTTTGTTTGTCGTAAATACAATACTCACACAAGTCTAAATCAACAGATTTCAGATCTGAAAGTTGATCCCTTTTGAGCAATATTTCAAGGCCCTTCTTGCTCAGATGACCAAGCCTCTTATGCCAAAGTTTTGTCTCATTGTCTACAATCGCCATTGCAGCTCCTACTTCAATGTGACTCTCTAACACATATAAAGTTCATGATTTGCAGCCTCTCACAATGACCAAGGATCCTTTGGTCACCTTCCAAGTGCTTGATTTATAGGTGATGCAACAACCTTGAGTATCAAGCTATCCCATATAAATTAGATTCCTCTTGAGTTGAGGAACATGTCACACATCTTGCAACAACCAACTATTATCATTGTTCAATTTCAATAAAACATCTCATTTGCCGACAACATCATATGACTCATGGTCACCAAGATGAACCTTACCAAGTTTTCCCTCTTGATAATTTTTGAAAACTTCTCAGCATGGAGTTACATGAAAGGAGGCACTGGAATCCAACACCCATCTATCATTTGCAGCTTCTCCAATTGATAGAATTAAGGCACCTACATGTTCATCATAGACTACATTTGCTTCATCTTCCTTCGATTTATTTCCAACCTTCTTGTAAGACCAACACTTATTTTTAATGTGACCTTCCTTGCCACAAAACCAACAACCTAAATTTCTACCTCGGGATTTGGATCTATTTTTGGATTTAGATCTTCTATTTTTCCCCCCGTTCTTCAGATCTCCCCTTGTTGTTAGCAATTAGAGCATCTCCTAATGAGGTATTTGAATTTTTCCTTCTCATGTCCTTGCTGAGAATTATTCCTACAACCTCATCAAAAACTAAAACACTTCCCTTCTTTCTAGATATTGAGTTACTAACAACCATAACAGTGCCTTCCTAGCTATCCGATAAAGAACATAACATCAGTATAGCTTTTATTTCATCTTCTAATGTGATATTAATAGAAGTTGATTGACTGATTAGTGTATTGAATTCATTCAAGTGGGATGATACCAAATTACTTCCTTCATTTTCAGGTTGTACAACATCATGAGATAAACTTTGTTTGATGTTGAAACCATCTCATACATATTAGATAATTTGTCCCACAGACCCTTCGCTATCATCTCTGTTGCAACATTGAACAAAATATTGCTGAATAAAGAGAGGATTATTGTAGCCATTTCCTTCTTTTCTAATCTATCCCATTCTTCACCAAACATCGTAGTAGGCTTCTTAGATTTTCCCTCTAATGTAAATGAGAGGTCTTTTTGTGTCAATAATGCACATAGCTACAACTTCCACATTCTAAAGTTTTGGCTAGAAATTTTTTCAATCTTGCTGTGAGAGCTGAAAAATGGAGAATTTTGTGGAATAAGAATCACCATCTCATACTCACTTCAATGGAGCCATTCAAATTAAAAACAAAACTAGGAAAACAAACTTCTAAACTATGGAAATAACAAACTTCTAAACTATGCAAATGCTTTTTAATGAAATCAATTTCCATTGTCTCCTTATCACCAAAATCTCTTTTTATGCATTTGCTCTCAGATTTTTTGAGGACAAAATGTAGTAAAGAGGTTGTGGTGAATGGGAAAATGTAGTCCAAGATGTAAAGATAATATGAATATGCAAATTCGTGGGGGGTGAAATTGAGAGAGGAATCCCATTTAAATAGGCATGTCTTTGAGGATGGAGAGGTATTTGAGAGGGAAATGTTGGATTAAAGATTTTAGTTGAAAATGAAAATTTATCCCACATTCCTTGATTAAACAAAATGCATGCGATTGAAAATGATAAAAAAGGAGAGACAAATGCATGGTGAAGGATTTATGAATAATGAAAAATAATTAAATGGATTTAAATGTGCATGGAAATGATTTAATAATGATTTAATATGGATTTAATAGAATATGGATTATTATGATTTGATTTTAATGATTTAATTATTTAGCGAAATATGAACATGTTGATGCAAATGGTTTATGTAATGCAGATGATTGCCAAGAATTATTTAAGTCACGAATGGATGCGAACGATATATGAATGCTCATGATTTATGCAAAAATGTATTATGAATGATAATGATTGGATGAACAATTCTTTAATATTTTAATGGTTTGATGGTTTAATGAAATGCAATATGAAGTAAACAATTTATGTAAATGGTTTGATGGTTACTGAACAACCATGGGATGGATATGATCGTTTATGTAAATGGATAGTGAAAGAGCATGAGATAGTTTAGTGATTTGATGAAATGCATGAATAGAAGAAAGTATTGAATGAATTGATTAAGTAAATAATAATATCTGTTTAATCAATAGACGAATATCGTGACGATTATGAGGACAAATTTGAGTGTCTACATTTTGCCCCTCTTTGAGACAATGCAGCTTGTCGCGTTGTTTCAAAAAAAAATTGATCAACTAATATATATATATATATATATCTTAGTAAGGATGATGACGAATATGGTATGCCCCCTCAAGAGATTAATTGAATGAATTGCAAGAAGATTGATCTCTCAATTAATTACAGGAAAATGATTAGATGGTTGACATTGCACAAGTGATTAAGCAAAGATGTACATTTGATGGAAATACACAGTTCATGGGCATAACTGAACAATTGATGGAAATTATTAGTATAGCCGGGTTGATAAGCTGATGACGATGATTGAGATGATTAAGCTGATTGAGATTGATGCTTGTGTAAGACAAGTTGATGCCATGATTAATTGATTGATTAAGGGGACTTGGGATTTCAAGAAGCAAGCTGATTGATTTGAGATTTGATTCAAGAGACATATATCAGTGAGTTAAAGCAATTGATTGATTTCTCTGCGACAAGAAAGATGAAGAAAATGAAATCCAAGAAATGGTAGATGGAAGAAATGCAAGATGGAAGAAAATGAAGGTGATGAAGCCTCTTGTTCCTTTTAAGTGCTTTTATCATCATCGAGCTTATTATGTCGCAAATTAGTATAAGCGTCTAGATAACATGAACATCTAAACGACCTGAATATTGCTCATGTTTTTATTCAGCAGTAAAGTATAAGAATCTAGGTATAAGAACCTTAGATGACCTGCATACTTATTGTATGGAAGACACTATTAGGCAAGGAATGCTCTCATCACACTAGACTCATAGGTCCTCAATGGTTTTAGACAACCATGTCTTAAGACGAGTCGTTCTATGAATAAGAAACAATCCACAGATAACAAACAAGTGAACATGCCCCATCCTTGCCTCTCTAGTCCAAGACATCCTAGAGAAGCTAAAAGACATGTCACCAAAGATAAAATCATAAAACAAACAAAGATAAACAAACAAACAAACAAACAAACATGCATCATGCTTCAATGCAGAATGGATTTTTGTTACAGTTTATGGGTTTGGTTGGATTTGAAAGATGGATTGATAGGTAGGTTCTAATGTTTGCTTGATTGTCAATCCTAGTGTAGTTTGATTTTGTTGAAATTCAAAGTTGTGTGGTGATCAGAAAGTGGCACTGTTTAGGGATTTTTGAAGTTATGTGATTTTTTTTGAATTTTTGGAATATGTGACTTTTTTGGATTTTTGGAATATGTGATTTTTTTTTGGATTTTGAGGACATTTTATGATTTTTTTAAAAATTTTTAAAAAATTCAGGGCATTTTATGATTTTTTTTGGATTTTTTCAAGACATTTTATGATTTCTTTTAAAAAATTTCAAGACATTTTATGAGTTTTTTGGGTTTTTTTTCGAAGTTTTTAAAGATATAGTGAGATGAAATGCGATAGATGACTAATTGAAGGAATACGATCTTCCATAGTAGAGGCAATGCAACCATGGATAAATGATAGATCAAAAGGAAAGATTCACTACAAAACATGTCACACAAGCAACATATCTTTTGTCAAAAAATGATAATGGTTGATAGGATGCCAAGAATGATCGATTCCATAGGGCATGATGATGGTAAGTACTGAGGATCACTGATTCCTCTAAGTATGATAAGATTGATGATTGTTGATGATTGATTAACAAAAGATATGAGGATTGTATAATGTTTTACATCTAAGCTCAAATATGATTTGCATGATAAGATTTGAGGTTGCAAAGGGACATGATGACCCACCCTAGGGTAGTGTAATCATGGATAACTGATAAAGATGTGAACTATGATGGAATGGAAGTGCATAAGGATATGAAAGGAAATCCAAAGCATGCATTTGTAATTTTTCCCCTAATCTCATCAAGAACAAAGGAAGGAAATGGGACATGGATTTTGATAAGCTAGGAGATATGGAATGGAAGAATCCAAGGATAAGGATAATGAATAGGATGATCAGGATCAACTAGATAAGATATGGACATAATTCCTAAGTATTTTTCCCTTATTCCTCATCAAGACCAAGGAAGGGAAGAAAGGATGCATTTAGATAGGATGGTGGGATATGTATAAGGTGAAGGATAAGATGTATGGCATTCAAGAAGATCCTTAACCTTGTCAAGATCAAAGTTAGAAAGGTAAAGGATGAACGTAAAGAGGATAATGGATATGAATGATAAGATGGACGAAACTTTCCCCCAAGTGTAAAGTGTAAGAGAAATATGGAAGATAGGATATGGATAGGGATAAATGAATATGGAAGATAATATATGCATGATAGGGAGATGAAGGAAGGACTCAAGCATCAAGTTCCACGACTAATATCCCTTGAATATGTACTCTAACAAACCATGGCAATGAGGACTAGGCTTATAAACATTGGTAGATTAAAGGTATGATGGAAGAAGCTAAGGAAATATGCGAAGGTTTGGATTAAAGGAGGATAATGGGGGATGAATGTGGGATAATGGATAGGAGGTTGGAATGTTTTTTGATGGCTATACACAAAAGATGGTAAGATCTATTAGAAACCAAGATCAGACATGCAAACTAAAAAATACCTTCCACAAGAGAAAAATAGAAAAAATAGAGCAATTTGCATGAAGATGTGCAAATGAATAATATTTAGGAATCGAGGAATTACAAGAGATGAATTGCTTTATAAAAGCAATGTAGCATAACTCTAAACCTAATTTTTGACATAAAATTAGCTCAACTAAATAAAGCTTAAACTTATTAATTAAGTAAACTAATTATTACCCAAGTAAACTTAATAAAGTGTAATTAAATAGTTAATTACACCAACACCCCCCCTAAGTGCAACTTAGGGAGACTAAAAATTCATACACCTAATGCTAGGATGAATGCATGAATGGGTCTCAACTACAAGGCCATGTTAGGTACCCGTGTACAAATGCACTAAATGGGAAAGAGGAGAAAACCTAGTGGGACAAACCCCCCCTTCAATGAGATGACCTACTACAAAGAAGCATTGGAAGAACACTGGTGGAGTAACACTAAAATCTTGTATTTGGAAAGCATGGAAAGATACCTCTATTTACAAGAAACCATATGAAAGTCACTGAAGGACTCAAGCGGAATCATGATAATGCAACAACAGACTCGATGCCAAGGAACACTAGAAATATCACAAACTAGAACAACCCTAGAATCTATGAAACAATAATAGATGAATAAATGATGTCCCCCATAAGAGGGAATGATATGGTGAAAGAATCTAGAAGCTATGTGTATCTTGATGTCGATGCGAAACTATTACTAAAATTGATCCATAGGAGCAAGTACCATGAAGATACTGGAACATTAACCATAAAATGAATGGCCCTCAAACTGAGATGTGACCCAATGTGAATATGATGTGATTCAGGATCATTAACCATAGGCTCTCAATCTGAGATGTGAATCGATGCGAACCAAAATGTGTCAAGCTATGAGCAAGATGTGTCCAAAAGAAACAACATAATCCAGATAAAACTCATGTGAGTTGTCATCAATATGAAGATGAGATCAAAGTGCATGCAATGCAACTACACTCTAATCAAATTATTATGCAAGAATCCCCCCCGATGAAAATTTATATAAGTTCATTTATTACAATTCCCCACGATTGTAAAAGGAGAACATGCAAAACATGCATGAATTAAAGAGAAAATGCAAACCTAGTGCATGAAAACAAAAAAGAGTGCATGCAAAAAAAAAAATCATATTTTCCTCCATGATTAAAAATGACCTTAGATCTATGTAGAGCACTGAACCAACTTTCCAATGCCTATTCAGTTTAGAAAAATTGTAAGGAAAATTAGATGCGGAAACAATTCTCCTAACACCAATACTTCAGGAAAGAATGCAGATACACTTTAAAATTTACACTTACGGTCCAATTAAGATGCACTATGAAGCAGATAACAGAAACAGAGTATTTGACAATCACACATGAACACCAGATATACGTGGGAAAACCCTTATGGGAGAAAAACCCACCACACCAAGAGAAATCACTTTGTATTACGGTAATAATGATTACATACAAGTTTCAGACTTATCTCTTTGATGTTTGTTTACAACAGCATTCACCATGAACAATCTTGCACAGGAACCTTCAAGTTACAGTCTACACAAAATAGAATTCATTTACTAATCATACAACTACACAACAATCCATTGATGCAACCAACCTCTCAAACCAACCAATCACAATCTGCAATCACCAAGTATATCCATGTCAATCTTTGTCTATCGAGCTTCCTCACAAAATCGTTGCAACAAACAATCTTCCAACTATTTAGATTCGAATTCTCCCATTGGTTGACAACGAGCCACATCAGATGGTTTCACTCGGTCAACAGTTTCACTCTGTATCAGCATGTTGGTGAGACACAAGAAGTGTCTCCTCGATGCCCAAAGCTCCATATCAATGTCGCCAAGAGATATCGTTATCGCCAAGATGTTCTATCGAGCTTTTAGTGTTACGCCAAATCACCAAGTAGTCGCCCAGACCTATCGCTTTTTCCAGGAGATCATAGCGAGTCACCAAAGGTTATATCAAAGTCACATATTATACCGAGCTCCAAAGAATAGTCAGCAAGACTTAACACCTTCGCCGAGAGTTCTTATTGAACACATATTTGTTACATCGATGACCACTGTTCGCTAAGACCTATGCCAAAGAACCCTCATCATCGGCGAGACTTAACACTCTCGCCAAGACCTTTCCCCGATCGCTTTGAGTTACTCTGATGAACATTTGGATGTGTCCCCATCGGCGTGACCTTCACTATTCGCTAAGACTTCTCACCGAATAGACATAGGTTATCCCGAAGCCCGTGGTTGTCATGAGTCTCCCTGATTTATGATTGAATGGCCTGTCAGCCAAAGAACTGCACGCGATAAGAGAACATAGCGAATACACTATGTCATTGCGAAGGCTTGAAAGAATAAGTGTTCGACAAGACTTCTGCAAGGTCACAATGACTTGTTCAAAATAGAATGTATCAAAGCTGCTAGTCAGCCAAACATGATAGATGTCATATCGACTTTGCTCTAATGGAGGTTTCAGCCTATGATGATTGAGGCATACTTTTCCAACAATCTCCCACTTGACGAAGATCACACAGGCACCTCCAAAGCACAACATAACTTACTGAAAATCATGGGCACTAAGGCCCATTGAACTGGCACCCCACCTGAACTTTTTTATGCTCGCTGGCTTCGTCAATGAATCTACAACATTCTCTAAATTATCAACCTTTTCCAAACTGACCTTTCCATCCTCAACCATATCTCATACAAAGTGGTACTGTACATCAATATGTTTCATCCTGGCATGGAAAGTTGGATTCTTTGTCAGAAAAATTGCACTCTGACTATCACAGAAAATTGTTATTTCCCCTACATCAAAACTAATGTTAGAACACAAACGTTTCAACCAAACTGCTTCTTTACAAGCATGAGTAGCTACCATGTATTCAGCCTCCGTAGTGGACAAAGTGACTACAGCCTGTCGCTTGCTCATCCAACTCACTGCACCACCATTCATCATGAAAATGTATCCATTGGTGGACCTCCTGCTATCAATGTCCCCTGCCCAATTAGAATCCACATAGCCTTGAATAGTGAGAGTCCTTTGTGATTCAACCAAGTTCCCATGGTAACACAAAGAAAAATCTGAAGTGCCCTTCAAATATTTGGAAACTCTTTCCACAACACCCTAATGTGTTCTTCATGGATTAGCCATAAACTGACTAAGAACTCCCACTGCTTGGGCAATGTCTGGCCTTCTACAGACCATTGCATACATGAGATTGCCAACCGCACTAGCATAGGGTACACTGGTCATGTCCTCCATCCCAGTAGGAGATTTTTGATAGTCCTCAATAGATAGTTTCGTTCCCTGCATGACTGGGACCACTGGTTGTTTGCAATCATTCATACAAAATCTCTCAAGAATAGTCGTGATATACTTACTCTGACTGAGCCATAAATTTCTATTCTTCCTATCCCTAGTTATCTCCATCCCCAGAATATACCTTGCTGCACCAAGATCCTTCATTTCGAACTTAGTATACAACTGAGACTTAAGATCAGAAATCATTTGCTTACTATTGCCTATGAACAACATATCATCAACATAAAGAGCAATAATAAGCACTCGATCACTTTCAACTTTATAATATACACAGTGATCAGATTTTGATCTCACAAATCCCAAAGACAATAAAAAAGTATCAAATTTCTAGTACCACATTCTAGGTGACTTCTTTAATTTGCATACTAGTTTTTCTTTACCTTTTTCAACAAAGTGCTCAGGCTGGGACATATAGATTTCTTCTTCAAGATCACCATGAAGAAACGTTGTCTTCACATCCATCTGTTCTACCTCTAGGTCATATGCTGCTGCAAGTGACAAAAGAAATATGATAGATGTCAGCTTTGCTACAAGAGAAAAAATATCCCCATAATCAATTCCCTCTACCTGGGAATAACCCTTTGCAACTAGTCTTGCCTTGTACTTTTCTACACTGCCATCTAGACCAATCTTTTTCTTAAATACCCATTTGCAACCCACAGGTTTTCTGCTTTCAGGCAAGGGCACCAAACTCCAAGTTTCATTTTTCTCTAATGATGCGATCTCTTTGTTGATGGCTTCCAACCAAGAGTCTGAATCAGACATTTTAAATGCCTCTTTTACAGTCCTAGGCTCATCAATGCTAGAAATCAAAGCATAGGCACAAGTAGAATCAATCAATGAGAACCCATACCTATCTGGTTGTTTTCTTTCCAAGGTTGACCTCCTTAATGGCTGAGGCTGAGGTTGTTGTTCTTCTTCCAAACTTTCAGAACTACTCGAGATCTCCTCAGTTTCAAGTACATTTCAAATTTCTAATTCCTCTTTCTCAGGTGTAGAAGGAATTTCAACTACATCCTTATTGTTTTCAGACTTTGTCTTTGATTGTAGATCCAAGGTGGAAGGTTTCAGCTCACGAAAGGTTACACTTCTGTTGTATACAACCTTCTCTATAACAGGATTCCAAAGCTTGTATCCTTTAATGTTAGCACTATAGCCAATAAAAATACATTTGACAGCCTTATTCTCTAACTTAGATCTTTTCACATCTGGCACATATGCATATGCTTCACAGCCAAATACTCGAATATGTCTAAGAGAGGGCTTCTTACTAGACCACGCTTCCAAAGGTGTTTTCTCAACAAGAGCAGAATTTGGAGAATGATTAATTAAATAACATGTCGTAGATATAGCCTCAGCCCAAAACTTCTCCTCCAAGCCAACACTACTTAGCATACTTTGTGCTCTCTCCATCACTGTCCTATTGAACCTTTCTGCAACTCCATTCTGCTATGGAGTATAAGGTGTAGTCTTGTGTCTTTTAATCCCATGGTCTTTGCAATACCTCTCGAATTCATCAGAATAAAATTCACCGCCATTATTAGTCCTTAAGCATTTTATTTTCCTACCAGTCTAATTTTCAACAAGATTCTTAAATTCTTTAAATCGACTGAGTACTTCTGATTTACTTTTCAAAAAATAAACAAATGCTCTTCTTGAATAATCATCAATGAACGACACATAATATCTTGATTTAGACAAAGAAGGAACATCCACTGGATCAAACACATCCAAATGAATATAATCTAGCAAACTAGAAGATTTATGAGGACTGAAATAAAAAGAAACACGGTGCTTCTTTCCATATATATAGTGTTCACAGAATTCAAATTCAAGATTAAAATCTTCAAGCCCCTCAACCAGGTTTTTATTCTTCAAGGTTTTAAAACCTTTTTCTCCTATGCAGCCT
Organism: Sequoia sempervirens; assembly: GCA_007258455.2. NCBI lineage: Eukaryota > Viridiplantae > Streptophyta > Pinopsida > Cupressales > Cupressaceae > Sequoia > Sequoia sempervirens. The sequence continues at coordinate 421,211,393 of VDFB02281492.1, read as the reverse complement.
AACCTATGATGCCAGAGCATAGTCTTCTCTACTGGAAGTTTTACTTCCATAGAGTTTACATAATTAGGGATATTTCCCTCTTTACCTCCATGAGTAGCTTTCAGTGACTTTCCAGAGACACTGTTGCATCGAACAACCTATGCATCTAGCTTGTACAGTGTACCAATTCGAGCACCTCTAGCTAGCACTATTGAACCTCTAGTCATCTTGTAGCCATTTCCAAAGAATGTGACTTGCACTCCGATATCATTTAGCTTACTAATAGACAATAGATTTTGAGCTAGACCTGGTATGTGCATAACATCATTAATTCCCTTTACCCTACCATTAGGAAATTATATTCTGACTCTTCCATGGCCAACTATCTCCAAAGTTGAATCACTCGCTAAGTACACATTTCCACCATCGTATTCTTGATACTTCGTAAACCAATCTCTATTCAAGATGTCATGTGAAAAGATGCACCAAAATCAATCAACTAGACATCATCTGATGCCTATGTAGCCAAGGCTGCAATGAAGGCATCACCATCACTGTGAGAAGATTCATTGTCGGAAGAATAATTCTTCTTCTTCTTCTTCTCCTCTTTACAATCCTTTCAGACATGACCAGGTTGCCCATAGTTCTAGCATTTCACCTTGGACTTCTTGCCAGGAGACTTTGATCTCCCCTCTGATTTCAATTTTGATTTCTTGTCTTTCTTCTTGCCTTTCTCTTTTAGTCTTTCTCTGATAGCAAGAGCTTCCTTTGCCATCTCAGAAGATTTTCTTCTCATCTCTTCTGATAGCAAAGATGCAACAACATCTTCCATCTTGAAATTCAATGTTGTACTCCCAATAGCCATCACCAGATGATCCCAAGAGTCTGGCAAAGAACACAATAGAAGCATACATCGATCCTCTTCTTCAGTCTTCACACCAACAGATGCCAATTGAGCAATCAACATATTAAATGCATCCAAATGATCAGCTACAGAGCCTCCTTCCTGCATTCTCAAACTATACAACTTCTTCCTCAAGAAAAGTTTATTCACCAAGGAATTCCCCTGATAAATAGACGCCAGTCTCTTCCACAAGGAAGATGCAGTCTTATCGTCATGCACATTTAGAAGCACTGAGTCTTCCAAACAGAGCCTTATCAGCCCCTTAGACTTCCTATCTGCAAGGTCCCAATCTTCTTGCTTCATGCTTGTAGGTTTCACTCCAGCCACAACAATCCAAAGATCATGATCAACTAAGAGATCCTCCATCTTGAGTTTCAACAACTCAAAGTTACTGCCATTGAACTTCTCTATTTCAATCTTACCAGATGTACTAGCCATCTTAATCTATAATCAGAAATAACAAACTCTACAAGACTCCCACTGAACAAAACTGACACAAAAAGGCTCTAATACCACTTGTAAGGAAAATTAGATGCGGAAACAATTCTCCTAACGCCAATACCTCAGGAAAGAATGCAAATACACTTTAAAATTTACACTTATAGTCTAGTTAAGATGCACTATGAAGCAGATAACAGAAACAAAGTATTTGACAATCACACATGAACACCAGATATACGTGGGAAAACCCTTACGGGAGAAAAATCCACCACACCAAGAGAAATCACTTTGTATTACGGTAGTAATGATTACATACAAGTTTCAGACTTATCTCTCTGATGCCTGTTTATAGCATCATTCACCATGAACAATCTTGCATAGGAACCTTTAAGTTACAATCTACACATAATAGAATTCATTTACTGATCATACAACTACACAGCAATCCGTCGATGCAACCAACCTCTCAAACCAACCAATCACAATCTGAAATCACCAAGTATATCCATGTTGATCTCTATCTGTCGAGCTTCCTCACAGAACTGTCACAACGAACAATCTTCCAACTGTTCAGATTTGGCTTCTCCCATTGGTCGATAATGAGCCACATCAGATGGTCTCACTCAGTCAACAGTTTCACTCTGTATCGACATGTCGATAAGACACAAGAAGTCTCTCCCTGATTCCCAAAGCTCCATATCGATGTCGCCAAGAGATATCGTTATCGCCAAGATGTTCTATCGAGCTTTCACTGTTACGCCGAATCACCAAGCAGTCGCCGAGACCTATCGCTTTCACCAGGAGATCATAGCGAGTCACCAAAGGTTATACCGAAGTCACATATTATACTGAGCTCCAAAGAATAGTCGGCAAGACTTAACACCTTCACCGAGAGTTCTTATCAAACACATATTTGTTACACCGATGACCACCGTTCACCAAGACCTATGCCGAAGAACCCTCATCATCGACGAGACTTAACACTCTCGCCAAGACCTTTCCCCGATCGCTTTGAGTTACTCTGATGAACATTTAGATGTGTCCCCGTCGGTGTGACCTTCACTGTTTACTAAGACTTCTTACCGAACAGACATAGGTTATCCCGAAGCCCGTGGTCGTCATGAGTCTCCTTGATTTACGATTGAATGGCCTGTCAGCCAAAGAACTCCACGCGATAAGAGATCATAGCGAATACACTATGTTACAACAAAAGCTCGAAAGAATAAGTGTTCGACAAGACTTCTGCAAGGTCACAACGACCTGTTCAAAATAGAATGTATCAAAGCTGGTAGTCAGCCAGACATGATAGATGTCATACCGACTTTGCTCCAATGGACGTTTCAGCCTATGATTATTGAGGCATACTTTTCCAACAAAAACAAAGACTGTATGCAAAATATATGCCTCCGAAAGCACGAAAATGATGATCTAACTTTGACTAGAAAACAATGCAACATAAAAAAAAACAGAAAAAAGACTATACCACTAGATTAGGCTTGGAACCAGCTTTCTGGCAATATTTTGTTTTCAAAAATCCGAGTTGAGATGCAAAAGTTATGGCCAAAATACCAAAATTGCTCCAAAAAGGTTTGGGGGAAAAAACTAGCCATTACACTAGCCGCTAGCATTAAACACTAGCAGTTAACTGACGGCAACACCCATTAACTCTAGTTTTTCTTTTTCTTTTTGGATTGTGTGTTGTACTAGGCCGTATGACCTAGAAATGAAAAAAAAACCTCCTAGACTCACTGTGTCCGATTTCAACAATTTGACAATCGATTTTGGGGTTTTTGGGCGCTTTGAATGCAATGGCGAGGTCCTTTTGGGTTGAAAATGCTCCAAAATTTTAGGTATGTTCTGGATCTGGAAACCCTCATAAACTTCAAATCCTCATAGATTTGACAAGTGATGATGAAAATCAATGAAATAAAAGCCAATCCTAACTTTTTGCAGTGCTTTGAATCCAGTGTAGATGCCCGATCTGATCCAAAACACTTCATAAATAAGCTCAAGGAATGAAACCCTCGAGGAACCCTGAAAGTTCTCTATAATGAATTTCTCCAAAAAACTAAGAAGGGGATACAAATCAAGGCTTTGATAGCATGTTAGAAACCAAGATCAGACATGCAAACCAGAAAATACCTTCTACAAGAGAAAAACATTAAAAATAGAGCAATTTATATGAAGATGTGCAAATGAATAATATTCAGGAATTGAGGAATTACAAGAGATGAATTGCTTTATAAAAGAAATGTAGCATAACCCTAAACCTAATGTTGACCTAAAATTAGCTCAACTAAATAAAGCTTACTTATTAATTAAGTAAACTAATTAATACCTAAGTAAACTTAATAAAGTGTAATTAAATAATTAATTACACCAACAAGATCAACATCGACACACACCTTGAAGGGTGGTGGAATGATGGAGGAAAAATAGAGTTTAAAGGTGACATGTTTTTAGATGGACGATTGGAGGAAGCTTTTGGATTATAAAGTTTGGATGCCAATTTAAATTTTATGGCTTCTATGAGACTTTTAGGAATCCACATAGATTTTGACTTTGATTTTTGCTTTGTGGGCCTTTGTGGCCTTTGAGAATTTTCTTTTTGCTTTATGGGCTTTTGTGGCCTTTGAATTTTTTTCTTTTGACTTATAGGCCTTTGTGGCCTTTGGAATTTTTCTTTTTGATTTATGGGCCTTTGTGGCCTTTGAATTATTTTCTTTTGACTTATGGGCCTTTGTGGCCTTTGGAATTTTTCTTTTTGATTTATGGGCATTTGTGGCCTTTGAATTTTTTTGTTTTGACTTGGGATCATATTTTCTTTTATTTTTGCATGTCTCTTGGAGGAGACGTGTTGATCCTTTGATAAATGTGGATTTTGATATGGAATATTTTTACATTTGGCACCCAAATTGCTTCCAAGAGCAATGGGATAGGTGGATGGAGATGAATGATATGTAGGTATTATGGATGGGTTAATGTACGTAGAATTTTGAGAGGGCATCAAGGATGTGCGCCTTTTTTGTTCTTGATGAATAGGAGATGGATGGATGTAGGGCCCCAATATGGATGAAAGGGTTGATGAAATAGGGTTTGGATGATAAGGAACTAGGATATATGGAAGGTTTGATGGATTAGGATACTTGGGTTTATTTTGATGGAATCTGGACTTACGATGTGTACTAATGTCTTGAGCGTGAGGTGTATAACCAAGGCCATGATAATATGGATTTTATTGGATATAAAGGGGTTCTAGGATACCATTTTCATGAAGGCCTAATCCTTTTCCTTTGTAGTTCATACTTTGACACATTCGTTTTCCAATGGGATATGTATTATTTATAAAACAAGATACAAGTTCATTGTGAGGTGGATGTGATATGGAAGGAATAACAAGATCTTCGAGTAAATAACCTTGGATAAAAGTGAGGGAACCCATTTGATATTTAAAGGGATTATGGGTAGCTTGAATAATGGTGATAGAATCTTGTGGAGGATTGTGATCATGAGGGGAATTAGGATGGGTGATAGGATCTTGACATGGGAATGATGGAGTACTTTGATCTTGACTTGTAAAAGGATCACATGGTGTAGGAGATGGAGTAGCTTGATATTTATTAGGTATGTAATCATCATGAAGTTGTATGAAAGGCATATCTTGATCATGAGAAGGATGAACATAATCATGGCATGAAAGGATATCCTTGGATGAAGGTATATCTTGATCTTGATGAGGAAGGGAATCCTGAGATTTTGTGGAAAGTATATCTCGATCATCAGATGGTAGGACAATGATGTAGAGGAAGGTGGAAACATTCTCAAAATGGCTCACAAATGAATATCAATTCAACTTCAAAATGGGTTTCAAAGAACTCATCAAAATTCCACCATATGAGCATGCCCTCCCTTGTAGCATATGCAACCTGGTTTAAGCCACTTTACACTCAAGCTTTCCAAAAAACCTACCAATAAAATATGGATTGGGATACCCTTTTAGGTCCTACACAACATATCCAAAAACCAATAGTGATTCTTTTGCACCAACATATACTTTCAATACACCTACCCTGTTTAAGGCTACTCAATTAGCCTACTTTTACAAAGCAACCCCTCTCTAACTTTATCCCCTGACCATGAAACTTTCAACAATGTCTCAAATTGTCTCAAAACCAAGGATTTTCAAGGTCATAACCTTCTATGACACCTCTAAGATCCCTGATCACAAAACCCTCCATAAAATGTCTCAAAACTAGGGCTTCTTGGATCTTGGCTTTGCACACACTTCCAAAACTTGTTTATTGACTCTAGACCATTAGGAAAACATATTGAATCATTAACAACTCAAAAAATTACCCCTCCTTCAGGTAGATCTTCCACTGTTATACCCTAGAGTCCATCTTCATGCTTTTTGCTTTGCCAAATCACTGTGCACACATTATTTTTCCTCTTCCCTGCATATTACTTTGTTCGTTTATTATGGTACATGTTAAATGTGATCCATTTCATAGGTGTTCAGTCAAAATACTCCATGAAATGGATCAATCATCCATTCAGCCTCTCAAAACCAATGAAAATCCACACCACCTTGAGGACAGTCAATTGTAGAATGCAAAGAAATTGATTATTATTGTCTTTAGAGCATTAAATGGTGAGAAAACATGCAAATAAAAACTCTTAGAACATCCAACTACTTATACCTTCAATAGGAATTAGTAATTCATCAAGAAAACATAGAAAAAATGCAAGAAACATAAATTTTATTGAGTTTTTTGAGAACAGTCCGTACAGTACTTGCTCCAAACACCCAACCTCTGTACAAATGATCATTTTGGGGTTATAGAACCATTCCCAAAATGATCAAACCGTTTGGGATTGATTAGGCTACATAAAAATGGTTAAAACTCCTAAAACTCATTTACCTGCCCAAATTGGAATTCAAAAATTTGAATTTCCAATCTTAGAAATTATTGAACTCCACAAACTAAAACCTATTGGATCTTCAATATCCAACCTTATTTGACCTAATTAAAGAATTATATCCCTATTTAAAGCCATATAATATGATAATTCCAATTACATAGCATTTTGGTCCTAGGGTCCTTATTAGGACCCTTAGGACAGTTGACTCTCTTAACACATTTATCCTTTCCAAATGCCATTTTAGGCTTTAAAAGGTCATAGTTGATGTTTTGATATGATGGATAGGTCCTCCTGACCCCTGCACTCTACTGGCTCTTGAACTGACTCCTAATGAGCTTGGGTGCTCTTTCACCTGACAACATTGGATATGATGGAAGAAATATCATGCTCTTGCGATGAATTGGAATCATGAGATGGTATGGATTCATTAGATCAGGTGGAAGGAGGACTTGGAAGGATACTTTTCTCTTGATATGGAAGGGATTCATCTTGTATTAAACAAAAGGAGATAAGGGGATCATCATAAATTTATTGAGAAATGAGATCTTGGTCAAAGATTGGAAGGGCTTGTGGAATTATGGTATCATTGGATGGAGTGGAAAGAATACTTTGATGTCAATGTGTAGGGGAGTCTATGCTAGCATGCTTTGGACTAAGAGATTGACATGAATCATTGGATGTATCTATGGTATGATAGGAGAGGATGGTTGGATGGAATCATTAACTCGGGTGAAAGACTCATGAGGTTTATTTTCACTAACTCATTTGACTGCAAAATATGATGAAAATGTCCTACAAAATATGTATAATTTGATGTATCGTCGGGTGCTTGTAAAATTTGATGTGTAATTTTCAATTTTTTGTAAGTTTATCCCCGACGTTCGTCAAAATTTTGACGAACCTGGGTTTCATCGAAATGTCGCTATTAGTTTTGTCGAAGTTTTGACAAACATGAAAAATAGAAAAAAATCAAATTGTGGTCGACATAAAGAAAAGTGAGTTCGCGCCTGACTTATTGCAACATTGTTTTGCTCTACTTGAGATAGTTTGTGGAGAACTAAGGATGATTTTCTTGGGAAAAATAAAAAAAAATTCAAGAAGATATCGCCAGGTTGAGGGTAGTCATTGTCTTTTGCGTAATCTGGCCAGAAGTCAGATTTAGTTCCAAGTTTGAAAATCATATTTTAAGGCAACATCTCATCATATTTCATTTTTAGAGGTTTAGGGTTTTGAGAATTTCATGTCCACATTTTGTTGTGTGGAATCAACATAAGATCACAACCAAGGAACATATTCTTGTGACTGTAATTATGTGATCCACAACTCTATTGGTCATGTGGCACAATTGTGCTATAACAAATACATGATGCATTCATGTGTGACCCAAGTTTAATGTGGCTATGTTGTGATATAAATGGAGGCACTCATATAATGTAGTTAATTAAGATCGTATAATGTAGGTGTCAATCATCATTGGGTGCATTCAGGTTGTCTCAAGTTTAACAGGTTACGATGTAATTATAGCATGATCTAAGAGTGATTACCTCTTGTTGCAATAAAGAGCCTATAACTCTGGTTGATATGTAGAGTGGTTGTGTTATATCAATTATGTAGTGCATTCAAGCACAACCCATGTTTAATTGGCTATTCTAGAGAGTGATCAAGATTTTCTAAACCTTATGAATGTTACTTAAAAGTGTATAGTTTAAACTACAAACCAAGTTTGTTACATACTTGAATGCAATCTTGGGTTACCACAAACTATAATAATGTGATTGCTAATAACCATTATGGAAAGTATTAAAGCAAGACCCATGCTATATAGGATACATTTCCCTGATCAATTTTACATACCTTAATGATCAAACACAAGATTCCCACACACCCTAGGATACAATCCAAGATCATACCACAACTTTGTCAAGACAACTAATTTTCTGACCCAAGATTTAAGGTTGTTTTTTAATACCAACAGAAGCATTGGTAAGAGCATGATTAGGGTACAAACCCTAGGCCTCCATAGAAACATAAACAATAACTATAGTGGATTAGTGAGCTTGCAATACCAAAAAGATTGAGACATTACAGGTAATAACAAAATCTTGCAATCTAAATATTGTAGCCAATAATAAGCACACTATGTAGCTTAGTGACATTTGTAAATGCAATCTACAATAATAAGAATGACAGTCACTTGAGATGTGACAGTCAAAAAGAGGCTGATAAGTGACAAGATAATAAAGCTCAAACCTTGCATAGTAAAGTGGAGATTTTAACACTGAGTTTCCTTACCCCCTTGCTGACCTTAATTGTTTTTCAAATGCTTTTGGTAGTGTTAGACAAGGAAAATGTAATCAAGGAATGACTATCCAAATGAAGTAACAGTGGTAATCATAGGTTCAATGTTTCTTCTTAGCCATTAATGTATAATGGAGGTAGTGGATTGCATGTTTGAGCAGTGGTTTGAGACTCATCAAAGATGGGAGAATAGTGAATAATACCTTGTGGACTGTGAAGCAGTGTCAATAAGGTTGAAGGATCTTAAGAACTACAATACCATGAAACAATGAGTCCCTTGTAGTAAGTAGGTAGTCTATAGGGCATAGTTTGATTTTATAGAAGGATGCTCATGAAAGGAATCTTCAAGTGATAGTTAGTGAGTTGTTTGAGATTGCAGTTGAGGGTGCGATACCCAGTCTTAAAAGAAGTTAGCAAAGTAGTAAATGTGCAAGAAAATCAAATCATACACAACAAACAATTCACAATGCTATCTTGCATAATTCCTTGAGTTTGAAGAAAAAAATCTCATTGTATCTTCATGATGAAAGTGGTGACCTTAATGGTCTATCATTGGCAACCATGATTTTAAAAAATGCTATTGTGCTTATGGAGGCAACATTTTAAGTAAGGTAGTGAGTGGTGGTTTGGAATAGTGGTAGGTATGAAGGACTTGCTTTATATGCATACTATGCAGTCTAGCTTAAGACACCATTCTTAGAAGAGATTGAAGGTGGATTATGGAACTCAAGGGTTGCCATGAAAATGATTAAATCAAAGACCGAGATCTATTTAAAAGCCACGGTTATGAAGATTTTAAAGACGTCACATGCAAAACCCTAGTAGCTAGAGTAATGGATACAGTGCCAAAGAGGATAGTGTGTTGGGGAAGATTTCTAAGATCTCCACATTATTTAATTACAGGGAAATACATCATTTATTTATTTATTTAATTAAAAGAAATCATTCTAAAACCTATATAGGATACATTGATACTTCAAAAGCTTCTCAAGGAATTTGAGATTATGCAAATATATGTCAAGTAAATACCTAGATTACAAATAGTAGCAGGAACAATGTAAGATTTGTTGACCAGAGTAGGAATGAGATAAGCAACAATGAATCCTAGGCCTCCTTTCACGCACATCTTCTCACTGTTCTTTGTCATTCTTTACAGAAACACTTCTCCATTTTGGCGGTCTATGCTTGAAAATAATGTTTTGACGAAGGTTTTAGAGTATGTTTATTAAAATGAAAACTCCATTCTGGTGGGCTACACCTGAAAATAAGATTTTGAGAAAAGTTTTATGGTATGTTTATTAAAATTTTTAGAGTATTTTGGCAGACTATATTCTTGATTCCTTAAATGATTTATTCAAATGGATTGTGATTAAATAAATGACTAACTATTTAGTCATTTTTATTTGTGTGACTAAATAATTTTTAATCAACGACCAAACTAATAATTTATTTACGCATTTATAGCTGAGTTGCAAAAAATGAGCAAAATTTAGTCATTTTTAGTTGTTGTGACTAAAAGTCTTAGTCACCTAGTCAATTATTTGCCAAATTCTACTAGTGTGTGCTTCCTTGTGCGATTAGGGCTCTCTCAATGTTGAGGGCCCTAGGGATAAGCTCATCATAAAAAGTGACATATTGCATCTTAATTAAAAGGATAAATCCATATTGACATTAACAATGATGATTCCGACTTGTTGCTCCTTAGGATTGGGTCACTTGCTCTTACTAACTCGCTACCTCCATTGTTGTAGGAAGTTTGCGATCAAGTTCAATATTATGATTTTAGGAGTCTTAATGGGTTGAAATCATAGTAAAATTAGAATTTAATAAGTTTTGGAATTAGAATTTTAAAGTGTTTTTTGGGGTTATTAACTTCAGACTATCTTCTCTTTTGCAGGGTGGTTGCATGCCAATTTTTTTTGGTGTTAAATATTAGAATTATTAGATTTTGTTACCTGTCTATGAATAAAAATTATTGGAGTTTGAATTTGATATTTTTTGAAGATCTAAATAGTCAAGCTTGGTAAAGAAAAATCGTGTCAGATAATATTAGTCCAGAACAAAATAAAGAGACACTTGATAGATTGTGGGATAGATTGAAAAGAAAGGGTGATGGGAAATGTTATTGTCCTTGCAATAATTGCAAGGGCTTAAAGACGAGATAAATTTTAATCACAACAGCTGAGAAAAATTGTAGGCAACATGGTCACATTGAAGGCGGGCATGATTATCATCCATTGGTAAGTTGTTCATTATATGTGTTTATATTGATTGAATTTGTAAATGTTTATATCATTTTAACATTTTATATATATATATAATCACTTGATTTTGATCATGGTTTATTTGTGTCTATCATTATTATAAAGGTGGGGCACCCTAGAGAAGATGATATGGATTATCACGGCCCAGAGAATGTGGTTTTGTAAGCGGACGAACATGGAGCTGTGAATATCGAAGATGAATTTAATGATCCTATGGAAGAAGATGATCATGCGCTAGAAAACACAGTTGAAGATGATGGTACAAATACATTGATCCATGACACATTTAGTGGCAGAGCTGATCATGATGATCAAGATGACTTTCATGATGTTCATGATTTACTTGTACTTGAGAAGGCATACGAGCCCCTTTATGAAGGCTCCCAAACAACTCTTCTCTTTTTTGTATTGTTGTTGTTGAACTTGAAGGTAATGAATGATTTATCAAACATAGAAATCTCACAGATGTTAAGGTATGTCATCTGTGTCATCTTTTTTCATCTATTTTAATTGTTGTTAGTTCATCACTAGTAAATAAAGGATGAAAAATGTACCATTAATATTCTTTATATTAACAAATTATTTTTTGTTGTAGATTGATTGGTGAATTTTTGTTACCACCATCAAATATTTTACCTCTTTCATACCGAGATTTATCTACCATTATGAAAGATATCAGAATGGAGTATCAAGCAATAGATGCATGTCCCAATGATCATATTATACATCATAAACAATAGGAATTTGCAACAGAATGCCCAAAATGTCATAACAGTAGATATCAAATAGATAAACTAACAAAAAAGGTTCCTTGCAAGGTTCTTTGTTATATTCCCATTATTCCACATATGCAATGATTATTTAGGTGCAAAATCTTAGCGCAATTTATGGATTACCTTGCACAAAATAGAAGTGGAGATGACATTCCTCAAATTTATGCAAATGGTTATGCATTTAGGGACATGGAGGAAAGGTGGCCACACTTTAAAGAAGAACCTCGTAATCTCAGGCTTTCATTGGGAGCGGACGATGTCAATCCATTTGGAGAGATGAGATCTATTTACTCGGTGTGGCCTATTTTTGTTATCAACAATAAAATTCCTCCATGGATGTCAATAAAGAGGCAACACATAATATTGTCAATGATTTTTCTAGGTATTTGTTTACATCAATTTTCTTTAACGTAGTAGCATCTCATTTGTCTTATTTGTTGCATAATGACTTATATTTTTTTCATTCAATAGTCATGTACATTAATTTATATATATTGCAGTAAAATGGTTATAATAATTATGTAATGTTTATATTCATTCAACTAGGTAAGTACCAAGTTAAAGATATGAATGTATGTATCGAGCCTCTTATCAATGAGTTACTAAAGTTATGGAATGGCGCCACTATGTATGACATCTCTAGACTAATAGGACAAAGACAATTTAAATTCCATGCAACGCCAGGATGGACACCATGGCTATTAGGCTAACACATTTTTGTGGTATGTTATAACGCTTGACTACACTTTAATAGTATTTAATTTTATGAAGTAGATATCATGCATATTTTTTAAATAATCTATTCATTATATATAATTATAAAAATTAACATATTTAATCCAATTATATATGATCTTGGAGGTCTTCAAACAAAGGGAAACTTTGCATATCCAATTTGTTGTCCCAAGATGAAATCTCGTTGTTCAACAAAGTTTTAGGAAAGGTGTGTTTGATGAGTATAGGCACTTCCCATAGAAATCATAAGTATCAAACTAACAAAACATCTTTCAACGGGAAAGTTATAGAGACTGAAGCATCAAACCACGCAAGAATGACACTGCCTATGGAAGTTGGAATATAATAGAATTAATTGTCAAAGTTATACATCAGATCAAATTGTTTATCTATCATATATGATATGTTTTGAATTTATATTTTTATATTGTGTTGTGTTTACTCATGTTGTGATTGTCGTTGTTAATTTGTTTAACTTATATGCTTCATGAAGGTTGTCAAGGCATTAATGGACGACTTCCACAGGGACTAAAAGTTATCCCAAACAATTTAGTTGGTTGCCCTACTATGAGCAGCTACAAATTATGCATTTTTTTGATACAATGCATATCGGAAAGAATATAACATAAATGTTATGGAAAATATTGGATGGAAGGCATGACAAAGAAAAAATTGTCAAAATTTGTAGTGACATTTAGGAAGCCAATCATACAATGAAAAATGTCATTCAATTAAATAACGATGAAGACCAAATTAATAGAAGTGCCCTTCCTTGGTTATTAACAGAGCAACAAAGAAATGTTATAAAATAAGTCATATGAAGAATTCGATTTCCCATAGGATTTGCTACAAACATAAACAATATAATAACAAAGAAAGGTGAATTTGGGTCAGGGATGAAAATGCATGATTGGCATACCTTCATTAAGGTAATTATTCTGGTATATTATATACACTTGTATAATGCATGTACTTTTCAGTGTATTGTGTTTACTACTTTTGGAAAAATAATAAAAAGATCATTTTATAATTTATGCAGTACGTTCTACCTCTATCTCTGCTAGACAACTTTGACAACAATGTCAAGCAAGTTATATATGATCTTGAAAAATACATGAGGTAAGTAGCATTATTTGTTCAATTCATTGTATACATCTTATAATTGCTATTTGTTTTACTTGTTATGTAATATAATGTATATTATTGTTAAATCTTGTTAATATATTTGCGCTTTGAATCACTTGTAGATGGTTGTCATCTAAAGAAATCCATAAAGAAGATATAAATTATTGGAAGAGAAAAATTACTCGTCTAATGTGTGAAATGCAAAAGTGTCTTCCTTCAAAAAATTTCAATGCACAAGAACACTACCTCATACACCAAGTTGAGGAGATTGAACTGTGTGGACCTGTACACACAAGGTCAATGTGGATGGTTGAGAGGCACTTGAAATTTTTGAAAGCTTTGGTTAGACAAAGAGCACATCCTAAGGGTTCTATGGTGGAGGGATATATGGTATACCAGACCATGCTATACATTAGTGAATAGCTTCTTAAGTTTGCAACAAAGATCCATGTAGATCACATTTGGGATCCCAACTCCATTAACAAATTCGAAGGGGAGTACCTGATGGGGAAAGGTAGATTGAGGAAAGTGAGAGGTAATTATAAGATGGTCATGGATATTAATTGGAATACATTTTACATGTATTTTTTTATGTATATTGTACTTATTTAATTTTTAATCTTCAATATACATCAATTATAAATTAAGGTCGTATATTGTGGTATTTAACTAATTATACGTCATTTGTGAATTCAAATTTTTTTGATACAGTTGGTCGAGAGTGGGATGCACTACATTTGTACATTGCCAACAATCTTGATTGGATGATGGTATGGATTGAATGATGTCAACAATCTATTCGCACATTAACATGGGAAGGTGTGGCTTCATTGGTTAAATAAGCTCATCGTAATGGAGATTCCAATGTTACACAAAAGGGAAATTGATTTAGCATATGGTTTAAGAGATAAATAGGTACGTATAAATATATTAATCGCCCATATTATTTAATTATTTTCAATTATATTAATGTATATATATGTTGAGATTGTTTTCTTTGCATACATTCACCAAGAATAAATGTGTTTATCAATGACGATATTGCAATAATTTTTACATGTTTGACATATTGTAGGTGAAACACCACAAGGCCATGTGGTGCAATGGTCGTAAATTTTGAATCAAAATGTTGGATGACATGAAAAATTGTGATTCTAGTATAACTGCAGTCTTTTAGGTGACTAATGTTTCATCTAGAAGTGACATACATCCAAAAGTCTTAGAAAATTGATACTATGGGATTTTGGATGATATACTTGAGTGTGACTTTAAGTCCTTCAAATTAATTTTGTTTGTCATCCTATGGTATAGGCTATGATTGAATGAAAATGATCCTAAGAGAACTATTATTGAACATGATAATGGATTTACCATGGTTAATACAAGGTTGATCGAACGAGCTAGAAATGAGCCCTATGTTCTTCCAAGCCAATGTGAGCAGGTATTTTACTCAGAGGTTCTAGGTAAACCGGGTTGGTTATTTGTTGTTAGACATGATCCAAGAGGAAGGATGGTAATGTATAATGTGGTGGAAGAAGAAGATATTGAAGAACTAGAAGATGATGTAGATGATGATCAGGATCAACAGTTAGTTGATGATGTCCCCGACAAAGATGTCGAAGAGGAGGAACTAGATCATGATGATGTAGGAGTTAATGTTCATGAAGATGATATCCGTGTGGATGATGACATTATCAAAACTGATATCGATGATGATTATGATGATATGACCAATCCTTACAATGTCGAATTTGGATCAGATGATACAGACAAAGAGTTGGATGAAGAAGAAGATCAATGACATTGAAATGTTTGAGTTATGCGATTATATTATCTATTTGATATTAATTTCTTGATAGAATTATATTTGACTTATGTGGTTACATAATTAATTCATGATTTTTTTAATTTCTATGCCATTACATAATTAATTTAATAATGTACTTTTTAATGTTTGAAAGGTCAAAAAATTAAACATTTCAATAGTGATGTTAACAACCTTGAAATTAGTGTGTTTTATGTTTCATGTGATCATAAAAGATTAAAAAGTTAGTTGTAGAGGTGGTTGTTCAGTGGTTGATGTGTAAAGGCCTTTACAAGGAATAAAGTGATCATTGTAATGGTTTTTGATGGTTGAGGATTTAAAATACAAGCTCTTGACATTAAAAAATCTATGTTTTTCTTCAAAATTTCTATATTTTTCTGTTATGCAGCACTATACGATCACATGCAGCAATATTTTGATATAAAATCAATTCCAGGTCATGAAGATATGTGTTAGCTTTGATTTGAATTTGATTTGAAGGTTCAAGGTGTTGATTTGAGTTAGAAAGCTTCATTTCTTTGCATACAACCCTGTTACCTTGTTTTTGGGGGTTTTGTAGTCCAAACATGATATAAAGGGGCTCTTACACTTTTTGTGATTACTGTAGCTTGTGTAAGAGGCCCCATGGATACTTTTGTAATTTTAGGATGTATGAATATGGCGTAGGATGAGAAATAAAAAAGGTATACCTGTTGTCCTCAAGAGTTTTGTGAAGAAAAGCATGTGAAATGAGAGGTTCAAGCCTAAGTTTCAACAAAACATGTATGGGAGATATGATTTTATGAATTTTTATCCATGTGCAGACCTAATGGGTTGTTTTTGAATACTGAATATAAATGATATACATACAAACACACACACACATAAATATATATGTATGTATGTATGTATGTATATGTATTTTTAAATGTAAATGCAAATGCAATTACTGGATGCTCTCCTAGAACAATAAATGCAACATATCATTAAAGAAATCTATATCTATGTATATAAATGTGTATTTCTAAATGCAAGTGTAAATGTAAAGAGCATATGGTTTTGTAGTGTTATAGATACAACATATCCATAAATTAATGTAATTGAAATTCTAAAGTCTTCAACACATAATATGAAATCGATCAAACTATTAAACTACATGAGAAATAAATGAAAATAGTAAATGCATATGTATGTGTATTTTTAAATGTAAGTGTAAAATAAATAAGAATAATGAAAATTATAAAAGAATACAAGGAAAGGTTTAGAGTTTAGAGTGGGAGAGAGATAGAGGGTAGAGGGTTTAAGGGTTTAGACTTTAAGGGTTAATGGTTTAGGGTTTAGGGTTAAAGGTAGAGGGTGTTGGTTTTTTTTTTTTACACTGTAAGTAGGTTGGTCTTCTAATCTACCTATGGGATTGCCAATTCCAATCAAGGCCAGCTCGAAGGACCTGGACCAACTAATGAGGACTTTAAAAAGCCTCCTACACTTTGGGCTTTGCAAGACCCGGGAGCGTGATCCCTTAATGTGTCTACAACCTCTACACTAATATCATAAACAACATTAACACATAATAGATAATAACATTGAATAGCTCAACACACTAGGATAATATCGAATTGTGTGAACCCCAACCTAGGTACCTGCAAAACAAAGAGAATAAACACCTCAAGTTAGATATTGCAAGCCTAAACAAGGATTCCCCATGAAATCCATTTACAACCTCAAAGTAGGAAAGAAAATAACAAAGAACACAATGAAAATGATAAAACAAAGATCAAATCCTAATTAGATGTGCAAACTCATGATCCCATGGGGGAATTGGTGCCAATTTGATGTGAAAATTGGCCCTTTCCAATTCCTATGATGCAAGCTTCGAATGTTGAAGAGATTGATCCACATTGTTGGAGAAATGGTGAGTACTCCAAGCCCAAATCTGCAAAAAGCCTAGCTAAGAATTCAATGATGGATGGAAATGGCTAAATATTTTAGCAAAATAACTTTGCAATGTTTATGGATGATGAAATGAGGATATGAGCTCTTTATTTATAGAATTTTAAGATGGGTGAATGTCCAAATTTGAATAATGTGGGACTAACATTCATCCAATGATATGATGCCACTTGTCAAACTATGAATGGATGAAGGATGTGCAAGATTTGGGGTTTGTGCCAATAAATGAAAATATTTGAAATTCAAATTTGTTGAAATGACATGCAAGAGGGAAGGGAAGATGCAATAAACGCCACTTGGCTCAAGGCAAAGGACATGTAAGATGAATTTATTGCCTTGTTGGATGTACATGTTGACTTGGAATTTTTGAATTCAAATTGAGAGAATATTCCAAAAGATGTCTTGTGAGGAAAATAGAGATTTAATAAATGAATTAAATCTATTTTCATGTGCAACTTGCATTATCTAGAGAATGAGACATGAGATGAGATTAAATTAATCAAGGGTTAATTAATTTAATAAGAGAGGTTAGATGATGTGACCTATTTGATTCAAATTTATGGATTTATTTATGTTAAATAAGAGAGGAATATGACAAGAGATTAATTAAATAAGGATTTTGATTTATTTACTTAAAAGATATGGTGTTAGATTAAATCAAATAAGGTTTTAATTTATGTAATTTAATGGATAGACTTTAGAGATTTAATCAAATAAATTTATTATTTAATTAAATAGGATAATTAGATCAGATGAATTGATTTAATTAACAAAAGAGATTGACTTGATTAGATAAAATGATTTATTTATTCAAGAGTGGAATATTGATGAATTTAATTAGATAGGGAGATTTTATTAAATGGTTAGACCGAGGGATGATTCAGGAAGAAACAATGTTAGTAAGTCAGGATCAGATGCACGATGTTAATTGGTACATTTTATGTGTCTACATTTTGCCCCTCTTTGATGTAATGCACTCGTTGCGTTGGTTGAAAGAATAAATGATCTCAATCATAGCCAAAAAAATTTGATACTTAAAAACTTTCCCCACTACTGCATGGTGAGAGAAAATATGCCATTATAATGCCCCCTCAAGAGATCAGATGAAAATTTTAATTTTTGGGTGATCTCACGAAAAAAAAGATAACAAAGTACCCGACAGGTCAGAAAGGGCTCTGGGAGGCTAAGAACATGTCTAAACGCAATAAAACGATGAAAAAAAAGGATCAATCAGATAGAAAGTGGTTCGGGGGTCTAATACCCTAATAAGACAGCGAAACAGGGTGAAAAAACCCTAATTTTTAGGCTTTAAAGGGGCCCGAGGGGTCACTTTCAAGTCATTTTCACACACCTCCGCTAGCAATTTTGAGATTTGAGCTCTGACTCTCCAGCAATATGGCGCAACGACAACTTCCCCTGCACATCACTGATTGAGTTCGGACCTACTAGCGGCCACTTGGCATCGAGGCACCAATATGTGACCCTTATTGAAGCCTCGTCTTTTCTTTTAATGCATTAATTATTGCTTTAAAAGGGGAGCTTGCCTCCAGTGGTGCTATATCGCCCCACTCGGCATTCAAACTGCGTCGCCGTGGTTCTGTTTTGCACTGTAGCGGTGCAGTTAGAAGTTTATAAACTCCGAAGTTGGGCTCGGGCTCGGCGATCTGATTTGACAAACTACGCCGCGACGTCGCCCTTTTGATGCAAATTGCGACGCTAAAAGGGAAAGTGCGCCGTGGCGGCACCATTTTGCATTTTTTGGGCTTGAGCGTAAGAGTTTGAGAAAATTTAACTACGACGCCATCACAAACTGTGCCGCTGGGGACGTTTTTGAAGCATTCGACCAATAATTTTTCAAATTTTTTAACACGCTAACCTTCCTTGATGCAGGACAGGCCTAGGGAGCTCTACTCTCAAGAGCACCAGTCATGAGATTTGGCGAGCGTCTTACGAGACTTGAATGAAAGGGACTAGGATCGACTGGGAGTTGTAGGATTGTGGCATATTGCTTATGCGATGCTCGTGCACACTCACCTAGGGATGTTGTCAGTGCTGGCCGAGAGGTTGCACAACGAGAGGTCGTCATTTCATCTTCCCACTGGCGAGGCTACCGTCACTCTGGAGGATGTTTGGCAGATCTTACAATTGCCTATTCATGGTCACCAGGCAATCTTTGATATGGATGAGAGATACGAATCCTACTGCAGAGTCCTTGCCACATGGGACATCATTTACTGTGAGGGGTAGATTGAGTTAGAGTGCTACAGGGTCATATCACCTCCCTATTGCTGGGCAGTTGCAGCTATCATTTCGGGCCTCATTTCCCTAGATAGATGAGGGTGATATTTCAGTCCTAGCTGGGGGTATTGCTGGGAGCAGATGGTCTGAGTGATGCCAGTTTTCTTTGCATGGGGGCTTGTATTTCTCGCAACACTTTATAGAGACTTACACGAGTATGTGTACATGGATGGTAGAGCGCTGAGGGCTGGGGTGACCTTACTTCACATCTGGGCATGGGAGAAAATTTATGTGCTGCGTCCATGTGTCGTTCCAGTTTCGATTGGGTAGACGATGCCATCATGACACGATACAGAGGTGGTGTGTCCTTTACACACACTGGTGAGCATGAGATCCCCTACTGGAGGTGGGTCCTAGACGAGATGCTAGTTTTTACTTAGCGTCCTTACCTTGCTCGACTTGGATGGGCCGACAATGCAAATCAGCTCTTTTATTGCCACTAGGACCAGTACTTGTAGGGGTGGGAGCATATGATGATCGAGAGGTACCTACCTGGGCACGTACAACATCAGTTTGGAGAGCCGCAGGATTGGCTTGATGATGACTATGTAGCCGTCTTTGCTCGCAGCATGACACAAGTGTCATGGGGACAATACATTGCTGCCTCAGAGGCAGTGGAGAGCTTCCAAAATTTGGTAGCCTGACCGTGGGCCTGTGATCAGGGCCTAGCAGATCCTGACACCAATCAGGCCTACAAGGATTGGTTCAGACCTCCACTTTGATTGACCATTCCAGGTGAGGACCTAGATCCATGTAGAGTTAGAGGTAGAGGGAGAGGACAAGGGCGAGGACCAAGGGTCGAGATTTGACAGGATCTGCCATTTGTGCCCCTAGTCCCGCCAGGTCATGGGGATGTACGTATGTAGGATCAACAACAGGAGCCGCGAGTCCCACCACCATGAGCTGAGGATGAGGATCAGCCTCACATGGAGCCATGGGTACAACTATCAAGACATGCAGACACACGAGACACCCTAATTGCACAACTGTAGGCCCAGGTTCAGGCAATGATAGTAGAGAGAGACTAGGCGAGGGCTGAGAGAGAGCAGCTCAGGACAGAGAGAGATCAAGCCGTGCAGCAGAGACAGGTTGCAGAGCTATAGGCAACCATAGAGCTAGGCCAGAGGAAACAGATAGAGAGCATGATAGCCTCCTCCTCCCAAGGTACAGTGTCAGTACGATCCTACAGGGATGCCATCCGAGAGGCAGGGTACTACTGACGGGCTTACCATGAGACAGTACCTAGAGTAGAGTGGGTCCCTGAGTACTCAGAGCGGGCTAGCCACAGACTAGCAGAGGCTCATGGTGACAGAGGTGAGGGTAGCATCCATAGGGACCGAGCTTGACTGAGATGATATCATACTTTTTGCACCTTATGTGCTCATTTTTGATAGCCCAATGGACCTTTTGTACCGATTGACATATATGTACAGTGATCTGATTTATTCTTTGTACTATGACAGTGAAATTATTGATGATATCTATATATGGGTCGATTTTGATGTGATAAAATGCGTACTTTTTTATTTATGCATGTATGATTCTACTTCTATATGTTATGGATGCATTTATTTCTAATGATGTTTATGCAATGATTATGACTAACAAATCTATATTATGCTCACCTATGCTATGATGTGCAAATGATGTTATCTATATGATGATCTATTTTATGCAAATGTGATATGTGATGAATTTTAATATGTAAAATGATATGATCTATGGTATATGCAATGATGTGTGGAATATGCTTATATATGACATGATTTATGGATGGATGTAATATGAATGCAATGGTCATGATATGATGCAAATGAAATGGTGTTAATGCATAATGAGATGGTTTATTTATGATGCTTAGAATAACAAATATTATTATCCTAAACATAATAAATGATGATGTATGTGATGCCATGATGTGCAATGTAAATGTAATGCGATGATGTCATAATGTTATGCAAGTATGTATGCCTAATGAATTAAATTCTTATGTACCTATTGCTTATAATTATGCAAAAATGATTATGTAATGCTTTTGTTCATTCTATGTGATGATTTAGATGGTAATATGAAATGTTTGTGAAATGAAAATGAATGTTTATGCAATGATTGATATAATGCCATGAGATGCGATGTAATGGGTGAAATGCATTGACATGGATGCACCTATTTATGAAGAATGGTTATGATAAATTGTTTATATGGTGATTAAAATGCCATGCGTATGTTTCCTATATGATATCTTTATGCAATGTGCTAATGAGTTGCGGATGTAGGATCGATGATGATGATGGCGACAATGATCAACTGTCATAGTACCTTGTTAGTGCGGTTAGTAAGAAAAGAAGAAGTCATTTCAACGAGACACAAGATGATGCAAATGCAAATGATGATGATGATGATGATGATGATTACTTGCTGAGGAATTGGGATTTTCAAAGGGCCAAATTTTCTTATGTTTGATAACACACATGGTATGAAGCATAAAGGTATAGAAAACCAGGATGGCGTGGTGCCTAGTGTGATGGACTTTGAATTAACAATTAGATAGGAGTATTCTTGTTCACACTTGACATACAAAAACCTTGCTAGGATGCACTTCAGAAGTTTCAGACACCTCAGACCAAAACACGAAAAGGTAAACCTATCCATGCAATAGTCAACAAGTTGCCCTAGACCTCTTCCATACATACCTAACAAAGTAAGTATTTTCCGAGGTTATATTACAAGAACGTCCAACAAGCATAGTAGACAAAAGATAATGATCATTTCCCCATTCCTATTTCTCTAAATCCTCTATTTTGGGATATCATCGAGACGTCCTTAGAATGAGGGAAAATAAGATAAGTCAAAAGATAAAGACCAAGTAAACAAACAAGCTGATGTTTTTCAATACCGCTAACGAAAGGATGTGTTTTCTAAGGATAAGAACCGAAACTTATTGCCAAATGATAATGTCCATTGTAGAAAGGATTCATCCTAGGACATGTTAGTTGATGGTAGCACATAATTTCGTTTATCCAAAGTGCTCTAAGGGATGATTGATATGGGATCGACTAGATGATAAGTTACCAATACAAAGAGATGACCAACTTGCTTATGCCCTGATTTAAACTTAAGACTTGACATTTTGAGTTTTCATTTTGAACCTGCTAGACTTGTTTCTAACTATTTCACCAAAGGTTGAAGATGATGACCAATTTATTATGAGTGGTGTTATTGCGGGCATAAGTGAGATGAGGTGGATGAATTTTTTTGTTTTATTTTTTCAAATATTTGGATGTTTTTGATGTTTTGCAATGTTTTGAGGCTGTTTTTGGTATTTTTTCGAGATTTTCAAATGTTTTGATTTTTGATTTTCCAATGTTTTGGGATTTTCTGAGATTTTGACCAAGGGACTAACCTAAAGACCTATCCTAGGGGCCTCAGGGGCTCATCAATAGATTAGCCTTGCCTACATTATACACGTAGAGACCATGTAGTTCGACTGACGACCTGACCGATTTACAGATGATGATATACATGATGAGATGTCAGTTTATTATGATGGACTCCTATAGGATTGACCTAAATGTCTCGGGGGATGATCAATGATCAACCTTTCCTATGTTCAATTTCAGATATGACATAGTTTGACAAGACGACTCTATTTTTGATCTTTTTGACTGACTTTTTGACCTGTTTTGGATTTCTAATCTGAGGACTTTAAGAATATACACAAATCTGATCCTGATAAGAGCATGCCTCCATCGTGTTCCAATAGACTACCCTGATAAAGGCAAGACAAAATGACCTTGACGATGGGCTGAGTAGTACTAGGAGGGATCATGATACGAAAACAGGACAAAGCTATGGTGCAGATGCAGGTGGATGAGTGATGGATGGAGTTATGGATGCGATGGATGATGGAGGCAAAATGGATGGATGATGCATAACAAGCCGTAAAGATCCTAGTGGATGGAAAGTGCTTATTTATACAAGGCGCCTGTTTTCTAGGTTTTCATCGAGGTACTTGCCCAAAGTGCCACCAAAGTGGTTTTCACTAGAGAACGATTTTTTTGGATTTTTTTCTTTTTTGATTTTTTTGTTATCACCAAGACACCTGTTTTCCAGGTTTTCACCGAAGTAACCATTTTTTAGGACTTTTTCTAATTTTTTGGATTTTTTGGCTCTATACCTTGAAAGATTTAGGCATAAAACTTTTTGAGATGGGAGCTATTCATGGGCTCCTATAGAGGTTCCCCTTCGGGTATTGATAACCGGTATGCCCCTGATTTGTAACTTGCTGTGGTGATGAATGGTCCCAACCAATTGGGTTCAAACTTTCCTTTGTTGCTTGGGTTTGGGACATTCTTTTGATTCTTTTTTAAGACCAGTTCTTTGACTTGGAACGTCCTGCTTCTGATTTTCTTATTGTAGCTTCTCTTGAGTCTATTCTGATAGACTTGGAAGTGATTTAAAGCATCTATCCATCTCTCATTCAGTAGCTCTAGCTCATTTAGTCTTGATACCTAGTACTCTTCATCCGTGATGAGGTTTTACAGTGATATCCTGAGGGATGGGAGCTCGATCTCAATGGGGAGTATGACTTCTGATCCATAGACCAAGGAGAAGGGGGTGGTGCCAGTGGGTGTGCGGATCCTAGTTCGATAGGCCCAGAGGGCAGGATTAAGCTATAGATGCCAGTCACGACCTGCATCATTGATTATTTTCTTAAAGATTTTCAAAATGGTTTTGTTGGTAGCTTCTGCTTGGCTATTACCTTGGGGATAGTACAGGGTGGAGAAGCGATGTTGGATTTTGAATTTCTCGCACAAGTCGCGAACCTCCTAGTTCTTGAATGGTGTCCCATTATCTGAGATAATGGCTTGTGGAACACCATAGTGGCATATGAGATAGTTCAGGATGAATTTTGAGATTTGCTTCCTAGTTATATACGATATGGGTATGGCCTCCACCCACTTTGTGAAGTACTCTGTTGCAGTTATGATGAATTTGTGGCCATTGGATGAGGTGGGTGTGATTTTCCCAATGAGATCGAGTCCCCACTACGAAAAGGGCCATGGTGTGACAATGGGATGAAGTTCTTGAGCTAGAGCATGGATGAGGTCCCCATGCTGCTAACATTGTAGACACCTTCTAACATGATCATGTGATTCTCTCTCCATTGTGGACCAATAATACCCCATCCTCTGGAGTTTCTTGGCTATGGTCATTCCACTTGAGTGTGACCCACAAATACCATTGTGTACCTTAGTTAGAGTGGTTAATGCCTCCTCAACATTTAAGCAGCATACCAAGGTACCTTCTATGCTTCTACAGTATAAGGTATCACCTAAGATGACAAATCTAGATGCCTTTTTAACAAAGTTTTGTTTTAGGTTTGATGGTAGGTTAGCAGCTATGAATCCTATGCGAAGGTATGTATAGATTTTGTGATACCAAGGATCGCCAGGACCAATGATTTCACACACATATTTCAATTCTAGTACCTCGAATACAAGAATGAGAAGCTACTTGATCAGGAATTCATACTTTGGAATGTTGTGAGGGATGTCCAATAGGGACCTAATTGTTGCCATGGCATCTGCTGCTCTGTTGGTTGTTCTAGGAATTTTCTCAAATGTTATTTCTATAAAAGATTCCTTGAGAGTCTCCACCAATTTCTTGTATGGAGTGAGCTTGTCATCCTTGGTCTAATATTCATTATTGACTTGATTTATGATCAACTAAGAGTCTCCATACACCTTGAGAGCTATGATGTTCCTTTGCATTGCTATCCTAAGACCTATGGTTAAGGCCTCGTATTTTGCAATATTATGAGTGCAAGGAAATGCTAATTTGTATGACCTTGGTATGCAATCCCCGTGTGGAGTGATGAAGAAGATACTAGCTCTTGATCCGTGTTGTGTGTATGAGCTATCAAAGTATAGTTTCCAGTGGTTGGCTACATTGAGGTTAAAGATGGATTCATCCAGAAACTCTGAGACAAGAGGATTCTCAAAATAAATGGGTGCTTCTACTAGTTGATCTGCAATAACCTGGCCTTTAATGGCTTTCTGCTCTACATACTCGATGTCATACTCTGACAGTATCATCACCCATTTTTCCATTCTGCCTGTGAGCATTGTATTTGATAAGAGATACTTGAGGGGGTCAATTTTGGCAATGAGCTTTATCTTGAGTGCTAACATGTAGTGTCTGAATTTTTGAGATGAAAATACTACTATGAGGCACGCCTTTTCGATGAATGAGTAGTTTAGCTCATGACTGACCATTATTCTGCTGATATAGTAGATAGCCCTCTCCATTCCGTTTTCATCATGCTGAGCTAAGAGAGCTCCAAGGGCTACTACTATTGCCGATACATATAGGATCAATGGATTCTTTGGGATGCGTGGCATTAAGACTGGTGGTGTCAATAGATATTCCTTGATTTTGTTGAATGCTTCTTCACATTTTGTATCCCATTTATACACTACCCCCTTGTGGAGTAGGTGAGAATATGGGTTATGCTTGTCTTCCAGTTGTGCTATGAATCTTCTGATGGATTGGAGTCTACCTTGGAGGCCTCTCAGTTGCCTTAATGTTTTTGGTGCCTCCATCTCAAGGATTTCTTTCACTTTTGCTGGATCTACCTCGATACCCCTCATGGACACTATGTATCCTAGCAATTTACCTGATTGTACATTGAAGACACACTTCTTGGGATTTAGTCTGACTTTGTATTCCTCTAGTCTGTCAAAGATAGCACTTAGGGTTGCTATGTGATCTTTTCTTTTCCTTGACTTAGCTAGTATGTTGTCGACATAGTCTTCGATTGTTTTATGAATCATGTCATGGAATATCAACGTCATGGCCCTCTGATAGGTTGCTCCTGCATTCTTTAGGCCGAATGGCATCATATTCTAGTAGTAGGTCCCCCATGGACAAGTGAAAGCCGTCTTATGTTAATCTTATTTTGCTATCATGATCTGGTTATATCCTGAAAATCCGTCCATTAGTGATAGCATCTCATGTCCTGTTGTCATGTCTACTATCATGTTGATGTTAGGAAGTGGGAAATCATCCTTTGGACATGCCTTGTTCAAATCTCTGAAATTTGTACAAATTCTAATGGCTCCATCAGGCTTTGAAATAGGTACCAAGTTTGATACCCATTCTGGATAATCTATTGGTCATATGAATCCTACATCTAGCAACTTTTTGAGCTCCATTTTGACCAATAAGGTGATTTGAGGATGCATTTTTCAAAGTTTTTGTTTGACCGGTTTTGCTTCTAGATACACAGCTAAGTAATGAACCATAGTCTTTGGATCAAGCCATGGCATGTCAACATAACTCCATGCGAAGTTTATTTTCCTTTCCCTTAGGAATGCTGCTAGGAGTTCTTGCTCTTCTGATAATAGTGATTCCATATAAAATGTGATATGTAGGATCTCCTCTGTTCCTAGGTTGACAGGATTGCATTTTTTGGCCAAGATTGCTGACTTTTCCTGATGAACAACTCTTATAGGAAGATTGAATCCTTCATCCTCAGGCACCTCAGAGAGGTTTTCACCATTGGATACGTCCTTTTTTTTTACTTTTTTCTTGTTAGAGAGTGCCATAGTGTGGTTTTAACTTAGGGACTTGGATATGATTCTTAGTTTCTCACTTTTGCGACTGAAGGACTCAACTGTTTCCCCATAATAGGCATGTGTGTCCAACTCCATTATAAAACCTGCTTTGTGTTCCCCATCTGGAATGCTATCCCTCAATCCCATGAATTCTAAGAGTGCCTCATTGTTTTTGAATGTATCAAGAATTGGTGGTTCTTGTTGGTTGTAGTC
This sequence comes from Sequoia sempervirens, assembly GCA_007258455.2. Classification (NCBI taxonomy): domain Eukaryota; kingdom Viridiplantae; phylum Streptophyta; class Pinopsida; order Cupressales; family Cupressaceae; genus Sequoia; species Sequoia sempervirens. Next base: position 421,184,067 of record VDFB02281492.1, on the reverse strand, counting down.
GATGAGTTGGGGATATACTAAGCAGATCTCATGATTTTGATGGTTTGTTTCAAAGGAGAGGGTGCTAATCATACATAGGGTGGTATCCTCAAATAACCTAGGTAGATTGGTCATGGTATCCTCGTCATCTCTACTAATATAGGCCTCGGTTATAAAGTTATGTATGTCTCTACCTGTGGATATTGGTGAGTGTACTTCTACTAGTATTGGTTGAGGAGAAATATTAACCATTCTAACTGGAGGACTTCGGCCACGTATGGTTATACTTAGAGGGGTACATCCAAGGCCAATATTTGTTATCGGTCGCATCTCTGGCATGATAGGTATTATGAGCCCATTGTCGTTCTGTCGTAGCCCATTGCCAGCATCATTTGTAGGCCCTTGCTTGTCTCATCCATTGGTAATTTAGGTATTGGTATTTCATCTTGATAGAGCATGTGTGATGGATCTACCTCAATAACCTCCTGGCCAAGATCTCCCCATCTTGTGAATTCAGGATAATCTTCAGGAAATGTTTGCGATGTGGAAGCTTGGTTTTCTTGTGGCCGTCCCCACGATCTTGGAGATTGTGGTAACTCTCCTATCACAAAATCATATTTAGGGAGCTTGTAACTTCCACAACCATCCTCCTGGATGATGAGCTTGATGTCAGAGATGGTGGGGATGGTGGGAATGGTGGGTGTCTCTATCGTAGAAGTGGATGCAAGGGTGGGAAGATCGATGTATTGTGTGGATGGGCCCTCATCATTTTTTGGCACTTGGGGGATTTTGTAATACTTTGCTTCAATATTTTGGCAATATGAGAAAGGTTCGGGATCTCCATGGACAGTAACATCTTGTCCATTATGTGTAAATTTCGCATGCATTGGTGGAAGTTTGATGCTATGGCTTTCATTGCATGGATCCATGGTCGTCCGAGGAGGATATTATACGACAAGTCGAGGTCCAAGACCTGACAAGTGGTTTCCATGATGGTAGGCCCTACTTGAATAGGGAGTTTGATTGTGCCCTAAGACACTCTTTCTTGGTCATCATATGCTCTTATCATGATGCCATTTCCTTTGTCGATGGAATCTTTTGATACTTTCAACTGCTTGATGAGGCTGAGAGAAAAGATGTTCAAACCCACACCTCCATCCACCAAGACCCTTTTGATTTTTCTCTTATGTACTATGGCTTCCAAGTGAAGTGAACAGTTGTGAGATGGTTGGGCGGGGAAATCTTGGTCAGAAAATGTAAGGAGATTAGCTGTTATGATATTTTCAACCATAGCTTGGAATTTCTCCGCATCGAGATCTGCGAGGACGGTAGATGAGGCTAATGCTTCCTCAAGGATCTTCTTATGAGATGATGATATTTTTAACAACTCCATGATGGAGATGTGTGTTGGTGTTCTCTTGTGTTGATCTAGGACATTGTATCCATGCGAAATAGATCTAGATGAAGGGACCCTATTTGGTTGAGATGATCCTATGATGGTGATTTTTTCACCTCTTGTGGTGACTCCACAATCTTCGGCATGGGCGCCCTTGATGATGATGACCATGTAGTCTTCATTTAGGGAGAAAATGACTGATTTATAAACATGATTTACATTTCCCTTACCTTTATCATTTTTATTTCCTTTGTTGCCATGATTCGACATCGGATTCGCGTATATTTTAAGATCCTAATTTCCCGTAGGTTGTTCCACATATATGATTTTCTTATCGATGAGATCTTGGATGATGTTTTTGAGTATCATGCAGTTGTTTGTGGTATGGCATTTGATTTTATGAAATTCACAAAGTTGAATCTCGTTATACCAAGGAGGTTTGACATCGGGTTCTTGGTAATTCTCAAATGTAGGAGGCTTGATCAGTTTTTCGTCGATCAACTTTTTGATTATGTCCTCAAGTGGTTCCCCCAAAATGGTGTATTTTCATTTGGGATAAATTTTGCATTGAGATTATTGATGGTTGGATTGTTGTTTGGTTGGTATATTGTGTGATGAGTGTTTTGATGTTGTGTTTGGATTTGCTGTGCGGGTGTGTTTTGACGAGGAACACTAATGACCACCTTGGCATCTATGACACCATCATTAGTAACATTTTTATTTCTTGTCCACGTACAAGGTTTATCATTGTAATTGGATGGTGGTTGGTTGTTTTTCTATTTGTGGTGATGCCCTGAATCTTGAGATGAAATTCCAAGCGGCCTTCAAGGTTGGCTATGATGGTGCAAACTTGTTGTTCTTCTGGCATGGTCCAATTGCTCCTATTGGCCTTGGATCACCATCATTGAAGGAATGAAGCGAAAGATTCATTCTTTCCTTGTTTCAGAGTCGAGAGTTCTTCGAGACTAACATCCATTGCAATGTTACATGTGTAGTGCTTAATGAATGCGTCCCTAATTTCTTGGAATGTTTTAATGCCTGAAGGTAAGTGAGAGAACCATTCTATAGTGGGGCCTACCAAGCTCCTAGGAAATAGCTGCATTAAATAAGTATCGTTGTATGCAACTTCCATGCAATGAACCTAGAATTCCCTGATGTGATCTTCAGGGTTTCCCATCCCTCGATATTTGTCAAATTTGGGGATTTCAAATCCCTTAGGGAATGGTTTCATCTCTAAGCTCCTATCAAATGGATAGGGACACAAGTTACTTGGTGTTTTGGTTGTTCGCCCTGATTGAAGGTTGAGCACAAGGTGAGAGCAACTTGAGTTGTGTCGTCACATCATTTTGCAGATCAGGGGGTAGAATCAAAGTGTTTTGGGGTGTTTAAATCATGGGTTGGTTGGTGTGTTGTTCAATGGTATCCGTATGTTTTACCAAGCAAGGTAGGATTCCACCTGTTGATGTATGAACAATGCCTGTTGTTGGTCTTATTGTTGCTGTGCTAAGATTTGTGCTTGTTGTTGTTCCAACAACGCTTGTTGTCGGGCTGCTAGTTGTGCTGCTTCTTGCTGCTCTTGGTATTGCTTTAATGCTTGTTGATATGCTTGCAATTGTGCTACTTGTCTCTGTGCAAGAAGTTGTGCTTGATATTGGACTTGTTGTGCCTAATATTGAGCTTATGCTTGAGCTTGCGCTACTTGTGCTGCTTGTTGTGCTTGTTGTGCTTGTTACACTTGTAATGCGGCTTGTGCAGCTTGGGCAACTTGTGCAACTTGAGCAGCTTGTTGAGAAGCTAGGTGTACAACTTTTTGTTTCTGCACTTGTTGGTATCCTCTTTGAAAAGCAATTTGCAATGCCGCATTGTATTGGTTTGATGTGGTGAATGTTGGTGGTGGTGGGGGTGGTGGTGGATTCAAAATGGTGAGGTCATGTTGATTATTTGATTAGTGGATGGTGGTGTTGGTGTGGTAAGTGGCACCATTGATGTGATTGGCCCTTAAGAGACCATGCTTTGTGATGTTATGGGGGTGTTTGATGATGTTGCAATTGTTTGTGTGTTTGTCGCCTATTGTTGCAATGTTGATGACATGTTTTGAGCATTTAAAAAATGCTTTGGTTGATAGTTGGGATGTTGTTTTGATCGATACTTGGTAGAGGGCAAAGCCCTAAACCAAGGAGTGATGTGGATGATAATGGAAGTGGTGGGATAGATGGAAATGTAAGGGGTGTTAGTTGTTGTGTGGTGTCAAATATGCCCCCTGGTTCAAACATATCTCCCTCTCCTTGTGAATTTGTGAGAAGAGGTGTTTGAGGTGTTGCGTGAAAAAATGATGATGATGGATCATGATGGAAGGTGAGAGGAACATTTTTGTGTAGTGGGTTTGAGGGTATGTTTTGTTCCAAGGTGGTGTTTGCATCCAAGTTTTGATTGTTAACAAGGGGATGTGCTTGAAGTGCATTGAGGAATGCATTTCCCTTGTTAACGTTGGGTTGGGTTGGAGCAAAAGATGTCATGATTTGTGAAATGTTTTGCGTGATGTTTTGAGATGGGGGTGTCGATGAAATGGGAATGGTGGATGAAATTGATGGAAAATATGTCTCCGCTATAGTACTCGCATCAAAATCCGAAGGTAACTTGGCACCTTATTTTGCTAGCTTAAGCATGTATAACAAAGGGTTGAGCCTCATCATGATGTTGATGATTTTATGGTTATTCGGATTTTGGAGAAATTTAGTCATTTCTTCGTGAGACATTCCAAAGGTAAGATCCTCTCCTTGGTTTTCTTCTTGCAGATTTTGTGATGATGAGAGGGTCAAAGGATTACTTGATTCGGTGGGATTCATTTTTGCGCTCGTTTGGCTAAGATTGCTTGAAGCGGGTGTTTCTTTGTTGGATTCCATACTCTTCTTGTATTGAGATCTAGTTAGAACCATAAAACAAGGATCAATTTTCGAGAATATGGGAGATGAATCTCTTGATTCTTTGGATCGATCTTTATTTTATGCCCAAAGGTGAAAGTTTTAGGATGTCTTTAGGATCAAAGGTGATGATGATATGATGATGATGTCAAGGATGAATGATGCAGATGTTTTGGCTTTTGAGAAATCTTGATTGAGATACTAGGCTTTTAGGACTTGCAGATTTTGATTTTGATTAGATTTTAGATTTTTTCCTTGATTTTGGTTTTAATTTGTTTTTGGTTTTGAACAAAAAGACCCTAAGATGTTGGATGATGATCTAAGGGATAGCTTTGTTCAAATGATGATGATTTGAATATGTGTGGGGAGAAGGATGCTTCTACCCACACCTATTCAAACAAGATGATAGCTTTGCTAATTATATGAAGAAGGATTCATCTACATATACTAAGCTAGGCAAGATGATTTTTGACAACTTTGACTAAGCATATTCAAAAGGATGCATCTACACATACCTAGCCAAAAGTGATTTTGATAATGTTTTCAAGGATTTAGTCTCAATGATTTGGATGATTTTGATTTTTCCACAAAGCCTAGCACTTAAGGATGATTTCAAGATTTTCCAAAAGGTGATGATGAGATGATTTTGTTTTTATGTTTTGGGGGATGGATGAAAATATTTTGATTTGTTTTGATCCCTAGATGAACCTAAAAAGGACACTTTGTTTGCCTAGACCTAGGTATTGAAGAGCATGCAAATTCTTCCTAAATGCCTTTGAAACCAAGAAATGATTTCTTTTGAACATTCATTTTCAGATTTCCAACAAAATGATTTTTTTCTTTGGGATTGTGAGTCTTCAACACATATGAAAGTTTATTTTGCTTAGCTTTGCTTAATGTCTTTATTTTACCAAAAACACTTTCTTTGATTAAGTTTTCAAACTAAGATGTCCAATGTCTTAATTTCTCCAAACCCCACAAGATATGTTATTTGGAAATTTAATGAACTTAAGGCAAGGGTTTTCCTATTGTTTACTAAAGGAGACAAATTGAGATATAATCCAATGTTTAGAAACCTCTAAGCATGTGAATCCCAAGGGAAAGCAATAACATATAGATTGAGTCAATGGTATTTGTTTCCAAAAGGGTTTGAAATTTGGATGATGTTAAGTGTTTGTTTTTTATTTGCTTTCGATCAAGCAATGCATTTTGTAACCCAAGAACAAGTACAATCCTATGGATGTGTAAGACAATATTTGTTGGATTCCCACTTGGACAAGTCTAGCTACACTTATCTCTAGAAAATGGTTAGATGCTTGACCCCACTGGCTCCCGTCCATGGCTCATTAATGTCAATCGGGGCAGCCAAGAATCAACACCCATGAAACTCCCATGGCATGTTTTCCATTTCTACTAGAAGATCGTAAAAGTGTGGGGTGGCTTCAGAATGACCGTTCTTGCACCAACAAGTAGGTTAAAGGATTTTAGAAAATTCTAGCACATGGGTTTTAATAAGAACTTTCCATTTGTGGAGATTGACCCATATGACAAGAGTCCTCTTTCAGATCCATCTTGTCGGAATCAACCGCGTGATATTGGCATTTCTTCCAATATCCACATTTATATCCCAACTAGAAATACTCTTGGCTTTAGAGTGTTACCAGTTGAGTTGTTCCCTTGGGTCAGTACTTTTTCCCCAAGGCAGGCCCTCTAGGATAAACAAAAGCGAATGAAGAACACTATTCATAACTTGATCAATCCTTGTTGGTAACAAGAAGAGAGAATATACACAACAATGCCCCCACTCACAGTCACACAAGATGTTCAATTTTAAACCCAAATCGGATTGTGGAGGTGATTGCTTTGTCTCACCCTAAAGTCATGAAAAAGGCCTTTTGATTCTCAAGATCGCTATAAAGTGCGAGAGAAGCGCATACATCCTTTTTCAATGGCTTTAGTTTAAGTAAGCCATCACAAAAAAAAAGTTACACTTGTTCTTTTTAAATCCACAAATTAAAATGTGAGTTCATTTTAGAGCACCAAACCATAAGTGTAAGACATTTTGTTCAATTTTTTAATCCAAGAAACAAAATCTAGTGAGTTGTGATCCTAAGGTTTATTTTAGCCTTTGCAAGAAATAAACAAAAAGATTCTTTTTAAATCCAAAGGAAGATTAGTGTCCTAAGAAAGAAGAGATAAAAAATTCTTAAAGAAGTCTTAAACAAACACTAAAGTGTTTAAAAACACTTTGATTGGATGAAATATCATCATCATGCTCCTTCTTCCCTTGCTTTCGATTTCCAACCTACAAGTTAGATAAACTAGTTAGATTCTAGAAAATATAGATGTTAAAAACTAGAAAATAGAATATAAATTAATCATAAATCAAAAGCACGTGCTAAAAATCAAATTCTCCCTTTTTACTATCTCCCAGCATCGCAACTTGCAATGGTGTCGTAGTTTGTCTTCTCAGTGGTTCCCTCACAGCGCTGCTTACCAGTCAACGATGCTTTTTGTTGGGATAGAGAGCTCAACTGCGTCACAATTTTCACCCAGTGTCACGGTTTCCTTCCAGCGTCGTTTTTAAAAATTCAAAAAGTCCTACAAGTCAACGAGTCCAGTGGCAGAGTTTAGAATTCAAATATTTTGGCAGGACGAGTCCAACGACGTAGTTTGTGTTTTAAGTTGTGCCATATAGTGACGTTGATGAGCTTGCGGTACCAATATAGCGATGATGAGCTCCCAACATTGGAATTTTCTGTGTGTGAATGAAAACATGGAATTTTTGAAAAAAAATGATTGAAAGTGAGATGCAGCCCTCCTTCTAGTGCCAAATGTGCGAACGCCAACCTAGGTACCTGTAAAACAAAGAGAATAAACACCTCAAGTTAGATATTGCAATCCTAAACAAGGACTCCCCATGAAATCCATTTACAACCTTAAAGTAGGAAAGAAAATAACAAAGATCAAATCCTAATTAGATGTGCAAACTCATGATCCCATGGGGGAATTGGTGCCAATTTGATGTGAAAATTGGCCCTTTCCCAATTCCTATGATGCAAGCTTCGAATGTTGAAGAGATTGATCCACTTTGTTGGAGAAATGGTGAGTACTCCAAGCCCAAATCTGCAAAAAGCCTAGCTAAGAATTCAATGATGGATGGAAATGGCTAAATATTTTAGCATAATAACTTTGCAATGTTTGTGGATGATGAAATGAGGATATGAGCTCTTTATTTATAGAATTTTAAGATGGATTAATGTCCAAATTTGAGCAATGTGGGACTAACATTCATCCAATGATATGATGCCACTTGTCAAGCTATGAATGGATGAAGGATGTGCAAGATTTGGGGTTTGTGCCAATAATGTAAAATATTTGAAATTAAATTTGTTGAATGACATGCAAGAGGCAAGGGAAGATGCAATAAAATGCCACTTGCCTAAGGAAAGGACATGTGTAAGATGAATTTATTGCCTTGTTGGATGTACATGTTGACTTGAAATTTTGGAATTCAAATTGAGAGAATATTCCAAAGATTCCTTTAGAGGGGAAAATAGAGATTTAATAAATGAATTAAATCTATTTTCATGTGCAAACTCTGCATTACTCCAAAGGATGACATAGATGAGATTAAATTAATCAAGGGTACCACCTAATAAGAGGCTAGATGATGACCCATTTTGATCTCCAAATTTCTATGGATCTATTTAAGTCAAATAGAGAGGAATATGACAAGAGACACTAAATAAGGATTTTATTTATTTACCAAAAGAGATGTATGCTAGATTAAATCAAGGCTGTACCTCTATTTAATTCTAATGGATAGATTCTTAGAGATTTAATCAAATAAAATTGATTATTTAATTAAATAGGATAATGCTAGATCGCATGAATTGATTTAATTAACAAAAGAGATTGACCTGATTAGATAAAATGATTTATTTATTCAAGAGTGAAATATTGATGAATTTAATCAGATAGGGGGATTTGATTAAATGGTTAGACCGAGGGATGATTAAGGAAGAAATGATGTTAGTAAGTCAGGATCAGATGCACGATGTCAATTGGTACATTTTACGTGTCTACACGAATAAAATTGGTTGTTCACCGATAATATCAACTATGTGGAGCATGAGATAACTACAACACAATCCATAGTAAAATATAGTCATTAATTTGGAATTTGTAGCAAGCTCTAGGAAAAGACAAACAATTATTGAACTACACAAATAAGTACAACTTAGATCAGTGCCATATATCCATTGCAGGAGTCAAATTCATAAGCATCTAAAGGTTTATGAAAGATTTAATAAATAACATATAACTTATAAGATCCCTGACAATATTGCATTATATAATTTCATCAGATGCATTCTCACCCAATACTACTTATCAAATCCTTATACAAAACATTTCCGCCTATAATCCCATTCAAGTATTTAAATTAATTCCTTGAATTAAAGCTAAAATAAGGATTATACACACCACAACAGTGAGATGAATGAAACAACCCTTAGTCATCTTATTCAAAATTTGGATAATCCATGTACAGTGGAGAGACATGAGTTTGAATTTATCATTTCAACTCAAATGATAGTACTGTTATACAACATTAAATCCCCATGAATTCAAAACCGATTACAAAATAACTTAGAACCTAAATTGTATTTCTCTCTAAAACCATCAGACTTTACAATTTGCTCTACAACTTCACCTAGATTCGACCAAAATTATCTAACTTGCTAACCCGTACTTCTTGCCTTGAAATCCTTCTTATAGAAAATGAAGGAGCAAACAAGCATCAGGCTAGAAAGTACACATGTCACCAGCCAAATGAAGCATCTAGTGATATTCCAAAAATCGTTACAATAGCCATCACCCTAGAGAATATTCTCATTCATCATGTTAGCTAAGGAAAATTGAGGCAACAACAAAAAACCACAGGAAACCCATGCCGAGACCGCTATCAAAGCAAAATCGGAGGCCGTTGTAACTGCAACATTTGATTTACCACCCGTTAGTAATTCATTCTTTTATTCCTCCTCAGTCAAATATTTTTTTACCCACCTATGATATTCTTCATTAGTCGTCTAGTCAAAATTAATAACCTCATTCACCTTGTCATTATAAGGTGCGTATTTTACTGCTACCTGATTTGCATCTCTTTCAAAAGATTCCAAAAATGAGCTAGTACTAATGATTTTATCCATACAACTCACCAAAAAGTCATAATCTGAGTCATCACAAATTAAATTAATTTGATCATTGATGACCTCACCTGTCTGACCCTGCCACTACTGGAATGACTTGATTTTCCCCTACTCATCAATTATATCAGGTAACAATGTGTTACCCCAATCATTTAAATTTTTCACCAACTCCCTAATCTTCCTACTCAAGCCATCTGGTAAGGTCTGAAAACCTTGCAATGATTTTACTAATACATGAGTAGGATTTAATGATTGGGACCTATTGTTTGTATCAAACCTTGAGGCCTTATACATGACATCTAGATCACTGGCCCTAGGGATCCAATGTTCAATCAATGGTATCACTACCTCTTGATCTCGATCAATATTCTTTATTGCATCTAATAGCAAAAAATATAAAGAATGTATATATAGCAATTTATTATCAAAATTTTCATTCAAATGCCTTAAAATAGTAGTAACAATCTCTTTTTGCTTTGAAATAGATCCCTCCTCACTTACCCTCAAAGATTCCTGTAACTCATCAATTCTTTGCAAGAGATGCTTCTTTGTAGGATCAATAGAGCACTCTGTTTCTTCATCAATTTCCTCTAAAGAAGGGGTGAAGGTAGGATTCTGACTGGAAGACCCTAGTGTGGAAACAATTGGAGAAGTAAGAGGCACTGACCCTGCTGTGGAAGGTAATGTACTAGTCCCTGGAGCACTTGAGGTCTCCCCAATCTATCTATACCTAAACCTTTCCACCTTAGTTTGCAACTCAACATTCCTCTGTTGCATCTTGTTGTATTCTTCAATCAAAAGGTTATACTTCTCCATTAGGCTTTTCTTTTCATCCTCCTCCCTTTCAGCAGTCTTTTGGGCCAATTTTGCCACATTCATATTTAAACTAGTGGCCTTGGTGGTTGAGGTCTCTGAAGCTCTCTTTATTATTAATCCCCCTCTGAAATTGGGATTAATGTTTGTAATATTTGGCTTTCTCTCTTGTGGGGCCAATGCCCAGATTGCCAAGGTTTCATACTCTTCACTGAAAGAAGAATCTTGAAGTGTTGCCTTGACTTCTTCTTCATATTCTTGCAAGGGATACTTGGACTTCATAATAGCATTAAAGGCCACTGCATTTGCAATGTCCCATTAAGGAAGAATCAATACACTAGCCTGACTCACCAATTTTTTTACCTTCCTCAGGAGTGATGTTCTTAAATTCTTCCATTAATTCAACTTTCACTTCCTCATCATTCTCCTGGTCTAACCTGTCAGGTCTTAGTTCTCTTCCCTCCTTACATTTATTTTGATATTCTTCAAACTTCATCCTCCATACCAATTGCAAGAATACATGAGTCTTTACAAATGAATTGTTGTCTAGAAACTCCTTACATGCTTCCATTCTTGCATCTTGTACACTTTTTCCTTTCATATCTAAATAAGATAAAACCAATTCTGTTGGCCTAGAAGGGGAAGGCATACCGACCTGCATGTCCTGATCAGTAACAATAATTTCATCCATCAAAATCTCTTGTGGTTGATCAGTTCTTTTCCTTTTAGGGCTTGGCTCAGATAGTGGTGATGGGGGACTATCTTCTAGTGATGACTCTAAATCAATGATCTTAATTTCCCTAGGAACTTTGAATTTTGGACCTGGTTGTGAAGGAAACTTCATAATTTTCTTCCCCTTTCTATCCACTTCTTCCTCATCACTGTTGCTATCCTTTTTTCTCCTGTAAATGGGCCACTTTTTTGTAGGTTGGTATGCTGGCCTTGTTTCAAATGGTCTAGCACCTTGTTCTTGTACACCCAGACTTAGCTCTAAGTTTATTTTTTTGGTTCTCAAAGTGCCCATAATCTCTTTGAAGTTCTCCATCAGAAAATCAATTTTCTTGTGGTGGGGACTGAAATCCAACAGTGGATCATATTTTGGATCCATTTTGTGCACAATATTTAATAGCTTATCATAAGATATCCATTTCTCCTTGTTCAAATCCTACTTATTTAGGTTGAACTCATTTCTGATCAGGTCCTCAAGAAAGTTGAACTCATGCAAAAACTTTCCAACCTTTATTCTTTGTCTAAAAAGGGTAAAAAAACCCTCAGGATCATGCTGCCACTTTGGACCACATCTCAAATGAAAATCCTTAAAGAATTTCTCAAAGTGCACCCAACCTCCTTTTAAAAAGGAAAAATCAGATACCACTGTATAATCAGGGAAAAATGTTCCCTTACCCCTCCTTGTGAGGTTATCCTCATGGATGCGACCTATCTGCCACATAACTTTTGTAAACCCCACTCTTGGTGGCACATTCTATGGCAGTATATGAGGGCCTCCTTGAAAACCGTATACCCTCAAAACAATCTTGACTGGGTATGGGATAATGTCACCCCAGTTATGGCTGACATTTAATTTTGGCTTCCTCCCCTTTGGCCTGAGGAAATCATGTAATTCCTCAGAAATCCTAGGTACACTCACCATCAATCTAGCCCTCAATTTGGAAGCAAAACAATTTTCAAATTACACATAACTAGTGCTTTCCTTATTACAAGATAAATCTATAGCCCATATCTATATTGGCAATCTTTCTCCATCAACTGATTGCCTTAAGTTCATCTTCTCAGAGAAGAAGTTAGCATTCTTGAATAAAAACATATGCATTAGCATAGAATACCAAAAGAATTGAGTGTCGGTATCATTTTTTTGTAGCTTTGACAGCCCTTCATGTATCCTTTCAGCCAAGAAAGAAGCAAAGTCATATGTGATAGAGAAGTTAGGGTGTTGTATTTGTACCCCCATGAACATGTATGCAATGGGCATCACCGCACTAGGACTGAAATCCAAAATCTAACACAATGAATAAAAAGTGGCCAGGAAATGATTTGCAAACCAATTTAATCTGAAAGGTTCCTTGTCACTGGGGCTGATATGAAATCTTGAACCTCCTGCCCTAGCCATATGAGGTGGAGTCAATTTAGCTCTGAAAAGAGACTTCAACTTTGCATATTCCTGCTTCATTTCCTCAAGGTTGATAGGCACCAAGTTGTCACTCGGCTCACTCAAGTCAAAAATCTATTGAATATCATCTCTGTTAATGCTTAACAAAACCTTTCCATCATTATCCCTAATTACCCGTGTGATAGGGTCATATCTTGCAGCTACTACCCTAAGTAGGTTTACATCAGGGAAAACATTCGGTACCACCAGCTTCCCCATATCATACGTCCATCCATTTGAAAAAGGGTGAGGAAAATTCCTATGTCCATACCACAATCTGAACATTTCCAAACCTGTGAGAGGAACCCTAACACTGGCTATGTTGGAACATTTGTATACTAACCCCTCCCCCAGGATTTTCCATCGCAACAAAACCAATCCCTTCTTTCTATCATTCGTTGACAAGGGCAATTGATCCAGGAAATCATCATACAAGTTTCTTTTTAAATATTCAATGTGGCCAGAATGTTGCTTGGGTGGTGCCATCTCGAACAAACTAGGGCTTCTTATAATTTCACACTTCAAATAGCTAGGACTAACTAGAGATATGAAATTACAGAACAAAATATTGCAAATTCTCACTATTTAAATAAACTATATCCCTAAAATGTTTATCAAGAAGCCCTATGATAAGTACAACAAACATTTTCCTTAATTCAAGCACAAAGTGACCGAGAAACACAAAAATTAACTCACAACTCTTTTCCCAGAAATCCCAAACTCTGGTTGCCAGGATTCACAACCTTGCTCTCGGCTCTGAAATTGCTTTGCAAAATACCTAAATGCTTTGTGACACACATAAAGTAGGAGAATTTATTTTATTTCGATCAAATTGTACCAGTAAATGTCTCATCCGCTATTAAAGCTCACTCGCGTCCTGCACAAATGACACCAACCATATTTGATGCAGATTTAAATTCGAGCCATTGATCCTTCATTTTAATCAAATTATTGATGGCTACCTTCAGAATAGGCTGACACAATTGCCAACATGGCCATAAGGGGCCCACCATACCATACACTGGGAAGGAAGTCCACGTGATGGTTTCCCGCGATATCGTAATCGGTAAAAGTCCTGCAACTTCAGATCATGCGATGGCGGGAAACCGTAGATCTTGAGCATCAATGATCTCGTTCCTTCAACACAGTCATCAGCCCTATCATTAACCCTCGAGCAGATTTTCCATCAATATTATAACACATCCGACAATTTGAATCACGTGCATCTTAAGATCACTTTAGTAACTCGCCTTTTAATGTATTTAAGGCTAGATTAATGTTTTATGGTATTTCCTTTATTCTTTCAGCTTCATCAGATGAGACACATGGTGGCCGCCCATGATATTGTGATCGAACAAAGAACTATGGTGGGGCCATTGTGGGATGGTGGGGAACAAACAAGATCAAACGGTAGTTGATTAGCGGTCACGCAATTTCATCCCCCAGAAGGACACATGGCGCCCACCCGCGATATTGCAATCGGTAAAAATCCTGCAACTTCCGATCACACGATGATAGGAAATCATTGATATCCAAAGGAAATTTGATCAACAGTAGTGCGAATTGAAGCCCTTTTTTAAAATAAAACATTCATTAAAAAGGACGAGGGAACATCACTAGGCCAATGGTAAACAACGACATAAATTGTTTTTTAAAAGATGAAACACGGGTCCAACTGAGACTTAGGAAATAAAACCTTGCGGAGGAGATAAAGTATTAAAACCAAAGGGACTCAGCCTAGACGAACTGATATGACGTAAGTTGTTTTAAAACCCCATCAAAAGTAATAGCAAAATAGAACCTAGCCAAAGTGTGAAATAAACATTAGAGTTTTACATGAAGACAATGCTAAAACCCCAACCCTTAGAAAACTCGAACACCATGAAAGACTAGAGACATAAGGCAAGGCATGAGTGAAAAACAAGGAGCAAAATACTGAAGTTCCATTAGTGGCTCCAGTTTGGGATGATCATTCCACTGGAATGAAGTGAGAATCCAAAATTTTAGGTAGAGCAAACCAAGATGCAGAGATGAACAAAAAGGGACTGTTAAAAAAAAACAACCCCAACTATGTACAAAATATATACAAAATATACAAACCTAAACTACTATTCATGGAAAAGAATACTTCAAGTGAAGTATAACTTCAAGAACTATCCATGAATTGGCAGTTCCAGAAGATCTCCTGTCATATCTTGGAGAAATTTCTCAAGGATCTTATATGTTATGTGTTAAATCTGTCATAAACCCTTAGATGTTTATGAATTTGACTCCCTCAATGGATATATGGCACTAATGTAAGTTGTACTAATTTGTATGGTTCAGTATTTTGTTTGTCTTAACCTAGCGCTTGCTACAAATTGCAAATCAATGACTATTTTACACTGTGGAATGTGTTGTAGTTATCTCCTGCTCCAAATAGTTGATATTACTGATGAAAAGC
>VDFB02281492.1:421147317-421169035 GCA_007258455.2 Sequoia sempervirens | reverse complement strand
CAGAAGATGAAAACAACAATTGCTTGAATCTAACAGAAGAACTGGCACATGGTATGCATTAAATAAGAAATTGAAATTGAAATTATTGTTAATATCCACATATATCTAGAAAAGATAATAGGATGACAATAAAGTCCATTATGATAGGTTAAGAGATAGATCCTATAGGACTGAGAATAAAGTCCATTATGATAGGTTAAGAGGAGATCCAAAAGCACTTCTAATAAAAAATAAAAACAAAACCAAATATATATATATACAATAAAAATTTAAAACTGGTGCCAGGGAAAGAAATATGGGTCAATAGGTTGTTCGTTTGTCCATTTATTTTGATAACTTCTATGTTCTGTCCTCTAGTTTGAAAGTGTCTTTCTTTTAATGAGGTCGCACATTAAAGGAATTATTAAATACATGCTTTGAGGCACTAAAAGGTTAGAATGAAGAGGACGATGTTAGCAGGTTTGTCCCTTTATTTCCCCTTACTAATGTCTAAACATACAAGCTTCTGTCACCTCTGATCTTTGATAAAACATAAATCTATACTGTCAAACTAACATAAATCTATACTATCAAATTGTGAATGTGCAGATGAAGTTCGATAAATCCACATATTCTCTTTTTCAGTTTTCATTTCTGAAAGCAGCAGGTCGTATGTTCAAAACACCTTCTTTTACCAGTTAAAAAAAAGGAACTTCTTAATCTTTAAGCAGAGCAACCTCTCCCTAACTATTATGGTGGGAAATCTTAGGGCCGCTGACGTGGAAATCCATGCATTGTCATAAATTTATTTAGGGCTTTTAAACAGAAACCAGTCCTACAATGATTTCTCCTCTTGCAGAGTCTCATTTTCATTCATGATATTGGAGCTGGATCAGAAGGGTTCTTATCAACCAAACGTTCTTTGAACTTTGAAACGGGTTGTATACAGCAAAGGCTCATTTCTTGGGGATATTGGACATAAATTTCTGGGTTCTTATTTTCACGCAGAAGCTGGCAAAATCACTTGTCTTATCACCCAATTAAATTTCTGGGTTCATATTTTCACGCAGAAGCTGGCAAAATCACATTTCGTATCACCCAATTAAATTTCTGGGTTCTAATTTTAATGCAGAAGCTGGCAAAATCTCCATTGAAAACGCCCAATTAATTTAGTAGTTTTGTTACTCATAATTGATAAGAGACGCGCAGTAGCGCCAAATTGAATGTACTTTTTCTTTTCTTCTCAAGAATGGATCTAGAACTCAATGAGTACTGATAGCTTATTAATTCAAAGTGAAGCATTTTAGCGATTTACGCGAGCAAAGGAAAATTAATCTTTTTAACAGCAACTTTCTTTCGGACAGTGGATCGTAAATAAGCTGCTGAAAGATTTAGCGAAACTTTAACAAATAAAAAGAAAATGTGCACCTGGAGAACACGGGGAAGTAGCCTCTTCTGTATCCAACCTTTGCCTTTGCCAAAGAGTAGAGAAGAGAAGGGAATTAAAGAACACGCCACTTCAAATCTAGTGTAAATGCTGATATGAACTCTACTGTTCTTGATGATTTTGAGAAAATGAAGGGGTTTCTTTCTGCACCAGATAAATCCTTTGAAATGGTGGAGTTAGAGACAAACAATTTGACTGGACGTTTTAACTGGACAGTTAAAACTCATTCAAAGATTCCATCAACCATCGCCTTAATTGGGTTTACCACATGGACAGTGTTCTGGGAACGTGGAAAGGGTAGTTTCCGGTCTCAACACAATACATCAAATAATTTATGATTTTCCTTGCCAATCTCTTTGATAAAAAATCTCTCTTCTCCCTATAATTGTTACTGTCTGTTATGGTGATATTGTAGAAGCCTTCAGCAACCATTTCAGTCTCCACAACGAAAGTGTTCAGATTCATTTTGATTTCTTCACGGTCAAGCAAATCACCATCATTTGATAGAGGAGCAGTTGTGGCATCCAAAGGAATCTCACAACCTCTCACAACCATAAACTTATCTATTGTTTTATAGTAAGATTTTTTCATGGAATCATCACAGTACATGAATGAATCACTGCCTGTGTTCAAAAGCTCATGTATGAATACTCTGTATTTGACATTAAGCCTTCCCAAGAAAATCTTTGTGTATTTGAAAGTAACAGCCTTACAAACTTGCCAAACAAAATTGAAATAACATGAGAAAATGTCCATCAACACCAAAATTGCACTCACCAATGTGGACAGCTGATCAAATCCTTTAGCCTGCAATGCCAAGGGAAGAATTGACAGAATTCTCATAAAGTTATCATTCAAGAGCTCAGAGCTGGTGTTATCAACAATACAATACTCCTCACAGGTCTTCATAGTTCCTCCTGTTAGAACATACTTCAACATGGCTTCTGGCTTCACACCTTTAACAAGATGGTACTTTCCCATCAAAATAATGTCCTCAGTAACTAGTTGGTAATTCTTTGCAAAATGAAGGAACTTGAGAGGTTTCCCTGTATCAAAAGAGGCGCAAAATCGATAATCTTTCTTGTTTATTTGAAACCTCATGTCATAATTATTTTCGATGGAGAATGAGTGGGACTTCTTCTCGTCTTCATTGTCATAATCCAGCCAATCACCACCTGTCTCTCTGCTCTGAACGTCCAACAGCAGATACTTTCTGGGCCTAAACCAAGTACGGTCATAGCCATGCCACAGCAAGCTCACTGTGATAAATGGTTTGCGAAAGAACTTGGCATTCCTCAGAAAAGTCCAGATACTGTAGGCAGCTTGCAGCCAAAGAACCCAAGCTGGAACCACAAACGACATTTTTCTGCAACACAAACTATCTCAGCAAACAACCCTCGTGATTTCTTTCTTTCTTGTGAAGACACTGAACAATCATATGTTCAGATGGGCTTTATCCTTCCATAACAAAAATGTAATTCTCGCGCCGTCGCTTTACTTTCCTGCTGTCTTGGAATATAATTGTACTGCAGCCGTCCAACAGAAGAATCTCGGGTCCACTGAAGAACCAACGAATGTTTAAATTAATAAACAAAATGTATCCCATTTGACCCAGATATTAAAAGAGAGGTCCCACCATATTTTGCTACTTTTCTCATATTTAAGAGGCAGAAAAAATAAATGGGGTGGGGGAGACGGACCACTAGTTGGAGGGTCTAGTTATTTTTTATGATGGTTGTCCTTGTACATGTGATTATTAGAAAAAACTAGCAATCATATTTTGGTGTGCAATGGGTATACCGAAGAGGTGTAGAAGGTATATTAAGATAAAAGATTGGTTTGTTTTGTGTATACATTTGTGTAGTATATAAGATCAATTGATAGGTCATTTAGAAAATGATTTTGTTAATTTATTATGATTATTATAATTATATAGTAATATGATTATATAAAAAAATTAAAAGTAAAAAAATATTTCTTTAATAAGAAAATTGTTAACGAATAAAATATTGTTTATATGGTACTATTTGAATTCTCTATCTTCATAGCTAGATTATTACATTTCATAGATATAAATCTCATAGTTAAAAGAATTAACTTGACAACAATATTTCATATAGAAAGCCATATCCCAGAATAATTATATATAGTAGCTATAGCAAAACTTTTTATAATGTATTTTTGTATACATATATTTTTTGAAGAATAAATTCTACGCATTGTGGCATACTTCAAAAAGCTTATAGGTAGACATTAGATGATGTGAAATAGCTTAGAGGTTCTATGGTGCGGCCTAATTTGAATTCAATGCACAATAGCACAGAGGAGGAGCAAAATTAACACCATGAATGACAATCAGCTGGCCAAAGATTCCTTAAACCTGTGCTTATGGTGTAAGTTTTTCCAACAAGAACAGTCTATGTGGAAAGGGTATAGAAATAGATTGTGATTAGCTACATTAAACCAATAAAAATAAAAATGAAGGAAGTAGTTGATCAAAAGTTTAGACTAACAACAAACATCACCTTCAACATCCATCAACCAAGCATCATTGCTAGAAAGAAGGACAATACATCTAAAATAACCATTGCTTCAGCTATTTATTTCCTCTGAAGATAGGGTAGAGACACTTTGCATCTAAACAAATCAAGTCAGCAAATCAAAAGCATTAGAGTAAGAAGCCACATTAGATGATACTCTAGATCTATGGTAGGAATCTTCAGAGTGTGCCAGTCAAACAATAGTACAATAGTTTCTTCACTGCTCAACTTGTTGTTAGTCTAGTAGTTATGTACTTCAGTTTTGGCTTCAAATGAACTTAGTTTAGCCTGTAGATCAACTAAGGTTGTTCTGAGCTAAATTAGAAACATAATAGATAGTAGCTGATAAGTTCTAAGATAAAAAGTCAAATCCAAGATTTTGAATTTTGTGCTTTATGGTAAAAGGAAAATATGCTTTCATTACTTTTTCGTGTAAAGTTTCCAAAAATTGGTATTGAAATGGCTTTGTAATATTTGCATACCTATAGGAAAATTGTAACTAATCAATTGAGGGAGTTTGTAACTAAGTATGCAATAAGGGTTTTTGAAGTTGGAAGCTGAAAAAATGTAGCTAATAAAATAGAAGTAACTAACTTGTAGGTGTTTTTGGTATTAGTGTTTGTTCAAGAGGTTGAATTTGACAATGCCAATAAGTGTGCTTCCTTTTGCTTTCGACAAGCTACATATGGGTTTTGTTGCATACATGCTTATCGTTCAAATGTGAAGCCTAGTTTGATGTGCAGGCTTGCAAGCTCACACTCTAGAAATAGTTGTGAATGTTAGGCCTTGTCAGACCACATTGTCGATGTCAATTGTTTCCTTTTCAAGTGTTAGGCCTTGTGATTTGTGTATTGTTAAGGCCCATGCCATTTTGAGTGCGATTTGATGATGTGGACCATGACTCAAAGGGGAAATAGGGAAATTGTTTGGATTATTGTGGTCCCAAATAGGGCTAATATAATTGTTGAATTGAACAAAAACAAACAATGGAAGTGAATATGGATTCTTAGCATCCTTGTAGACTATTTCTTTGACTTGCCCAAGTGGACCATTCACAAGGCCTATTTCCACCCATAAATTTGAACATAACATTACCTTTTGTTGAACACATAAAAGAAGCTTAGATTGAAGTTGTTCTATGTCTGGATTTGAACTTGGTGGTCCACTTGTTGGCAGATGATCAGCGCTCCCCTCAGAATTCGTGACATGGACTAACCGCCTCTCATGGATCCGTTAACTCTGGCAGTTGTATCGGGCATTAACAGGTCGATCTTTTGGTGCAATGACAATTGTGAGCCAACAATTGGTATCAGAGCCATAGGTGTCAGGTTTGAATCCCCTCGAGTAATGCTAAAGGGGAGTTTGTTGGCAGATAGTTAGCGCTCCCCTCAAGATTCGTGACAAGATTCGTGACATGGACTAACTGCCTCTCGTGGATTTGTTAACTTTGACAGTTGTATTGGGCATTAACAAGTCGATCTTTTGGTGCAATGAGAACTGTGAGCCAACACCCCTAAGTTGCTTTGCAATTGACAATGTAACAGGTGTTGCCAAAGACAATAACATTTGTTGATTATGTAGCAATCCCATTTCATTTGTTGCAAAGAGATGTATTGAGGATAAGAAACCAAAATGCTTTGTAGAGGTCAATGCTGAACTGGAGTGTGACATTAGAACTTGCTAATCTTCAATTGTAGGTTTTGCATTTTGCAAATTGGAGAGGAGAGAACGAAATGAAATCTGTGCAAGATCTTCACCAATTTGACGAAATGTTGTTTTTAGTGTGATAAATTTTATGAAGTTGCACCACAAAGTGCCTCCATATGATGTCGAGGCATACATAGGGATTTCCTTGATTGATGGAAGTTGTTCAAGATCACCAAAGAGCATGATCAAGTAGCCTCCAAATGGTATTTGGTTATTGTTGGGGAATGCTTCACATAACCTCATGTTAATGCATTGAAGCAACTTGGGTCCAATGAAGCTCATTTCATCTATTAGTATATACTAAATAAAGTACATTTTTCTTGGAAGCTTTCTAATGTTTGTCCTTGTAGGTGATCCACTTTGATAGGTATTCGAACGACAGAGTAGATTATCAATGCTTCTATGTCGAATACTACTACACATGTAGGTGCAAGAAGTAGTAATGGTGATTGGCCATTTTGGGCTGAGATCGTAAGTATATTTTTTATTGCTTTTATCAGGTATGATTTATGTGTTCCAGTGGTTCCTTGAACAATTAATTTTAGAGGTTCAGGTTGGCCAATATCAACATTTAGGTGTGACAAAACTATATCGAATGAATTTTTTTATTGGACATATAGCTCATGTTGGGTAGAGAAAGTGGTAAGATGGTGGACTTGAAATATTGGATGGTTGGATTCTATGAATGTAGTTGCAAAGACTTGTTGGTGTGGATTGAACTGGGAAGATCCCCAATCATGGTGCAAGTCAATGTCACGGTGACCAAGCACGTCTAGTTCATCAAAGTGGAGGGGAAGGATTGGGTATAGGTGAGACAATAGTTTCCATTTAGATGGGTTGTTATCTTGCATTATATCTTCTTGATCGAAAGAGGTGTTGGAATCAATATCTTGAAGAGATTTTGTTGATGTGCATAGCACATGCCAAGGATGATAATTGCATGCAAAATTATCCCATTATTCTATAATTTGAGCGGATGATGAACCAAAATCATTGTGAATGTTGTGAAATGGCTTGTATAGTAGTAGTTCACTCCAAAAAAATGCTTCAAAGTTTTTGTCAATTTTTGTAGGGATGGTTATGAAGTGTGGGGAGACGCACACAATGGAATCTATAGAGCACTCTTTCCATTTCCTATGCTTTTGAGATGGTTTGAAAGTCCATTTTTTATTCTCTTCAATAAGTGACATGGACTCTAGATTTATTGTTTGAGCCATGTAGGCATCAATGTAGTTTTGGGATGTGGTGGTTGTTTTAGAGGAGACTGAAACATGTTGGAAATTTTTTTGGCTAACATTTAAAGAAACAAATATGCTACTTGATAGGGAGAGGGGGAGTTTAAGCAGGAGGTGACAATTTGCTTGGGCTCCAATGTCACGATCCACTAGTGTTTTAGCAAGAATTTTACAAAAATCTATGGGGATTGGCTTATCAGACTCAATATAGGTTGAAATACGAGAAAGTATGTCATGTTATGTTTCTGATTTTCTTTTAGATTTTATTGCATATTTTGCAATGTATATTACGGACACCATGGATAGAGAGAATAGGCTAGCAATCTACATTGGCCCTCCAGATAGAGAGTATAGAAGGGTTGTGTAGGCTTAAGCGATCATCATTGCGATATGGGGTGAATGTTGGTGGGCCATGCTCATCTATTGCAAGGTTTGATTGATCTTGCATGTACTCCAAGGGGATTTATATACATTAAAGGTTTGGGCCTTTTCTCTTGAGGCATGTTTGTAAGGTACACTTTGTATGACATTGTACACAATTTACCAATTCAATGTAGTCAATTAAAGGGTCTAAGGGCCTAATCAATCTTGTGCCCATTAAACATGGATCATCTAGAAGATTTTGGTGCATTGTTTGGTTTCTTAAAGGAAGGGGTTTGTGATTCCATGTAGAGAAATATCTATTAATATATTCAACTACATTTTGTACTAATTGGAGGTTATTCCATTATATTTTCTCGATAACGAGTGCTTCTTTTAGCCAAAGGAAACCATGGATATGTGCAAAACCCCTTTTTTTCGATTCATACCTTGTGGAAGTGCTTTTTAGGAATTATTTAGAAGGTATGTAATGTAAATGGATGAAATTATGAAGACTTTACCTATACTAGTAGTTTCTTGCTCCAAGTAGTTTTTCCAAGACCTCTTCATGAAATGTAGTAAATCTATGGTGTATGTAGTGTGTTGTAAGGTGTAGATTTTGAACTATATTTTGTATCCTTCGTCTGTAAGATGCTTGTGGATTTGTAGGTGCCTTAGATGGAATTATATTATGTAGGTGCCATTTTGTATCTGCTACACTGAGTGTGAAGAATAGTGTTGGACAACCAATTTGTATGACCATATCAAAAAGCTCTCCTCTACAACGGTTCCAAAATTGGTGTGTTCCACAAATTAACACTACAAAGTGTATGAGCTATTCAACAAGTTTGTCATCTAGCAAGTCCTTTAATCTTTGACAAAGATTGAGAATAGTTGTTTGTAGGGTAGGATGGAGGTTTTTATGAACAAAAATAGATGTTATTTCTTGGCTATAATGGTGCATTAGGATGTTTAGTATGAAGTACCTAAAATGAGGGTGTTGGAAAAACCTATTATCATAGTACTTGAGCAAGTGGAGAGCATATTCATGTAATTTGACTTCCTTGATGTGTTGTTGTTTAAAGGTGGAAACACCTTTTAGAAATAAAATGGGGAATTCCATTACAAATAATCCTTTTGTGTTGTATTCATTTATGGGAGATGGAGAAATGGGTGGCCAATCTATAGACAGGGGTGGCCATCCTTGGCCTAGTTGTAATAGAGTGCGTAATTCTTAAACTTCTCTATGTGTAGGTGGAAGGGTAGCAAAAAATGCAGTAGTGGGTTGCACATTTTCTTCTGCGCAATCATCATTTGCATCATGTATGCATCATGATAGTAGTTGTGGGACTAGGAATAGTGTTTCTTGCATATAGCAGGTCTATAATGTTAGTGGAATCACTTGGTAGGAATGATAATGTAGCCTCATCTATTTGTATAGTTTTGTTATATGGTTTGTTTAAGAGTTTATACTGTAAGGCCTCATCTATATGCCTGGGCAAGTGGGTTGCAATAGTAGAAACATCTCAAGAAAAACTAGTATGGCCACTATATTTTAGTTGGCCCCCCTTTGCATAGGTAGCTTGAAGGATCGGGCTAACCCTTGCTATTAACATCTCTTCAACTTGAGTTAGTTTTTTTAAACATAGCAATTACTCACTAGGGTCCATGTTATTCCAACTAGAAAAATGATGGCCATTTTTTTCAGATGTGCATTTGTAACAAGTAGATAGTTCATCTATTTTTCTTGTTTTAATGCCAAGATATTTTTCCATGTAGACTAAATAGGTTGGAATATTTGCAAGTTTATCTAATTTTGATTGGAAGGTATTTCTAGTGGCGTAAAAATGTTGAGTAAACTTTAGAGGTGGATGGATATGAGAAAATGGATTTGGTTGAATTGGATTATGTAATTAAGTTGCAAGTTGATGTAGCTGGGTGGCATTAGCGAAAGATGAGAGTGTAGATGTGGAGGGACAATCTATGAGGTTCTACTCATTTTCTCATCTTCTCGTATTGATTTCATCTTTTCTTGCATGGTAGCATATATTTGTTGTAGTTGATTTCGTTAAGCACATTTTTCTTGCAACCTTTTGTTTTCTAACTCTATTGAAAAGTTTATGTGAACATAAATACTTCATATAATTTATATATAATATATAATAAATAACCATGTCAAGCATGGGTAATGGAAAATTAAAGTCTAAATCCTAAGAATTCAAATGATAAAATAGTAAATAACTATGTGCAATGTTTAAAGTAATTGTAACTAAATATGAATATTTAATATTTAACTTTTCAAAAAGAGTAAATATACAACTTAGATGGAAATTTAATGTAAGTAAATATTTAATGAAAAGAATGAGAAAGAGAAAGACCTCATATGAGAGTAGGTAAAAATTAACAACTAACACAAATGCTAAACAAATACATTAAACAAGTAAGATAATCAATATATAATAAAAATATTTTTTTGTGTGAAGCATTCAATATAATTATAAATACGGTGTAAATAAATTGTAGAGAACATGATGTTATAATACAATGTTGCAGTAAAGTATGGAAAATCTTAGTAAACAACAAGATGTATTGGAAATAAAACATTGAAAGTAGCAAAACAAGTCATTTTGTTTGTGACATATATATAAATATGTACTTTAAAAGTTATTGGTATTTACATATATTAAAATTTGGAAATAGATATTAGATTATACATGTCAATAATTAATTATAAAAGTTAACCACACTTAATAGTTGTGGTAACAATGCTCTATGTTTCATGTCCACCAAATTGATTTGACTAAATTGTAAGAGCAAGTACAAACTGGCAGTTGATAACATTGGCTCTAATGCTAGTAGCAACATTGTTATCTACTAGTAGGAGTTGAAAATATTCTACAAAAACACCTAACAATGTAGTTCTTGGTTCTTCAAATGAAATAACATTAAGAAGTTGACTTGTAGCATCTTCTAAGTCCATCTTCAACATGTAGCTAAAATCACATTCTGATTTTCTTTTTTATAAAACTTAGGACATTTAAATGAACTAGGGGAAATTTGGATAAGTTTTTTCTTACATTTTTTTTTCCACCAAATGGGGGCAAGAAAGGTAGTAGAAGTTGTCTAAGTGTAGCTTTGTGATAGTGGCCTTTACACATACATTATTTCTTTCAACATTGGTTTTCTTTGTAATACTTGAAATAAGAATTGGATTTTCAAATTTGTCTGTAGGAAAATGGGTTTTTGAGAGGGAAAGGTAGAGTTTGGAAATTCCTCTAGTTTCATACCATGTTTGTAATTTTGTGGCTTCTACCAAGTTGGGACTAATTATAATGATAGTTGGGAAAATAGTATCTATTGATTTTCCAGACCAAGATGTTATACGCCCACTTTGGACCAAAATAATTGGGGGGTTTGGCTATAGAGAAAGGTTAAATATTTGTTTCCCTGCAATTTGACAATGATGAATCCAAACTGTAATATTAATGGGGTGATCCCACAATAGTGGTTTACAATTTTTGGCCAAGCCGGACATTGAAATATTTTTTTTAACTAAATCTTCACTTTCAGGAACCTATAGCAGCTAAACTGTGAGGAATTTGAAGATGATGCAAACTAGAGTTTCATGACATTTTGTCTATAGATTGTAAATATATTTTTTTCAAAATTTTTGGAATCAGATTGCACTTCTTTCTCCATCTACCTCAAATACTAGTTTTTTTCATAAAACAACATTTTTAAAAAGTGACACTCACCGTATAATGCATAACCTTTTTTCCATGAAGGATAAAATTCTAATTCTTTCGAATTTAGATTTGTAACTCCTATATCTAATGCTTCCACTTGGTTAGATAGTTTTTTATTGAATATTTTTTCTTTTCTCAACTTTCAAAGTCAAACCAATTACAATTCAGATATAGCACGACCGTATAATGCATAAATTTTTTTGTATGTATCGAAATTCAATTATTTTTTTGTTAGATCAAGGACTTCAATATCTAGTGCACTCATATTTTTAATTTTTTTTTTGATAATCTACTATTTTTCCACATGTGTAGAACAAATAGCTTGATTTTTGGTGAAAAAACTATGTTTAATTATAAAAAAAAAAAAAAAAAATACATAATAAAACCAAAAAATATTAAAATTATTGTCTTTGGATAGCTCGTTCTGAGGACTACCTGATTCCAGTTAGGTTTGTGAACTCTCCTCCATTTTCATCCTCAACCTGAGCTTCAAAGCACAAAAATCTAGACTTTTTAGGTGTCTAAGGGGGAGAATAGGGGATAAGGGGGGTTTGAACAAACCCCTAAGGGTTTGAGCAAACCCCCATGGGTTTGAACGAACCCCCAAGGGTTTTCTTGAACCCTAGTTCAAGCGAACCACCTTTTATTTTGCATTTACTTTGTTTTTATGGGTGGGAAATGGGGGGCAAGCATTTAAGTGGGTTTGCTCGAACCAGTAAGTTCGTTCAAACCCCTAAAACCAAATTTTTTTCCATGGGGTCATTTTTTGTGATTTTTCCTTCCTCCATCAAATTGTAAACCACTATTGGGGATTCATCCAATGGTACGAGTCTACATGTCTGTAATGGTAGATGTACACTTTACTATTTTGGTACCATCTTTCTTATGTATGGTTGATGTAGGGGAGATATATAGGAGAATGCTAATGACATCTAGAAGGGTATTAATAGGTAATGACATTAATGATTCTATTCTTTTGATATGAAAGTTGTGGTTGGATATACTAGATTTTGCATAGGTGGATGGAGTTATGGTTGAAGAGCCATGGAGTAATATTTTGTAAGGATTTGTGTTGCTACTATATTTCATGTTAGCAACTTTGATGTGGCCATTAGATATTACATAAGGACTATTGGAATTTATAATAGGGTAGAATTTTTCTACAAGCTCATTAAAGTGGGTGATATGTATTTCAATGCTTACTTTATAGATACAAAATCAAATCCAAATACTTTTCCATCACAACCAACAATTTTGTACTCATGAATTGTGCTTTTAGTCAATGCATGACCCTCAATGGTCCAATACTTATGGTATGCAGAGGGTTAATGCTTTAATTAGAATTGGTTTAGACGAGCCCATATTGTGTTGTCCCATTGATGTTGTGGATTCTTCAGTAGAAGAATAGGTGACTTGAGAAGTAGTAGGTAGCTCTTAAGAGCTAGTAGATGGAATATAGGTTGTAGCTTGATGGATAGCAATTGGAATTCCAATCAATGAGTCATTGTTTAATATTATTTCTAAGATTTGAATTAAAATATACCTGGAATGAAAGGAGAAAGATGCTTATCAAGGAAATGTACACGATTAACCAATAAGACCTAAACAATAAAGGGAAAGTATGCACATACGTGAATTTGGGGAATTTTCTGCAACTATAATTTTTGAGGCAAAAAATAGATCTTTTCACTATATCCTTCTCTAAGAAAATCTCATTGAATTGTGTTGGTAGTAGCATAGGATGTGTGTGTGTACCATTAGATAGTTGCATGTGATATTTGACAATTGTACTTTGAGGTTGTTTAATGGAGTTGATAGAAACAACTTGTAAAAAGGGATCTACATCAAGTAGGCTACCAAGTATGTTGGTAATGGAATTTGTAGTTAATGTTGACATCATAATGTTGTAAGTTTGTGGAGTGGTTGGCCTACACGCAACTTCAAAGTAGGGTAATTAGGTATCAAAGAAAAGTGAGGGTAGTAATTTTGAAGTACAACTTGATATTTGCAAACATTAATAGGATTTAACTTTAAATATGCTTATCAATTATTAAATAAGTTAATTGCATGGGGAAGAAGGGAATGATGCTTACAATGTCTTGGTTTAAATGTACTAGATGTATATGCAAGGAAAACATATATATAAAGAAAGATGAAATGTAAAGGAAACAATTTGTAAGGAAATCATATTTGAGTTTATTAAGTAGTAAAAAGGAATAGGTAAGTATATCATAATACATAGATTTTAAAATAAACTTTTTTCCATAAGTTTAGGTTACAAGTGTTTTTTCACTCTTTTGTTTCATAAATGATAATAATTTTGGTCTACTCATTGTTAAGGCACTTTCATAAATAAGATGAATTATAATTTGGAATAACATTCTTCAACACAATTGTAATATCATTAATTGAAATTAAAAGAATATGAAACTATAAATTTTACAAGAAACTACTTTTAAAATAAGTTTTATTTTTTATTACATAACAGTTACGTACAAGACTTCATTCATTTTACATTGTAATACATGAGGTCAAGTGGTATGAGTTATGATTGTAAAAATAGTTTGGTGTAGGATATTTAGTCAAAAGTACATGTAAGTATTCACATATTATGCAGATGGATATGTATACATAAGTTATAAAAAAGTTGCATAGTAGAAAGTTCATCTAACTGGTCACATATATTGTAGGTATTTCTCATATGTATAGATTAAAGAGGGCATGTTGTCATTTCAGTATAGGTGATCATAATAAATTTCCCTAAGAAAAGTGCAAAGGCCCTCCAATGTAGTGTAGCTCTTTTGGAACAAGGACAATGTATCTCGAAGCTTTTCAATGTCCACATATTTTACTTTAGGTGTTTTTTGGCATACATATTTGAATTTGTGGACAATGGTGTTGAATCTTTTTGTGATAATAGTAGCGAGATGTTCAACATAAATTCCAAGCTATTGTGGGTCATTAATGTTGATCATAAAAGCTTGTGCCTCTTTGAACAACTTTATGGAAAATTCAGTGAGTGGGGGACTAAATTGCACCTCACTAAATGACCTCTGAGATTTATAAAGAAATTCAACTCTTCTCTATGTGTGGGAAAAGGGAAAGAGAAATTCAAGGAAAAAACATAGAAAATAGCGATATGCCAAAGCTTTTACAACATTTCAAACTTAGCAATTCCTTATAACTGATGAAATGGAAACAAAATTCCATAGACCCTTCATTGTTTGGAAGGGAATGAGGAGCAAAGGCTAGAGAAAGCATAGTGCAGTGTTTCAAATCTCCCTATGGGAAGGATCCATTAAGGTCTGGCAGTAATAAGAAACCCCAAAAACCAACAGGGACATTTGGATTTTTACAAAACCCTCCCTCTCTTACAACATAGCATGAACAATAGTGTATCTTTTATAGAAAATGAAAGAGTATATTAAACATGATTCAGTTTTCGAAAGATAGCATCAACCATAAAAGCTAATAACATGTGAAACAATGATTCAAACTATCTACGCAAGGCTTTAACACAGTGCTCTCAGTATAAATGATACATGAAAAATAAATTGTGATAAAGGCCACAAAATGCACAATTTTAGTGATTTCTTCTTAACAGGTCTAATTCTTGCAATTAATTAATTAAAAAATAGAGTTTGGATGCCAATCTGATTAATAGTCTCAAAAAATATAACATTCTAGAGAGGTTGAATAGGCTTTACAAAATCCCCCCATCCCTACGAAACTAAAAATCCTTAAAAACTATCCTCTTCTAAAAGATTCACAAGATGGTTCTTTTTTAAGATTGTCCAGGATTTTTGTTCTCTACTATGAACCCTTTTAAATAGCTAGGAGGGAGAACCACCACCAAAACTAGTAGAGATGAACCAATGCTAGGTGTCTACACTTGATTGACCACAATATGATTTAGAGCATAATTAGATCACAATAATCTTTGCTCATAAAGTCATGGGATGCCTCATTAATGGCTCCAAATCTTCTAGGAGTTCCATGAAGATACGCTTCCAAAAGACAATCAAATCTTAGCCCAACCTGGAGAAATTTGATTGAACAGCTATGAAGAATGATGACCCTAAATTGAAGGCTCCACCCTAAAAGAAAGATCTCTACAATGCTCTCTATCAAACTCTGCCCCAAAAAGATCTCTCCACAAAAGATACAGACTACCTGATGAAATGAATGACTAGCAAGTGGATGAGTGATTTTAGATTTTATGAAAACGATCTTTGAAGAAATCCCTGCCAAGAAGATACATGTCCCTATTCGGGCCCAAATGGAAACTGTTATATATAAAGCCACACAACCACCACATGGTGCATTGGGTTTCTTTATGTGAGAGTAGTCTTTACCCTTCAGGTGTGGGGCCATCCCAAAGCAGAAAGGAAGTAAGGGTCAGATACCAAAAATATTTGAAGGAAAAATTTGCTCCATGGTTCTTGCAACTCATAGGGGGCCTTCACTTGCGGAGCCATGAACCTAGATCTTAGATAATTATTGGAGTTTGAGGAAGCTAGTGTGTTGGGTTTCCCAATCTCCATCAGTAGGCTAGACAAGTGTGCACAAATTCTCATAGGCTTGATCAAGGTCTAGGAATTATTTAAAAGAGACTCCTCCCCACCTTAATGAAACAACTTCAATATGGTAGTACAGTCAGGAAAGGGGAAGGACTTTCTTCTTGATTTCCTTGACAGTGGGTGATGGGCTCAAACCTTGGAGTGTTGTGGGGGCCTAGATTTTGAGCTTGATTGCTTCCATGATCTACTCGATTGTTAACACTCCTCCATCTAATGAGAAAAAGGTGGGTAATCCTGATTGGAGCAGAACCTTAAAATCCTCCTTGATCTCACCAACCTTCTTATTCAACACTTCCCAGTAAGCTTTTTATTTTTGGCGTGACTCAGTAGCAAGTGATTAATTTTTTTGCTTTCCTTGAAGCTACCCTTCGGTCGAGAATCTCGACGTCCCTTAAAGCTTCCTTAGTTGCTTTCCATAATTTTGAGATGAAGACCCCTAATTCTTTAGCCCGAGGGGTGAATGTGTGTAGAATTTGGTCAACTGTTTGGCCAACCTTCACATTCAATTCTCGAGCATCCTTTAGAAACTACAAGGTTGGTTTTAGAGCTACAACTGCAACTATGGTTCTCTCCCAATGAGTAGATATTAGTTTTCTAAGTATCAGGAGGATTTTGGATCCTTGTGCTACAATCAATTTGTACTAGAATTGGGTCTCCCTTGCTCTCATGTTTTCCTCCAATTGATTCTTCTCTTGGAGACTATTTGTAATCTCATAGCATATCTTCCCAACCTCCTCATTACGAGTCCACAAAATGGGCTCAATTCTTGCTTTTCTTTTTTTTCCCTTTTTGCTTCCACTTGGGCCTTCTAAAGGTTGTCAGAGGCTTGAGATCAGATGCTATCCAATTCATTCTACATGTCCTTTTTTGTTGATCCATTTCCTATAGCTCCTTTTGCATCCCATTAAATATGACATTCTCTCTGGTTAAATCATTTTCTAGCCTCTTTTTCCTTTTATGATGTTTTGTATTTGTTTCATGTATGACTGCGTTCTCAAATTTCAATCTTTCTACCTCATCATGAATTTGATCCTTCTCACTCTGGGCCTCTTCAAGCAAGTTAGTTGCCTCACCCTACTGACTCTATAACTTCCTCAAGCAGGCCATCTCCAAGACTTTGCATGGGTAAGCGCACCAATCTATGACACAATTTAGGTGCCAAATTGGAAAAATTTGCAAAAAAGCCTAAAATTGGCCATTTGGCACATGCCAAATGGAAATTTTGAATAAAAGCACAAAATGCATTTGAAACCCTCATTTCACTTCAACCCATAGCTTAGCTTGGAGGATTTGAGGTCTGCAACTCACGCTCACCAAATATCATCCATTATTTGCATCCTTGGCTTGTTATTTTTCACAAGGATGCAAACAACACATCAGAGACGTCAAATATTGTGAAGAGGTATCTATTTTTATTCTATTTATTTCAAATTTGATTTAGAATGCAGATTGAAATAGGTTTTATAATAAAATATTGTTCTAATTCTCAGGGAATGAATCTCCACCTCCAAAAATTGAGAATTCACAATCAACCCCTCAGGAAGAGCCTCCTATTCAAGAACAATTTGAAGCCCTTACATCAATTCATAGGCATCCTCAAGGAACACAAGAAAATATTCTAAATCAAATTGAAAACAATAAAAGATAAATTGAACAATTAATTGGAAGATTAACTGAGCATGTTGAAACCCGCCCTTATAGGAGAGGGATTACTAAATCATTGAAGTCAAATATATCTCATGTACGAGAAATGAGCTAGAAAATAATTTTTTGGTCAAATAAGAGGCATGAGATGAGACAATATTATGCTAGAGGTTTGTCATATGCAGATGTTAAAAAACAACAACTTAGCAAAGCCAACTTGTGTGCCCTATTTACAAACCCAAAAACCAATGCACCTTTGTCTCATACATGCAGAAGGATCCCCATCCATTGGTGCCACCATGACTTAATTAAAAGTAAATTTTGGGAGTGGTGGTGGATGGTATTTGACCAACCTCCATGCAATAACCATGAGGCACTACAATACTTTTTGAGGAAACTCTATTATGAGTTTATCCTCAATAATATGCCAAATTATTTTAACATCTTAGACTTTCAAGGTAGAGGTGGGGGCTCCACACATGATAGACTTGTTGTATGACATAATCCACAATTGGCATTGAGACCCTTGGGCAGACCCATAGTGAAGGATGTCGTTGTTCCTTCCATTGTTAAGGATAGTGTAGAGGTGGACAAACTGGAGTCAATTGGATCACTCACCCAAACCATTTTATAGTGTGTGAGGCCTCTAGTAGAGCCTAGTTTGGAGGAGACATGTAGACCCTGAGCTCCACCCCACCATTGTGGTGCTTGTGGTGCAGTTTGCACATATGATTATTAGAGTGCTCGGGATGCAACTACACAACCTACATCATTTGTAGAGGCGATGGATTTCATAGAAGATTTGTTGAATGATACATTCGACATTGAAACTCAAGTAAAATTCAACAAGTTCATTTAATGTTGTTTATTAAATTATATTTTGAAATTTGATAAGAATAAGTAAATTAGTAGAATTTTGATATGATGAAATTTTAGGGTTGGAGTGTTAATTGGATGTGCCCCATTCCTATAGACCCTTATTTTTTCTCGACATTGAGTCCATAGGTATTCAACTAGTATTAAAGATATTATTATTGCATTTGAATAGTTGAATGTTATATTTGAATATTTGTCTCATAACATGCTTTGGATTTTAAATAGTTTCCTAGTGGACATTCAACCTCAACACCTCACAATTCATTTCCTCAAATAAATTACACTCAAGTAGCCTTTATTCAACAATGGTGTTGTAAAACAATGTTAGCTAGTTTTTATAATTTTGCATATACACATCTAAAAAATTGATGAGAAACACAAAAATTTCATTTGTATTCCTTAATCGTATCACATTATCTTCTCCTAATTCACTTTTTGTTCCTTTATTCCTTCTTAATCCCATCCCATTAACATTTAATAGTTCACCCTACCATTTACTCTTTCATTTACCATTTGTAGATGTTGACATTAGATAGCCCTGGTGATGTTGGTGGCATGATGGACCATGGAGTTGGTGCAACAATAGCCAGTTTTGATCCATTGAGAGAGGTATTAAATAGATTAGTCAATTTGACATTATATTTTCTCTTTTATGGTCTATTATAGAAAATTTTCACGATACTTTTGTGTAGCTTAATTTCTATCTTGATGGTTGCTACAGGTGGTGGTTACTCCAGATCATGGATGTGTTAATGATTTAAATGTGAATGATGACTATTTCTATGTGGTAAGTGATTATATTTTGTTATATGTCATTCCAAAATTCAATTTCTATGTATTAACATCTTTACATTTTATTGTATCAGTTGAAAGTCCAAAGTGAAGAGAGGAGGACTAGTGAGCATGTTCGAAAGACCAGATAACCAACAGTCACTCCATCCAGCCAAATTTTGAAGGTAGCATGAGATCTATTTCCTTCCCCTAGAGGGAAATGACTGTATTAGGGTCGTTTGTTGTATGCCTATGTGGCATTTTGGAACATATGTTTTGTACTATCAATATATATGTGACATTTTATGTCCATAATATGGATCCTTTGTACTAAGCCTATATGGAATTTTTGGATATATTATATATACTTTTATCAATATATATCATTGTATACCTTATGGCTTTTTGATTAAAAAATCTTATTTTGCTACTGTCATTCTTGAATGATGTTATCATGCATATTGTGTAAATCGTATGCTTGAATATTGTAGGAATGGAATTTTTTTACATCTAATGCTTGATTAATTACTGTCGATTGCTCAATAAGCTCCATCTGAAGTGTATTGTGTAAATAAGCTCCATTCCTGATGGTTTGTATCCTTTGGAATGCTTCAATTACTTGTGCCTCACTTATTCGCATATATGCTTCACTTATTCACATATATGCTTCACTTATTCACATCTATACTTCACGTATAGTGTGTGTATTCACATGTATGCTTCATGGCTCCAATGCATAACAACAAAAATCTTCTAGGGAAAATTTTGACAAACCAAAAGTATAAGAGTTTTTTAAAAGGTTGAGAAAAAATCATATTTAAAAAAACATAAAAAATTGTAGAACAAGAGATAAAATCTATTTATTTTGAAATTGAAAGGTATTTCCATAGCATATAGAGATATAGAGAGCAAATAAAATAAATATTTTAACTAATGAATTGTAAAAAATAATTTTTTGTAGTTTATATTCATATCGTTGATTACATTTTACTGTACATCTTTCAAAGTTAAAGCATTACTTCACATTGCATAACTAATAACTAGATGTTGATAGATGACAAAATTTCAATTAAAATATAGTTTTTACAAATTCAACCTTAGCAGTTATGCAGTTACTTTACATTTCATAACTAATAAGTAGGAGCAACTGCCAATTGCATTTTCTTATCATGGCATTTTATGAGGCCAAATTTCTTTGACATATTTTATCAAATAGTTCATTCCCTTGTCTATGCTACCACATTTTTCATACATTTCTACCAAAGTATTTTGTAAAATAGTTCACTACATTGTTGCTATGGCTAAAAGCGTAAAAAAAAGTTCTTTCAAACAAGCTATGGATGCTTGGAAAAATTCTATCAAAAGCATAATATCAAGCAATACTATAGACAAGGAAATGAACTACTTGAAAAAAATGCCTAAAAGAAATGTGGTCTCATGGTGATGGAATGCCATGACATGCAAATTTCTATAGATTTTCATGCCATTCCATCACCATGAGACCATGTTTCTTAGAAGAATTTTTTCAAACAATTCATTGCCTTGTCTATGCTACCACATTTTTCGTACATGTTTACCAAAGCATTTTATCAAACAGTTCATTGCCTTGCTGCTATGGCTAAAATCCTAAAATAGGTGTTTGTAAACAAGCTATGCATGCTTGTAAAAAATCTATCAAATCATAATAAGAAGCAATAGCATAGAAAAGGCAGTGAACTGTTCAAAAAAATGTCTCAAAGAAATGTGGTCTCAATGTGCTTGCCATGGCATTCCATCACCAAGAGAACACATTTCTTTGAGGATTTTTTTTAAAACAGTTCACTACCTTGTCTATGCTACCACATTTTTCATACATGTCTACCAAAGTATTTTATCAATCAATTCACTGGGGTGTGTGCAAGAAGTTGAGTCCACTTTTTGGCCAAAAAGTGGAAGTGTTTTCCCTGATTTTCAGTATTTGACACATTTGACCTTAAAATTTGAAGCACTTATAGATGAAATCTTTAAAAAAGTCACCAATCATAAAATGTAGTGCTCGGAGTCTAGTTTCCAAATATGTAATTTATTTCAATACCCAGATTGTACAAATTGCGTTTCAATAGGCATTTCAAAAAACCACTATTTAAAAGTCATTTTTTTGTACCATACCATGCACGTGTACGACATCCATATTTTGACTTAAATTATCGTATTTTTCTAAATCCTTTTGGGAAAAGTTTTATGACTCACTGAACCTTGCTCTTGATTTTTTTTTGTAATTTTTATTGAATTTTTTTTTTGTTAATTTTTTATTAGGCAGATTTGTTGTTTTGAAAAATCGTCATGTACGACATGCATAAGATGACCTAAACTTATCTTTTTGATTTTTTCTTTTTTCAAATTCAAAATAATTGTTTGAACTTTTCTCTCGTGCAATCCGTTTGTCAAAATGTTATGTTGATCAAAAGTTATTCAAATAGTAAAAAACTCGATATTTAAAGTTTATGGACCAATTTTATTAGAAATTAATTGAAAAATACAAAAAATAATTCAATTGCAAAACAAATTATATATTTAGAATCTGCATTGTTTGATCTAAAATGGGTTTTCATTTTGTCAGAAATTTTTTGAAAAAAGGTCCTCAGCCATATGTCCAAAGTTGATATTTTGCTTTGACATTGTTAGGGCCTTCAATTTGCAGGTCAAACCAGGTTGAAGGCTTAGGTTCGAACTTCCAAAGCTTTTCCCGAACTGAAAACCTTGGCAAAAACCCGCCCACGATGCAAAACCAAATTCAAATTTAAAAAAATGGGATCCCGATTATAACGTGGGATCCCGTTTACTAATAAACGGG
>VDFB02281492.1:421117544-421147217 GCA_007258455.2 Sequoia sempervirens | reverse complement strand
GTTGATACGAGCTTGATGATGTACAAGTCTTGAGAATGGGAGGGGCCGGGAGCAACAATAAGGGGTTGTGCATGCACGGGGCATTAGAGATCAACCCTTGCCCCTAATCTCTATTGTGGCATGCCGCCACCAACACCCTGAAATGATCTAAAATCAAAATAATTGGGCTTTTCCCCAAAACCGACTCACATATAGTTTTCTCAAAAAATACAATGGAAGGCACTCCCAATTGTAATGTAAAGGGGGACTATCAAAGAAACCATACCAAAATACGATCCCAAAGGGGAAATGCCAAAATCCATCACCAGCGAGATGTAAGCCCGCACCACCTCATGGATATTCTAGATTTGTTGGGTGGAATGGGTTGTCGGGTAACGGGGTCAAGAAAGTAGGGGGCTAGATGGGCTTTTGTTATTTTAAGGTCTAATATTTTTTTATAAGAGAGACCATCAGAATAAAATTGTCTCATTTGTTCTCTCTCTCGTCGATGCCTATCAAGATCAGAATCGATCATCCTAATGGAATCAACAACGTTTTGCATTACAAATGCAAAACGTCTCACATGTGGAGCAATCAATGCTTGACTCTGCATAGCATTGATTTGTGTCTGTAAGGATGCGACTTGATCATTTATTCGTGCTCTCAAGCGAGCCTCATCAGATGCCATAGGTGTTGGAGGTGGCATATGAGGGGGAGGGGGAGGGGGAGGTGGAGGTGGAGGTGGAGGTGGAGGGGCCCGGCGGATCTAGGCTGTGGCTCGGTGGTGGATTGATGATATCATCAATGTTAAAATCATCCATGATATATGCTTGATATAATGTGCACTTGCATTTAAAATCATACAAAATAGTCCATGTACAAAATTAAGATCATATATTTAATTGAAATAGGATGAGCAAATTACAGATACAAGCTCATATATTTGAATTTAGAATTCAATATATATATGTACATTGATTGTTCAACTCAAGAGCATCTCCATACAAAATTAAAAATTAAATGTATGTACATGTACATTTAAAATAAAAAATACGATGCATAATTTGCATGCGTACAAATCATTAAACTAAACTATACATACATACATATACAAATTTCAAAATTTAAGAACTATTATGCAAATTTTTAATACATGCACATACATACTAAACAATAAACTTGAAACATTCACAAAATCTCATTTTATGTCTTTAACACACACACATATTTTCAGTAGGAGAAATCATGATCTAATAGATAGTCATTAAATATATACTATTATATACTATTCATTATAAGTTCATAAATTCCACCAACTTCACAAATCCATGTCACTAAAAATATCCATATAGAACCAAAATCATAAATTCATGTCACTAAAAATATCCATTTGGTCCAAATTATAAATCATCACATAAAGACCTATCGCTCACCAAATTTATAAATTCATAACGACAAGACTCACAATTTTAATTTTATGTCTGTATTATGCCTCTACCCAGATAGATATTCATTTCGTGGTGTTTTCTTTCAAAATTAGGAGTTCTCCCTCTCCTCTGCCATTGGTCGCTCATCTACGATCCTATCCATAGCCCCCATCAACAAGTAGCTTGAATCCTAGATGCAAACATCCTCACAGAGCACACCTCTATTTTGAATACCGTTGATTTGATCTTGGATGGTTCAGTAGAAGCATTGACGCTTCTGCAACCACATGCTCATTGGATTTCGTGCGGTGGAGGTGGGGGGATTACGAGGCTCCAGTGGGGTGGAGGTGGAGGTGAAGGTGTTGGAGATGGATGGTGTGGAGGTGGATGGTGAATATTATTGAATGGATCCATGTGATCTTTAAGATATGAGTAAACCTGCATTAGATTTGTAATTTCAAGATGTAAGATACATGCTTAGGAAATACCAAGTTAAACCATTCAATATAAATGGCCTTAAATAATTGAATACAAATGATAAAATTATATGTAAGCCTCATTTATATGTCTAAGGCACATGTTATTTGAATGAAAATACAATTAACTATTGATATTGTATAATCTTTTAAGATCTTATTATTGTTAAATTTGGTTGGGCTCTGGGCAACTTTTGACTCACCAAATTTTAGGAACTTCTTTGATCCCCTTAAGAAATACTATATTGGAACCCCTTAAGAAAATTGAATTACGATTTAGGGTGTGAGGATGGCTTAAGGGGATTCGTCTAGTGAGGTCCTAGGAGAAAATGGCATGGCTCAAATGAATAAAATTTGGTGAAGTTTCCCAAGGCAACCAAATTTCATTAACAACCTTTCAAGAAAAAATGATGGCTTTAGGGTTTAGGGTTTAGACTTTAGAGTTTAGGGTTTAAGGTAATAGGATAGCTTAAGGGGATCTACATGCTGCGAGATCCTAGGAAACAATTACATGGCATAAGGTAATGAAATTCGGTGGAGTTTCCTAAGACAACCAAATTTCATTAAGAGCCTAAGAAAAAATGATGGCTTTAGGGTTTACGGTTTAGACTTTAGAGTTTATTATTTAATTAGCTAAAATCCCCAAATCCTAACTTTTAATCAACCATTAAGGGGATAATCATGTCACATCCATAGCTTAAAATTAAAATAATTCCAAATCACCAATCCAAACTCAAACTAATGTAACTTACTTCCACTTCATCAAATCTAAAATGAAATTAATAATCTATCCTAGCCATCAAATTAATTAGACTAATCATAGCCATTCATTTCCAACTACCTTCAATCCAAATTCAAATTAGCATTCAATTATTCCCATCTACCTAATCAAGTCAACACAAGCCCTCCATCAACCCAACCACCTACATTTAATTCTCTCTTCCCTCTCAAATTCAAATTCAAAAATTCTCTCATGAAATTCTAGTCCTCGATTCCAAAAAAACCTAGTCCTCCATTCCTTTCCCCTCAACTCTATAAAATAATGACATCCCCAAATGTTTCCATATGATAAAATTTGTATGTATATGTTATCACATTAGAGAACCAAAGAGCAACATCAACACATACATTTAGAGCCATAAAAGAATGTTATGGAACCTATTATGCTTCTCTAATCTTTCATTATTTTATTTACCTTTCATTAGAAGTAGAGTATTGAGTTTGCACTTGCATTCTTGGTCTAGAATTTCTCTTCTACACTAAGTACAAAAATATAATATTGGATAGCTTAGTATATCTTTCTCTTCTAATATATATTCCCTAGTTCTCCTTGTCCATATTTGAGTATCTTAGCATATGTGTAACACGATATGTTAATAATATATCTCATATAAATGTAGGGATGTGTCACTAATGTCATCTTCAAACATATTTAACCAATAGGAGATACTATAAGGTATCTAATATAACTATACAACCTATACAGGTATGACATATGGTGACCTTTGGCTTTTTTTGATATGTCAAGGGTAGTTT
The DNA here is from genome assembly GCA_007258455.2 of Sequoia sempervirens. Classification (NCBI taxonomy): domain Eukaryota; kingdom Viridiplantae; phylum Streptophyta; class Pinopsida; order Cupressales; family Cupressaceae; genus Sequoia; species Sequoia sempervirens. Next base: position 421,143,799 of record VDFB02281492.1, on the reverse strand, counting down.
TGCAAAGATTAGTTTCTAGTGCTTTTGTGAGTTTTCACCACTTGTACTTATTAAGCTACACTTTTGGGTTTTCAACCTAATAGGGATAAACCTAGTAGATTTTTTAGCTTTCCAGCCTAATGGAGATAAATCAAACCACACTTTTTGGTTTTTAGTTGCACCTATCAAGTTATTTGTTAGCTATTAAATTTACAAACATTCTAGGATTATAAGTCTACTATAAAATTTGATGTAAAATAGATTACACATTGAGCCCTATAATTTAATTACAACAATGAATAAATATAGCAACATTTAGTAGACATAATGAAAATCAAGCCATGATAGTAATATAGAGATAATATACAATGTTTAATATAGATAAGTTAAAGAATCATTTTAAAAATATATATCTATATATTCACATCATTTTTGTTTTTTCTTTAGATTTCAAATATATCCACCAATCCTCCTTATCTTACATTTTAACATAAACTCAAAAAACATAGTGGACATGTACACACATATAAAACTACATTAAAATAGTGTTAGATCTTACAATTTTTCAAGGCTTATTTCATCCTCTTAGATGATCACTCTTACTAAATCATTGGCATAAATTAGATGCACACAATGGCACATTATTTAGGTTTATTCCTCATGTTGGATTCCCTATTTTATATAACTATATCTTTATTATCTAATTTAAATATATCTAAGCACAAATTTCTTTTATGTAACACATTGATAATTTCAACTCATTATAAAAACCAAATACAAATTTAAAGGGGGTACACTATATTTATAAATACGTTCGATTTAAATACCATCCCAATCTCCATGGTGTGTCACTTGTTCACTAAAAAGCCCTTACATAAATCATCTACTTAGGTCAATCTTATGTAGATTTTTCTTAAATATTAATATTCATAAAATATGGCACAAAGCATATTGATGCATTTCTATCCTTCCACATAAATCTATATAGTATCAAAATATAGGTTTAATTTTATGGTTAAATTGAATCTCTCTTAATTGCTAAATAATCCATTATGATTGAGGATGGGTGGATTATTATCTAGGATCACATCTTAAAAATCCTATAGAGGTCATGTGCTATGTTTTTCTTAATACATATATTCACATACAAACCTCTTTCCATGTATTATCAACTCGCCTATATGATAGACACCTTCCTAGATTTAAATTTCATACGATATATATGTACCCAAGTGTTTCCAATTGGAATTGCTATAATTATACTTTTATGGCATTCTAGATATTTAAAATAGTTTTCATAAATCTACCAAATAGACCCATTCTTGACATTGAACCTACATAATTTTAGGTATGTCCAATGAAAGATTAGGGTCTAGGGTTCATAAATTTCAAATGCTTTAGTGTTATGGGTTTAGATTTTACAGTTTAGGGTCTAGGGTTTAACAAACTTAGGGTGAAGTTTGGGTGGCCCTTGGCATAATTATAGTTGCAAGTTAGTGTCAATTGGAATCGATTGTACATGTTTAGATTTATGAATTTGTTAATTAAATTTTCAAACAAACATCAAGATAAACTTTATGAATTTTAACCATTCTTTAACATATTGATTTCTAATCTAATTATAATTTAAAATTGAAACTAAAGTTTAATATATATCATTTTTTCCATACAAAGCAAATAAAATTTAAAACATTTAAGCAATGTGAATGATTTTTTGTTCGATTCAAATTTAGGGTTTTAACAATTTTTTTGTTTCCAATTCAATTTAGGGTTTCAGTTTTAAACAATTAGGGTTTTTAATGAAATTTTTTCGTTTCAATTCAAACTAGGGTTTTCAAATTCAATTTTTTTGTTTGATTTAAATTCAGGGTTTCAAAAAGCTCGATTTGGATTTGTAAATGCGATGTTTTTATTTCATTTCGATTTCTAGGGTTTTGAAATGCAATTTTTTTTGTTTTATTTCAGTTAGGGTTTTCAAAATCAATTTTTTTTGGGTTTAATTGAACAATTTAATATTTAAAAGTTAAATTTTGTTTCTAAAACATAATTCAACGTTTTTTTTTCATTTTTATCAAAAAACATCTAAATTTCATTACAAGTTTTTGTCTATTTTTACAATTGTTGAATTCTACTATAACAATTAAAAAAATGATTAAAACGTGACAAAAATTAAAAAAAAAATACATGCTAAATTAACGTATTTCATTTAAAATTTCAATTCAAAAAAAAAATTGCAAAGAAATGGTGTTTAGGTGGCGTACCTGTAGCTGGTCATGGGGTCGCTGTCGCCAATGCACTCAGGGTCCCGTTCGCAGAGCAGTGAAAACTATTCTTTTAAAAAAAAAAAATAGCAGTATAAAATGGGATCCTGATTTATACAACTCGGGATCCCGTATTTTATAAATCGAGATCCTGTTTCTTATAAATCGGGATCCCATTCCATGTTCATTGGTTCGGAGTCTGCAGGGAAACGGGATCCCAATTTCTAAAAAGCGGGATCCCATTTGGTTTCAGGCTCGGGATCCCGAACCGTAACGGGATCCCGATTTTTAAAAATCAGGATCCCGTTTGTTCGATGCCGATTTCAATTTTTTGTCTAAGGCAAGAAACTTCCACGTTTCGTGGACTCAACTTCTTGCACACACCCACTGCCTTACTAATATGGCTAAAAGTCTAAAATAGGTGTTTTCAAATAAGCTATATGGATGCTTGGAAAAAATCCATCAAAGCATAATAGTAAGCAATAGCATAGACAAGTTAGCGAACTATTTGAAAAAAATCCTCAAAGAAATGTGGCCTCATAGTGATGGAATGCCACATGAAAATAAAATTCCCTAGATTTTCATGGCATTCCATCACCATGAGACCACATTTCTTTGAGGAATTTTTTCAAATAGTTTACTACCTTGTCTATGCTACCACATTTTTTATACATGTCTACCAAAGCATTTTATCAAATAGTTCACTATCTTGATACTATGGCTAAGAGCCTACAACAAGTGCTTTCAGACAAGCAATGGATGCTTGGAAAAAATCTATCAAAGCATAATAGTAAGAAAAAGCATAGACAAGGTAGTGAACTGGTAGTATGCGATGGATGCTCCCATGTTTTACAAATGAGGGGTGAGCTCAATTTATAGGCTCCTTGAATACAATTCAATGGACAAGATTGATTTTGAATCAATGACTGAGATTACAAAATAAAACCCTAATTACGGTTTGTCACAACTAACTACCTCTCAACCAATTAGAAAATTACATTTGGGGACACTTGTCCTACTAAATATAAAGCAACAATAAAAATTTGGTGCATTATGAAGTGTCAAGTTCATTGAACCTAGACATGCTAGCTTGGAAGAATTAGATTGGTTGGAAGATGATGAGGAAGGTCATCACAACATGTTGGATGTCCCCTTTGATCTTGGCCTGAGGTGGACTTTAAGATATGTTTTCCATCTCCTATTTTCAGCTTGGGGTGGACTTTAAGTTGTCTTTGTCATGTATGCTTTGAGTTGGGTTGACTTTACGTTATCTTTTCCATGTATTCTTTGAGTTTGACGGACTTTACCTTTATCTTGTAAAAGCATTATTCAAGCCAAGGGCTGACTTGATAGAAGTTTCAACTTAGCTTTTCTTTCCCAAGTGGACTTTGCATCATCTTTGGTATTTTCCTTGACCATGGGCATGGCAGACTTTTCTTGTGCCTGACCAAGATTTGGCGGACTTGCTCTTGACTTAGACCTGCTTATTTTACTTGAAAATGAAAACTGAGAGAGGTTATTGTAGAGGGGTACAACATGATCCCATAGGCTCAGATGATAATTTTCTAAGTGTCACAGTGTCCGAGTAACATCATGCTAAAGTTTGTAGCCATTTTGCACTTTAGACTCTTAATGGATTCAACCAATTGAACATAGCTCAGAGTGATTCAACATATTTGGGTATGAAATAGGACCATACCTAGTGTAAATGTACCCAATTAGATGCATTGAAATAGTTATTTTGGTTGCACGAGTTGTAGGATGAAAGTTGCACCACTTTGCAACTTTGCACTACTTGTATTTGATAACTTTTTACCCAAGAGAAATCTTTCAACCATAGGAAAAAACCTCTAAGATAGCAAAAACTGAGAGAGGTTATTGTAGAGGGGCATAACACAATCTCATAGGCTTAGACGAGAATTTTTTAAGCATCACAGTGTCTGAGTAATGTCATGCTGAAGTTTGCAGTCATTTTGCACTTCAGACTCTCAAGGGATTCAACTGGTTAACTGTAGCTCAGAGTGATTCAGTGTGTTTGGGTGTGAAAGAGGACCATTCCTAGTGTAAACATACCCACTCAGATGTGTTGGAATAGTTAGTTTGGTCACACGAATTGTAGAACGAAAGTTGTGTTAGGGTTAAAAGGCATATATCTAATAGTTAAATGTAGATTTGATTAATAAAATTGAGAAATAATACATAGAAAATTATAGCAGAAACAAGACAACAAAGAGAATTTAATGTGGTTCACCCAATCCAAGCTACATCCACAAAACCGTAGCCATCCAATAATTTTATTATCCAGTGCAAAACCTATTACAATCTCATGAATAATCACCTTTTACTCTACATACTGTAACCCCCATCCCAATCCCTTATAACAAGCTTTTTAGAAGCTTCCTGAATTAGTGATTTACAAAGTCATTTTTTCTTTTTTGGTGATCTATCCTTTATTGGTGACGACACGAAAAAATGGAAAAAAAATTATCCTTGGGGTTTTCCCCCCCAAAACCCCTAGACCTTGGTGAGGATATATGTCAGGGTGTATAGTATAACATAATCGGTCGCCACATACCAACAATCTCCCACTTGAAGACTAATTAGGCTCCACACCAACACAAGTTGCACCACTTTGCAACTTTGCACTACTTGCATTTGACAACTTTTTCCCCAAGCGAAATCTCACCACCACAGGAAACACCTCTAAGATAGAAAAAAATGAGAGAGGTTATTGTAGAAAGGCTCAACATGAACCCATAGGCTCACACAATAATTTTTTAAGTGTCACGGTGTCTGAGTAATGTCATGTTGAAGTTTGCAGCCATTTTTCTCCTTAGAATCTTAAGGGATTCAACCAGTTGAACATAGTTCAGAGCAATTCAACATGTTTGTGTGTGAAAGAGGACCATGCCTAGTGTAAACATACCCACTCATATGTGTTGGAATAATTATTTTGGTCACATGAGTTGCATAATGAAAGTTGCACCATTTTGCAACTTTGCATTACTTGCATTTGACAAATTTTTCCCCAAGCGAAATCTTGCCACCACAAGAAAATGCCTCTGAGATAGAAAAAACTGAGAGAGGTTATTATAGAGGGGTTCAAGAAAATCTTATAGGATTAGACGATAATTTTTTAAGCATTAGATTGTCTGAGTAACGTCATGCTAAAGTTTGCAGCCATTTTGCACTTCAGACTATTAAGGGATTCGACCAGTTGAACGTATCTTAGAGAAATTCAATGCATTTGGGTGTGAAAGAGGACCATGCCTAGTGTGAAAGTACCCACTTAGATGCATTGGAACAATTATTTTGGTCACACAAGTTGCAGAACAAAAGTTGCACCACTTTGCAACTTTGCACTACTTGCATTTAGCAACTTTTTCCCCAAGAGAAATCTCACTGCCACAGTAAAACACCTTTGAGATAGTGAAAAATGAGAGAGGTTATTGTAGAGGGGCTCAAAATAATCCCATAGGCTTAGATGAAAATTTTCTAAGTTTCATGGTTTCCGAGTAACGTCATGTTGAATTTTGCAGCCATTTTGCACTTCAGACTCTTAAGGGATTCAGCTGGTTGAACATAGCTCAGAGTGATTCTGCATGTTTGGGTGTGAAAGAGGGCCATTACTAGCATAAATGTACCCACTCAGACACATTGGGATATTTAGTTTGGTCACATGATTTGTAGAATAAAATTTTTACTACTTGCATTTGACAAATTTTTCCCCAAGGGAAATCTCGCCACCACAAGAAAATGCCTCTACGATAGAGAAAACCAAGAGAGGTTATTGTAGAGGGACACAACATAATACCATAGGCTTAAAGATGATAATTTTCTAAGAATCATGGTGTCTGAGTAACGTCATGTTGAAATTTATAGCCATTTTTCACTTCGGACTCTTAAGGGATCCAATCAGTTGAACATAGGTCAGAGTGATTTAGAACATTTGGATGTGAAATAGGATGATTCATACCATAAAAATACCCACTTAGATGTCATGGAATAGTTAGTTTGGTCACAGGAATTGTAGAACAAAAGGTGCACCACTTCACAACTTTGTACTACTTGCATTTGATAACTTTTTCCCCAAGCGAAATCTCGCAGCCACAGGAAAATGCCTCTGAGATAGAAAAAAATAAGAGAGGTTATTGTAGAGGAGCTCAATATGATATCATAGGCTTAGATAAGAAGTTTCTAAGTGTCATGGTGTCTGAGTAATGTCATGCTGAAGTTTGCAGCCATTTTGCACTTCAAACTCTTAAGGGATTCAACTGGTTGAACATAGCTCAGACTGATTCAACACGTTTGGGTGTGAAAGAGGATCAAGAATACCATAAAAATACCCAATTGGATGTGTTTGAACAATTATTTTGGTCATACGAGTTGCAGAATGAAATTTGCACCACTTTGCAACTTTGCACTACTTGCATTTAACAGCTTTTTCCCCAAGTGAAATCTCATCGCCACAGGAAAACACCTTCGAGATAGAAAAAATTGAGAGAGGTTATTGTAGATGGGCTCAACAAAATTCCATAGGATTAGAAGAGAATTTCCTAAGTATCAAAGTGTCTGAGTAACGTCATACTGAAGTTTGAAGCCATTTACACTTTAGACTCTTAAGGGATTCAGCTAGTTGAACGTAGCTTAGAGCAATTCAGCATGTTTGGGTGAGAAATAGGACCATTCCTAGCTTAAAATTACCCACTTGGATGCATTGGAACAATTATTTTGGTCACACAAGTTGTAAAATAAAAGTTGCACCACTTTGTAACTTTGCACTATTTGCATTTGACAACTTTTTCCCCAAGTGAAATCTTGTCGCCACAAGAAAATTCCTTCAAGATAGAAAAATATGAGAGATTTTATTATAGAGGGGATCAACATGATCCCATAGGCTCAGAGGGGAAGTTTATAAGCATCACGGTGTCTAAGTAATGTCATGTTGAAGTTTGCAGCCATTTTCCACTTCAAACTCTTAAGGGATTTAGTTGGTTGAACGTAGCTCAAAGTGATTCGACGTGTTTGGGTGTGAAAGAGGACCATTCCTAGTCTAAATGTACCCACTCAGATGTGTTAGGATAATTATTTTTGTCACACGAGCTGTAGAATGAAAGTTGCACCACTTTGCAACTTTGCACTACTTTCATTTAACAACTTTTTCCCCAAGCGAAATCTCACCACCATTGGAAAAGGCCTTTGAGATAGAGAAAAAAAGATAGGTTATTGTAGAGGGGCTCAACATGATCCCATAGGCTCAAGTAAGAATTTTATAAGAATCATAGTGTCCAAGTAACACCATGCTAAAGTTTGTAGTCATTTTGCACTTCAGACTCTTAAGGGATTCAACCAATTGAATTTAGCTCAAAGTGATTCAGTGTTTTTGGGTACAAAATAGGACCATGCCTAACATAAATGTACCCAATCAGACACATTGGAACAATTATTTTGGTCACACGAGTTGTAGAACGAAATTTGCACCACTTTGCAACTTTATACTACTTGTATTTGACAACTTTTTCCCCAAGCGAAATCCTGCCACCACATGAAAACGCCTCTGAGATAGCAAAAACCAAGAGAGGTTATTGTAGAGAGGCACAAAATTATCACATAGGATCATGCAAGAAGTTTCTAAGCATCATGTTGAAGTTTACAACTATTTTGCACTTTAGACTCTTAAGGGATTCAACCATGTTGTTCAAATAACATCATGTTGAAGTTTACAACCATTTTGCACTTTAGACTCTTAAGGGATTCAACCGGTTGAATGTAGCTCAGAGTAATTCAAAAAATTTGGGTGTGAAAGAAGACCATTACTAAACATGAATAAAAAATTCCAATGGATTTCCCCACTAACTACAATAATATGACTTGTACTTCCACCATTTGACAATAAGTTGCAATTTTGATAACTTTTACACAATTTTGCATTTTTTGCAATGTTTTGCAACTTAGACCTTCCAACCACCTAAAAACCTATAAAAGGACTCCTTACATCATAAAGTGGTTTAAATTACCTTATTTTTTGAAGAAAAAAGACTCAAATACCCCTAAGCAACCAAAATACCTCAATTGTCAACATTTGCATAAAATGCTATTGGTGCCTCTGCACCAATTAGTGCTTATTGTGTCTTAATATTTTTGGTCATGAATAAGGTCTTTTGTGATGCAATGAAAGGGAGTTCCACAACTATCCAAACTAAAATTCACTTGAAGAAATCAAACTTTTAACCTTCAAACCCTAACAAGGGCGACTCTTCTCAACTTCATTGTTCAGTCTTGTAGGTGTGCAACCTAGGTTTTCCTCTCACAAATTTGAAGATACCACTCAAAATCACCAAAAAACTACCATTTCAGGAACCTATTAGGGAACTTTTAAACATATCACAAAATCACATGTACTTACTTTGGAATGATAACATCAAACTGACCTTGAATTCTCGAAAAGGGGCTCTAATTAGCCCACTTTAACAAAGGAACTCTCCTTCAATATTACCACCCACTCAAAATACCATTGGAAAATCCTCAAAATTCCTCCAAAACCACAAATTCTTCAACCACTGAGTCAAAACTCACTTGCTAAGACCCTCTTTCATGAAACCCTCATTTTTCACCAAATAAGTAGGTGTTTATTGAAAAACCCATCTCCAGACCTCATTCAACCTCAAAATATTTTCAAACATTCTTATTTCACCCTAAAAAAACTTAATTCACCTTCAAATTATGCTGCCCCCAAATTTCTCACATATTTCCTTCTTAAAACCTCTGAATTTCACCCATTTTCACTCTTTGTTCAACTAAGGCTTAGAGCCCAAACATCCAAATGACCTACCATGCCTTTGTAGACCTTATATCACATCAAAATCCACATGATAACACTAGAACAACCAAGTTCTAACCTTCTTCCAAAATATTTCTTTAATCTGCTACTTCAAGTTATGCCTCTTAGGCCTAAATTCATGCTTTTTCTACAAGGGCAGCATGGAAATTTCCACCAAATGTCTTTTCCACTCATAGTATTCTATTGTAACTCAATGGAATGGAATAATTAGGTGTAGGTGGCATGTGTGCATGATTTCAGGAGTAGGGGTGGCCATTTGGGGGTTTGGGAATGATGCCTAGTTGTCAAGAATGTGTGTTTTGAGTGAAATTTGGAGGTTAAGAGTAGGTAGTGATGGAAAAAACTTGGGGCAGCACTTTGTAAAAGTTAATTAAGAAAGGGAAGACATATTTGAATGTGTTGGAGGCATTGAAATAGTGAGGAGAGGTATGGAGGTGAGGTTTTCAATAAAACCCCTTTGAAACTTGTCAAAAGTGAGGGTTTTGAGTTTTAGAGTGTTGGTGAGTGTTTCATTGGAAGATGATTGTTGATTTAGTGCTTATGTACCCTAGTCATGAATATCCAATGGTGTTTTGTGTCTAGAAGGAATATTAAAGGGTAATTCATTTGTTGAGAGTTTTCCACCCTGCTTTGCATCACTTTGGCATGTTTATCAACATAAAACTATGATATTTTTTGAATTTCAATATGTAATGATAATACAATAAGAAATATGTAGTGTGAGACAATGAAATTTTTGTATTTAAATTTTAAAGTTAAAATGTGAAACTTTACCATTTTTCTTGTCTTCAAAGTTGTTTAAACTATATAATTTAACTATAATATAACTAAGCAATATATGATATAATTTAACCATTATTCATTATTTTTTATTGTCAACTATATAATATAACCATTATTTTTTATGCTATTGTACATTGAAATTTAACCATTGCTCAAGATTAAATTTTTGTACAGTTTAAACATGCACATGATGAACAAATTATTTCGATTCTCAACTTCTATATATCAAACTATCCAATAATCAAGTGTATGTCCATATACAAAAATGGCATCAATGCCAACTCAAACAAAGTTTTACAAAATGTGGCATATGCCATCTCGACATCTATTCAAAATATACATGCCAAAATGTCTATCTCATCCTAAACTACTGGTGGATCATCAAAATGGAGCCTCTTTGAAGCATTCTTTATCTCTTAAGGTAACCGCATTTTAGATTAGTTATATTATATAATTTAAAATAAAATAATTAACATCAAAATCAATATAAATTTAATTATAATTGAACTCTAAAATTGAAATCTTGATTACCTCATATATACATCTCTTGAAACTATCATGAGTCATATAATATGCCCCTATCAAAGAACCAATCATACCAACTTTTGCAATGTCAATCTATATATGTGAACAAAAAAATCAAATTGATACAAGTTGGCATACAATTGTCAGTAATAGGAACATATTTACCAAACAAAAAATAAAATAAACACATACCTCTTTAGGCATCTCTTTTTCTTTATCTCCTTCAGGTGTTTTGACACCTCCTCCATGAGGTGTTTCAACACCTAGTCCTTCAAGTGTTCCAACACCTACTCCTACAAAAGGAAAATAAGATAAACATATAGTTAATATATAATTTCATTAGTGACAATTCAAATGACAAACATGTATATAATGCATGAATTCAGGCCTAAAAGGCATGGGTTGAAGTAGCAAATTGAAGAATTTGTTTTGAAGAGGGATAGAACCAGTTTGTTTTAGTGAGATCTAGTGGGGTTTTATGTTTTTGAAGGTTTCCAATGACTAGGGAGGTCATGTGTATGTTTGGGCATGAAGCCCTAGTTGAGAGAAGTGCATTTTTTAATGGAAATTTGAGGTTTTAGAGACTAAAAGTGTGTGAAGTTTTGGGGAAGCATAATATTAAGGATTATTAAGCATGTGCAAGCTTAGAAAAGGGTGTTTAAAGTGGTCATAAGGTCACAGGAGGCCTAGAGATGGGTTTTTCAATGCATTCTCCAAAATATCACTATACCATAGGGGCAACTAGGAAAATTAGGCCTCTTTTCCAAAGAGACACCTTCCCAAACACCTGTAATCAAGTCAAACACCATGGAAAGTCATTAAATAGGTTACCAAGCTTAATATTTAACAATTTTAAGAGCTCCAACCGCTCAGGAAGCTACCAATCCACTAAACCCTCACACTCAAGCCACCAAACCTAGGTTTTCCAAGGAGCCTTATTGAAAATCACTCTTCCCAAAATTAACTCTCACATACAACACCCAAAAAATACCATATGATGTCTATAAGTGCTTAAAAGACTCTCAGAAATGACTGCCCCAAAGGATTTCATTCATTCACACTCTAAAACCACTCAAATTCACTCAAAATCACACATTTTCACACCCAAGGCTACATGCCATCACTCCAAAACATTCTCCCCTACTCTAAGAATCATCTTATAACTTATTCCCCACCTAATGGACTCATTCCACTGAGCTATAATATATACATTAGGTGGAATGAACCATTAAATCACTTGATGACCTCAAAACTTGAAATTTAGGCTTCCAGACCTGCCTAAAATAAAATCCACCCTAAGAGCTCAAAACAAGATGGATTTCAATTCCAAAAAAAAAAACATGGCTAACACCTCCCTTTACCCAAATCAAAACACTTTTATTCAATTCCCTTCAGTACGGGCTCATGAAATTGACTACTACAACATTGAAAAAGAGAAAAACAAACTCAAATTTACAAAGAAAACAAAGCTTTATTGATCAATGCTTGTACAAAATCTTCCACTCTTCTCCACACACTCCTTAATTTGAGATTCACATAAATGTATTCAAATCCCTTAATCAATAATTTATTGAGAACCAATACCATGAGTGACCTTTGGCCTTCACTAACTATTCAACTTCCCCACTCTGCATTTCTTGCACTTCAAATTTTGAAAAATGATGCTTTGCACTAATTTAGCAAAGTTACAACTAAAACCTTATAACTCACTAATAACCACTAAAATAGAATTATTACATCAATAAATGGTCTATATGACCTTATCCAATCCAAAACAAGAGTTCATCACCCTAATGAAAACCATCGTTCGAAGCTTGATGCCCCTGCACCAAATAGAGAGCAACATATAACCATCATTTTGCATATCTACATTAATCCAATTTTGAAAACTATTTTACAATCAAACTTAAACACTTGAAATAAAGAAATGATTAATAAAAAAAATTTACAAATTCAATGTGCATACTTACCAATCAATCCAGGAAGCCATTTGAGTCTGTTCTAGTCTTTATTATGTCAAGTATTACCTCGTGGTCAGACTCCCACACTTTCCACAAGTTCTTGTTCGCAGGTCTGCCCTTATATTTGATCAAATGAATGTTGGTGGTGACGACAAGGTTTGAGTAGTGAACAATCTTTCTATGTGTGTCAAAGTCCTCAAACAACCAAACTACAACATTTTTCACTGGGTACCTTCTAAGCCATGTTCCAGTAACAACCACTAAACCTATAGGATATTCTATGTTTTTTCCATCTATAATTGGGGCCTTCAATTTATTTTTGCCCTTGGTACAATGACACAAGTAATAATCTATAACCTCTTCATTGTCTTCATCTGTAATCACCGCATATACATGCCCTGCATTGATATGTTCATCTTGTTAGATGTATTTAATGAACATCAAAATAACACCTATAAGTAAGATATATTACCTAGTTCTACAAGGTTTGATAGATGATCAAAGTCAATGGATGATTGCATCTTCATGATTTGTAGAGCCATTGGGAGCTGATAAGTGTCACGTGGGGATAGAATTCTTACAAACCATTCATCAACCCACTCTCTTGACTCACAATCATTCCATGCTTGAAGTGTACATGCAGAAAAAAAGCATGCCATCTTCCGCATATGGATAGTCCATGTACCTGCATTGGAGCTTCTAAAAGAGTGTAGCTCACTCGATCCTATTAGTGTACTACAATCCTCATATTTTTCAATGTTAGTATCATCTACTAAATGAAAAAAATCTATGAACTAAAGAATTACCTTGACTACTTGGACCCATTGCATGATTGCACCACTGGATAATTGATCTTGCATCTGTCAACTTTACATTGTCTTTGTACTTTAACTCTTCTCATGCTAGGGCTCTTTTTGATACATGCACGTGTTCCATCATGCTCCCCCATTCCATGCCCGACCTCTGAGAAGTTCCACATATGTTGAACACCACTAATCCTATGCATCCTTCTCAACCAGCAAAAAAAATTGGCATTCTTGAATTGCGATGTATAGTTATTTGACCATATGATATGTTTCTTGAATGATATGACCCTACTAGCTAGATCAACATAGAACATTTGAAAGAAACCTTGCATAAAATCAGTAAAATGTGTGCGATCATCACTGATGTAAAAGTGATACTTCCTCAATACTTTCCTATTATCCTCTGTACTACCATTTGCATGAATGAATTTTATATGCACAAATATAGCAAACTGTGTGGAGTTGTAGTATTGTTATTGAACATTGTTTTGTGGCTATAGTGTGTAGTTCTCTGCAAATTTGACAACTAAAATGATGTTGTGAAGTGGAAACATGTCCTTGCATAACTTGAACTATGAGTCCAACCATTGAGCTCTATGTCTATGCCTTGCATTCTTATACAACACCTGATCACGAAAAATTCCCATAAACTGATATACTGGAATCTTATCACTGACCAATTCACACTTCTTTGCTTCTTTCCCATCTTTTAGACTATAGGCCAGTGTCGTGTATTTTCCAAATTTGACAATTTTGTCTCCAATTGTGTGTGTAGTAGCCATGTGCTGTAAAATTGGAAAATTTTGCATGACATCACAATGATCACATGTGCCATCCAAACATTACTTGTAAAAAAATTGACAACCCTCTCTTTCACATAAAATGGAAGATAAGAATTCCCTTGAAGATTTTGGTGGAGGCCTTATCTTACATTCTTGCAAAACATTGTCAGTATGCATATCTACACATATATGTCGATAAACATCATAATGGTTAGAAAAATCAATATGTACTCTATAATAACAAGTAGTGAGTGTGTGATTTATTTTGACATGAAAAGGCTTTAGCGTTTCAAAATATCTTTGACATATTTTAATTTCAGGAAACTTTTGGACAAAATCAGCAAAAAATTGGGTTTGAGTGGTATCCAAATAATGCTTTGGATGTGGCTCATGGATTTTACTACTAATTATCCTTATTACAAAATCTCTTTGATTAGGAGAGGTCCTTATGTTATCCTTCCAATAATCTACTATTAAAGATCCCAAGCCTTGAGTAATTCTTTTATCTTTCTGTGGCACTCTACCCAAGAATACCCATAACTCATTGCTATTTGGATCCTCCAATATTTCACGCCTTCCTTTGGTTCTCATTAGAGACGATCTACTTATTTTCAAAGACTTAATTGTCTTTGTAAGGTTTACCTTGTTCCTTGTTTGACTTCTTAACAGTGTTGTTGTCATCACACGTCTTGTGTCACAACTATCCTTTGTGCGTGAGGTAGAACCCACACTCTCGTATGCACTCATCAAGTTATTTACAATGGAATTTTCACTTGAGTCATTTGAAACTCTCAACCCAAGAGCCTTCATGGTGGGCCTAGATTTGAGTTGCCTCATAATTTCAACAAATAGTTGGCATCTTCCACCCTCACTTAGCTTCTAAAAAAAAAAACTCCATATCCTCTATGCAACTCTTTGACATGTATATTTTGACATCTTATTAGGAATCTATTTCAAAACATTGGAATCAATATCAATAACAAATATAGGTTTTATATGCAAAACTCTAGGAGGAGTTATCAAATTTAAATTTGTGTCAACATTAGGAATGTCAACAACATCGGGGATATATCACGTACCTTCAATCAGAGGTGCAATTGATTACATACCTTGAGATTGGCATGTAAACAATGTTGTACCTCCAACTTGAGATGTCGTTTGTGGAGTGACTTCAAATAGAGGTGTGTGTTGATTTACTTTCAAAACACAATTTTTGTTGATGGTGTGTCTTCAACTGGAGATGTGCATTGAACTTCACCTATGGTTGATGATGTGCCTCCAACTTGTGGATCCATTTGTGTCTTTCCATGAACTTTTTCCATTCATTCCCTTTTTTTTTCCAATTGTACATCTCTCTTAGATTGCACAAGAATTTCTGGTTGTATGGGCTGCAATTCTTTTGCTTCAGAAGCTGCATTTTTTTATTCTCTTCTCCTTGCATTTTTTACTACACATTATTTTAGTGTTAGAGACTTTGGTCATTTCCTCAGCATAATGTTGAATGCTGCATATTCACAATCACACAGAACAAAAGTAAGTAAAGCATTTTATGAAACATATTGATAACATTGATTACATTACATTTTATTGAACACACCAAAGCATTTTATGAAAGAAGGCAGCAAGCTATTTGGAATTATCAAACATGTCTATATGCTACAACATTTTTCATACATAAATATACCTTCATACCACAAGAAAAGAACTTGTAATGCATTTTTTCAAACATATCCATACTGCTGATTACATTGCATTTTGTGGTTATTTGAGTCATTTTGGGCAACAAATGTAAAAGTTGCAAATCATGTCAAAAAGTTGTCAATTTAGACAAAAGTTGTCAAGGAGGGTAAAATGGTATTTAGAAAAAAATTGTCAAGGAGAGGTTGGCATGTAATTTTGAGAAGAGAAGTAATTGAAACACTCCCCGTTTTTATGTATTTTCCAAAAAAATTGAAGTTTCTTTGATCTATACAGTTACGTACCAGAAATTTTTGATCTTTCATGGAGTGAATATTTTAGGAAGTAGGCCTAACACATTTTAGACTTGATTTGGATTGACTTCAATTGTTTTTGTGCATTTTAGAGACACATTGTAGAGGATCGATATGTATACCCTGTTTTAAGGGTTTTTGAGTGTATGAAAATGACATTTTAAGCCATTCCACCCACTGTTTTGTTTTATAACTTGGTGGAATGTTTCAACAGGGAATGATTTAGGTGTGAACATGGTTTTTTGGAGTAGGGAAGATGTTTGAAGGATTTTTGTGTTGCTTCCCTAAAGGTTTTTGTGCAAATTTTGCTTGAAAATGGATGTTTTGAACTAGGGTTTGGTGAAATATTGATGATAGAGGCTAGTGAATGAACTTATAAGCATATGCAGACATAATTAAGGGTTTTTGAAGTAGTTTCTAGGCTAGAAAAGGTATGGGATATAGTTTTTCAATAAACCCCCATGTAAATTGCCTAAAATGAGGGTTTCTTGTTTAGATGTCTTTGAAAGTGTGTCACTACAAATAAATGGTGAAATTGGAGGTTTTGTTGACCAATTGTTGCTTCCACATTGAGTTTTGGGATTGAGGAGGAATTTCCAATAGGTAACCTTTGTAAAGCTCTTAGGTTTTCCAAATTAGTTGAAAATAATTTTTTTCCCAAAACCATCAGTAATAATGAATTTAATGTTCAATTCTATGTGTAACGATGTAGATTAATAAAATAATCAAATGAATGGTCTATAAATTGTCAAAAAAAAAAAAAAAACTTTTGTTAAGTTGAATTCATTTATCTAAGCATGCTGGAAATGGACTACTATAAGTAATGCAAATAGAATTCATAAGAAAATTTGTGTTAAGTTGATGTCATTTATATAAGTTTAAACATGAATTCATCTAAATTATGTCATGGTTTTCATTTTTTTCTTCAAATTCATAAAAATTAAACTTTTTTATGCAACTCCCATCTAATTCAATGTTGAATTTTATGTCCAATTGTTATGATTAATAAAATAATTAAAGGAATTTAAATTATTTTCAAAAATAAACATACTAAATATAAACATTTCAATATTACCAAAATGAATATATTACCTGAGATAATGTAAAATGATGTAGAACTTCTAAATGTCTTCATCTATGCTGTCTAGCATGAAAATTGGTGGAAAAAAGGTGATGGATCAAGCATAGATTGGTACATTAGGGAGTCAACTGCATAAAAAAGACATTTCTCTGTTGGATAAAGCATTGAACTAGACAAAAGCATAAGCATGTGGGCTTGAATCATGGGGTCAACCCCTATTTTACAATTTCAAGGTAAAAAATGCATTTATGGCACTCGCCAAATTTAGCAAGCATCAAATTTGTTGAGAATATGTGTCTCAAACTCGCTAGTATAACCCTAATACTATCACCAAGCAACAAAGAATTCATAAGTGTTATGTTTATGTTTTTACCTCTATACCACAAGGATATCAAGAAAGAGGAGTGGCAGCACGATTACCACCATACCGTAAAAGCCTCTTAGTCATTGAGCGGTAGTGCAGTGGATACCACTATACCATAGGTATCTTTACACTAGGGTGCGGTAGCACATTTACCACCATATTGTAGGAGGTTATTGGACATGTAGCAGTATTGTGGTGTATACTACCATACTGTGGAAGCCTTTCAAAAGTCCAGTGATAGTGCGGTTACCACCATACCTTGGGTACCCTCAACCTGTTTGGAGGTAGCACGATTACCGCCATACTAGGGAGCATGTTGATTGCATAGAGAGTTATAAGGTGAAGAGCATGGTTTTGATGGATTGTTGAGGTGTAAGATATTAAGAGGAGAATGTTTTTAACTTGGAAGGTGGCCGTTTGAATTCTTGGGAAGTTTGATAGTTGCATAACATAGGAGTTTGAATTGAATCAATTGTATAGGGAATGAATCAATCATGGTTGTTGATATACATGGCAACATATTGTAACCGTGAAGGGGTTTGACAGTTCAAGGGCTGGATGATTGAATGGTTTGTTAGTGAATTTCATTGTATACTATTTTGAAAGCATTGTAACAGTGTTGTTTTGTACAAGGTCTATCAAGGAAATATTGTTGCTATAATATTGTCATCTGAAAGGGGACTTTGTAACTTATATGTAATTCAATTACTGTAATACAAGTGATTTTCTTTGGTGTGGCGATTTTTTCTCTTGTAAGGTTTTTCCCACGTAAATCTAGTGTCAATTGTGTTTGAGTTTATTTCTATATTCTATTATTTCCTTCATGTGCATCTTAGTGAACTATAATTGTACAATTTAAACTCATATCTACATTCTTCTATGAGTTTTGACATTAGGAAAGCTTGTTCTGCATCTGTAGTCTTTCCTTACAAGTGGTGTCAGAGCCTGGCCAGTTATTTTATCCTTGTGGGTAGGCTAGGTTTTTTGTGTCAATCTTGTTTAGTGGGAGTCTTGTAGAAGTCTGGTAATTTAAATTATAGATTAAGATGACAAGCACATCAGGAAAGATTGAAATTGAGAAATTCAATGGTAGCAATTTTGAGTTGTGGAAACTCAAAATGGAAGACCTATTGGTGGATTATGATCTTTTGCTTGTTGTTTCTAGAATGAAACCTTCTAGGATGAAGCAAGAAGATTAGGACCTCATAGACAGAAAAGAAAAAGGGTTGATAAGACTCCATTTGGTAAACTATGTTCTCCTAAACGTTCATGAAGAGAAGACTACATCTTCTTTATGGAAGAAGCTTGGAGATATTTATCAGGGTAAGTTCTTGGTGAATAATTTTTTCCTAAGGAAGAAGTTATACTCTTTAAAGATGGAGGATGGGGCATTTGTGACTGATCATCTAAATACGTTTAACATGTTGATTGCTTAGTTAGCATATGTGGGTGTGAAGATTGATGAAGAAGATCATTGTATTCTTTTGTTATGTTCTTTGTTGGATTCTTGGGATCACTTGGTGATGGCTATTGGGAGTGGGTATGTGCAGGATCATGATGGGCCAAAAAGTGGCGATATTATGGGTATGTGTAGGGTATGTGGTTGATGACCTTTTTTTACCCAAAATTGATGAAACGAAAGGGTTTTTTAAAGGGGATTCTCAGCTTTCCACCAATATAAATTATTCTTTACTTTGAATTTAATAAATAATTATTATTCATTTTCTATTTAAATTACAACTAAAGTCCTGATCAATAGGCTGATTGAAAAAAATCTAAAGCTTTCAAACACTATAATTTTTTTTCAATCCAAAACATGTGTCACATCCTATGCTCTACATACTATAGGATTAAAAAAATAAAAATTAAATTTCATGAATTTTTGACCAAGTTAAGGTGGTTAGACATACAAGTTTTGAGATGGTGAAGGAGGCTCTTGCTGTTCAAGGCAGATTGAAAGAAAAAGGCAAGGAGGATAAGAAGTTCAAATCAAAATCAGAGGGGAGATCAAAGTCTCCTGACAAGAATTCCAAGGTGAAGTTTTGGAATTGTGGGAAACTTGGTCATATTCAAAAGGATTGCAAAGAGGAGAAAAATAAGAAGAACTCTTCTGACAATGATTCTTCTCGGAGTGATGTAGATGCCTTCATTGTAGCTTTGGAAACACATACATCAGATGATGTCTAGCTAATTGATTCTACAACATCTTTCCACATGACATCTCATAGAGACTAGTTTACAAAGTATGAAAAATACAATGGTGCAAAAGTGTACTTGGCAAGCGATTCATCTCTAGAAATATTTGTTTGTGGAAGAGTCAAAATTCAGTTTTGTGATGGAAGAATTCAGGGAATTGATGGCGTAATGCATATACCAGGTCTGGCTCAGAATTTACTTTTCATAACTAAGCTAAATGATGTTGGAGTGCAAGTCTCGTTCACTAGTAATGGTTGTAAAATGACTAGAGGCTCGATGGTGCTGGCTAGGGGTGCCCGAATTGGTACTTTGTATAATTTGGGTGCACTTGCTATTCAATGTAACGGTGTCTCTACAAAGTCACAAAAGGTTGTTCATGCTGAGTCTGAAGTCCTTGTAGGGGCTAATTATTTGGAATTTAAACATCCTGTAGAGAAGACTATGCTCTGGCATCAAAGGCTATTGGTGAGAAAAGTTTAAAAGCCTTGAAAAATAAAAACTTGGTTGAGGGACTTGATTGTAATTTGGAATTTTAATTTTGTGAACATTGTATATATGGAAAACATCATTGTGTTACTTTTTACTCTAGTCCTCATAAATCTTCTAGTGTTCTAGATTATATTCACTTTGATTTTTTTGGTCTAGTAAATGTTTCTTCATTGTTGAATTCAAAATATTATGTATCATTCATTGATGATTATTCAAGAAGGGTATTTGTATATTTTCTAAAAAGCAAATAAGAAGTGTTCAGTCAGTTTAAAGAGTTCAAGAATGTGGTTGAAAATCAGATTGGTAAGAAAATTAAATGCTCAAGAAAAGATAATGGTAGTGAATTTTGTTCTGAAGAATTTGAAAGGAATTGCAAAGACCATAGAATTAAGAGGAATACAACAAAACTTTACACTCTGTAGCAAAATGGAGTTGCTGAAAGGTTGAACAAGATGTTGATGGAGAAGGAAGTATGTTGACCAATGTTGGTCTAGAGTAGAAGTTTTGGGTTGAGGTTGTGGCTACAACATGTTACTTGGTAAATCAATCTCCTTCTTCAGTACTTGTTGATAAAACACCCATGGAAGCTTGGTATAGTAAGAAGCCCTCTTTGAGACATGTTCTTGTCTTTGGCTATGAAGCATATGTTTATGTGTTAGATGTGAAGAGATCTAAATTGGAGAAAAAAGGTTGTTAAGTTTATCTTCATTGGCTACGACATTGGTGTGAAAGGATACAAGCTTTGGAATCCTATGACTAAAAAGGTTGTATACAATAGGAGCATAATCTTTCGGGAGATAAAAACTTTTTTAGTGGAATTGTAGTCAAACATGAAAGAAAATATAGAGGAAAATTATGTTGTTTAAATACCTCTAACCCCTGAAAAAGAGGAACAACATATTGATAGTGTACCTGAAACTAAGGAGAGTTTGAGTAGCTCTGAAATTTTTGAAGAAGAATCACAACCTCAACCTTAGCCTATGAGGAGGTCTACACATGAAAAGAAGTAACCTGATAGGTATGGATTCTTTATGTTGGATTCAAGTTGTTGCTATGCTTTCATTACTAATATTGATGAGCCTAGGACAGTAAAAGAGGTAGTTGAAATGACTAATTCAAATTTCTGGTTGGAAGCCATGAATGAAAAAATGGCATCATTAAAGAAGAATGGCACTTGGGATCTAGTTCCATTGCCTGAAGGTAGAAATTATATGGGCTATAAATGGGTTTTTAAAAAGAAATTTGGTCTAGATGGCAGTATTCAAAAGTACAAAGTGAGGTTGATTGCAAAGGGTTATTCCTAGGTAGAGGGAATTGATTATGGTGGAATCTTTTCTCTAGTAGCAAAGCTGACATCTATCGGATTTCTTTTGTCACTTGCAGTAGCTTATGACTTGGAGATTGAGCAGATGGATGTGAAGACAACATTTCTTCATGGTGATCTTGAAGAAGAAATTTATATGTCCCAGCTTAAGCACTTTGTGTTAAAAGGTAAATAAAATATGGTTTGCAAGTTAAAGAAATCTCTATATGGTTTAAAACCGTCATCTAGAATGTGGTACCAAAAATTTGACATGTTTGTTTTGTCACTGGGTTTTGTAAGGTCAAAATCAGATCATTGCATGTACTTCAAGACTGAAAAAATGATTGGGTTCTTGTTATTGCACTATATGTTGATATGTTGTTCAAAGGCAATAGTAAGTTTATGATTTTTGATCTAAAATCTCAGTTGTCTGTAAAGTTCAAAATGAAGAATCTTGGTGTAGCTAGGTATATTCTAGGGATGGAAATAACTAGGGATAGGAAGATTAGAAAACTTTGGCTCAGCCAGAGTAAGTATATTAGTACTATTCTAGAGAGATTTTTTATGACTGATTGAAAGCAGCTAGTTGTTCCAGTTTTGCAGGGAATGAAGCTATTTGTTGAAGATTGTCCAAAATATACTACTGAGATAGAGGACATGACCAAAGTGCCTTATGCTAGTGAGTTTGGAAGTTTAATGTATGTAATGTTCTGTACAAGGCTATACATTTCCCAAGAAATGGGAGTTCTTATTCAGTTTATGGCTTATCTAGGAAGAACACATTGGGATGTTGTGAAAAGAGTGTTTAGATATTTGAAGGGCACTTCAAAAATATGCTTTGTGTTTCCATGGTAATTCAGTTGAATCATAGAGGAATCTTATCATTCATGGGTATGTGGATTCTAATTGGGCAAGGGACATTGATAGTAGAAGGTCCACCAGTGTATATAGTTTCATGATGAATGGTGGTGTAGTTAGTTGGATGAGCAAGTGGCAGGCTGTGATCGCTTTATCTACTATAGAGGTTGAGTACATGGTAGCAACTCATGCTTGTAAGAAAGCCATTTGGCTTAGGAGATTGTGTTTTGATATTGGTTTTGATGCAAGGAAAATTATTATTTTCTATGATAGCCAAAGTGCCATTTTTCTGGCAAAAAATCCTACTTTCCATGCCAGGATGAAACATATTGATGTTCAGTACCATTTTGTATGAGATATGGTGGAGGATGGAAAGGTATGTTTGGAAAAGGTTGATACTCTGAAGAATATTGTTGATGCATTGACAAAGCCAGTAAGCACAGATAAGTTCATATGGTGCACGAATTTGATGGGCCTTGGGGTCTAGAATATTCAATGACTTCAGGTATTGAAAGGGTTTAGTGGGTTCTTCGTCAAGTGGGAGATTGCTGAGAATATGTGTCTCAAACTCACTAGTATAACCCTGATACTATCACCAAGTAACAAAGAATTTTTAAGTGTTATGTTTATTCTTTTACCTCTATAGCACTAGGAGATTGAGAGGGAGAAGCGGTAGCATGGTTACCACCATACCGTAGGAGCCTTTGAGCCATTGAGCGGTAGTGTGGTGGATACCGCTATACCATGGTTATCTTTACACTAGGGCATGGTAGTGTGGTTACTATCATACCATAGGATATTACTGGATGTGTAGTGGTATTGTGGTATATACCGCCATACTGCAGGAGCTTGTCAATAGTCTAGCGGTTGTGTGGTTACTGCCATACCTTAGGTACCCTCAACCTATTTGTAGGTAGCATGTTTATTGCCACCCCATGGGAGCCTATTGACTGTACATAAATAGAGTAGTAGAAGGTGAAGAGCACTATTTTTTTGGACTATTGAGGTGTAAGCCATTAAGAGGAGAATGTTTGTGACTTGGAAGGTGGCCATTTGAATGCCTAGGAAGTTCAACAGTTGCACAACAGAGTAAGTTGAACTGAATCGATTGTACAAAGAATGAATCAATCATGGTTGTTGATATACATGGAAATGTATTGTAACCATGAAGGGGTTCAATATTTCAAGGGTTGGATGATCGAATGATATATTAGTGAATTTCATTATATGTTGTTTTGAAAGCATTATAATAGTGTTTTTTTGTACGAGGTTGATCAAAAAATGTTGTTGCTATAATATTGTCATCTGAAAGGGGAGTTTGTAACTTATATGTAATTCAATTACTGTTATACAAGTGATTTTCTTTGGTGTGGTGGCTTTTTCTCTTGTAAGGGTTTCCCACGTAAATTTGGTGTCAATTGTGTTTGAGTTTATTTCTCTATTCTGGTATTTTATTCATGTGCATCTTAATGAACTATAATTGTAAAATTTAAAGTCATATCTACATTCTTCTCTAAGTTTTGACACTAGGAAATATTTTTCACATCTGTAGTCTTTCCTTACAAAATTTGGTGCTTTGAAATGCTTTCACAATAGCAATAGGAAGGGAGTGATACTTGAGATAAAGGGATAGGGGATATGAGTGAGAGAGATTAGTCCTAGTAGTGTGGTAGGGACTGATACCTAAGAGCGATAGAGACTTGATAGGGATAGAGAGTTATCCAACTAGGGTGGAGGGAAAGACCTCACAATGGGAGAGGGGTTGGACAGAAAGAGATTTGTATACCCGCTACCCTTAAATTGTAAACTATAAACCCTCAAACCTCTCTCTCTCTAAACCCTCTACCCTCTACCCTCTATCATAAAACCCTTAAACCCTAAACCTTAAACTCTCTACCCTCGACCCTTAAACTGTAAACCCTAATACCCTAAAACCATCAACCCACCAAATTTCTCTTTCTCTCTCTAAACCTTACACTATCTACCCTTAAACTTTAAACCCTAAACCCTAAAACCCTTAACCCCCCTCTCTCTCAACCCTAAACCCTCTACCCTCAACCCTTAACCCTCTACCCTATACCATCTACCCTCAACCCTCTACCCTCCACCCTTAACCCTTAAACTATCTACCCTCTGCCCTTAACCATCTACCCTCAACCCTCTCTATCTCTCTCTCTCTAACCTCTACCCTCTACCCTCTACCCTCAACCCTCAACCCTAAAACCCTTAATGCTCTCTCTTTTTTCCTCTCTATAAACCATCAATCCCCCCACTCTCTCTCTATCTATCTCTCTCATGACCATACACCCTCTACCCTTAAACAGTAAACCCTCAACCCCCTGTCTCTGTCAACCCTACAACCTCTACTCTCAACCCTCAACCATCTACCCTTAACCCTCTACCCTCTATCCTCAACCCTCAACCATCTACCCTCAACCCTCTACCCTCTACCCTCAACCCTAAAACCCTTAACCATCTCTCTCTCTAAACCCTCAAACCCCTCTCTCTCTCTCTCTCTCTCTCTCTCTCTCTCTCTCTCACCCTACACCTCTCTACCCTTAAACCATAAACCCTAAACCATCAACTCCACCTCTCTCTCCTCAACCCTACACCCTCTACCTTCTACCCTCCACCCTTAATCCTCAACCCTCTACCCTAAACCATCAACGCTTAAACCATAAACCCTAAACTCTAAACCCTTAAACCCTCTACCATCTACCCTTAACCCTCACCCCTCTACCCTCTACCCTCAACCCTTAAATCCTAAAAACCTTAGCCCTCAACCCTCAACCCTACACCCTCTACCCTTAAACCATAAATTGTAATCCCTAAACCTTGAACCCTCTACCCTTAACCCTTAACCCCTAAACCCTAAACCCTAAAACCTCCCACCCTCTATCCCTCAACCCCAAACCCCTCTACCCTAAACCCCAAAACCCCAAACCCCTAAAACCATCTACCCCTCTACACCTAACCCCTCTACCCCTCTACACTTCTTAAAACTATGTTCCTGTAAACTCTAAACCCCTAAACCACATAAACCTGTAAAACCCCTAAAACCCCTCTACTCCCTCTACCCTGAACCACATAAACTATAATCCCTAAAACCCCAAACCTTCTACCCTCAACCAACCCCTTAATCCCAAAACCACAAACCCTAAAACCTCTACCCTCAACCCTAAAACCCCAAAACCATCTACCCTCAACCCTCTACCCTTAAACCCTTAAGCCCTAAACCCTAATCCCATAAATCCTCTACCCTCTACCCTTAACCATCTACCCTCTACCCTTAAACCATAAACCCTTAACCCTAAACCCTTAAACCCTTAAAACCTAAACCGTCTACCCTCTACCCTCCACCCTCAACCCTCAACCCTTAAACCATAAAACTTTCAACCCTCAACCCTAGACCCTAGACCCTACACCCTTAAACTACAAACTATAATCCCTAACCCCTAAACCCTAAACCCTAAAACCTCTATAGTCTACCCTTAACCCTCAACCCTCAACCCTCAACCCTCAACCCTTAACCCTTAAACCCTTAAAACATAAATCCTAAACTCCTAAATCCTCTACCCTCTACCCTTAAACCCTTAAACCCTTAAACCCTAAACTCTAAACCCCTAAACCCTTTACCCTTAATCTATAAACCCTCAACTCTAAACCCTTAAAACCTTAAACCCTAAACCATAGAACCTCTACCCTCTACCCCCAACCCTCAAACCTTAAACCCTAAAATCCTCAACCCTTAAAATGTAAACTATAATCCTAAACCCTAAAACCTCTACCCTTAACCCTTAACCCCTAAAAACTAAACCCTAAAACCTCTACCTTGAACCCTCAGACCTTAAACCCTAAACCCTCTACCCTCAACCCTCTACCCTTAAACCTTAAGCCCTAAACCCCTAAAACTTCTACCCTATACCCTTAACCCTCTACCCTCTACCCTTAAACCCTTAAACCCTAAACCCTAAACCACTAAACCCTCTACCCTTAACCCTCTACCCTCTACCCTCTACCATTAAACCATAAACC
>VDFB02281492.1:421094315-421117444 GCA_007258455.2 Sequoia sempervirens | reverse complement strand
CATCCTTTTCACATAAAATCCTTGAGTGATGGGAAGCATGCCTTTAGCAATGGAAAGTGTGATTTGAGTGATGGAAATCATATTTTGAAAAGACATAATTTGCATTTAATTTAGCAGAGTTTAGCTCTTTAAGAAATTCCTTTTCACATAAGCAAGCAGGTTGGCATTGATGATGATGATGGACACATGGAAACAATTGGTACATGTGAGCATTTACACCCAACACCTTAATTAATTTATCAAACCTTAGTTTGAGATCCTTTATGTGATTTATCCATTAACTTTTAGCTAATTAATGTGTTTTTTGTTGCCGCCTATTGGGAGATAGATTTTCCATTTGTTGAGCTCTTTGACACACGTTTTTCTATAAATAGAAATATCAACTTAGCAAAAAAATCAATGAGTTGGCATTTGAGTTAGTAAGCTCCTCCCACTACGATTTCCATTTCACTAGTCTATAGCTTGCTCATTGCCATCATGTCTAGCCTAGGTACCCCAGTTCTGCTCTTGATCCAAAAGTTGCATAAGTCCCTTCTAGGTGAAATTAGTAGTGAGAGAATTAAATGCTTGGTAGCGAAGAATGACCACCTCGTCATCATGGCATTCAAATGGGTGCTTGAGAAGGATTATGTGGAGGATGAGAACCAACCTCAATGCAACTCTGATGTTACCTCCTTGTTCATGGCTTCCCTGCTAAATTTAGACATTTCCAAGCCCTGGATTATTGAACTCTACCTCACCATGTTTGATTTGGTGTATTTAGATGGGCTTGACGAAGTCATACAAGTGGCTATCCCTAGTGTCAGCATTCTAACCGCTATGAATATTCCCAAGCATGTCGACTTTGGGGAAGCGGTATGGTGGATTACCTTTCTCATGAACTTCTAAACCATGGACCTAGAGAGGCATAACACACTATCATGACCCAAAACCTCATTTCTTCTAAGGGAGTATAATGTGGAGTGCATTCTTGGGCTCGATTGGAAGAATCACTTTGAATTCCTAGTTTATAGCCATGACATTGAGGATTGAGGTTTGTGTCATTCCCACGTGTGTTTTTTTATGTGTTGTTAACCCCTTTACCGCCATGTTGAAGAAAACCTGAAGAAACAAAATTTGACTGTCATGATGGTTGGAGGCTTTAATTTCCACTGCCATTTTTGTGTCACCTCTTCTTTTTCTTTTTGAAGATGTATCTCTTTTTAGGTTTGAATGAGAAGGATTCAAACTTTTCTTGGAGCCCTAGGCTTGATATGCAGATTATATTTTAAATATTTTCAATGAATACAAAATATAATACTTTATGTTATTCTTGTGTTTACTCTCATGGCTTATTCATAAAAAAAGCCGTATTTTATAAAAACTTTACATATGGTACATAACTGTAAAATCTTAACGAGCTTTGCATATACTTTAATGGAATAATTTTAGATGAATACCACTTACTGGTATATTAAGTGGTATATCTAATACATTTCCATTCATATCCTCCCACTCATATGAATTTCTTTGCTTAAATGGATGGATTCAAAAAAAGGCCCCCTCCATAGTGAGTAAAATTTGGCATGTTGCCCTGGTTTTGCAACGCATTCGTCATACTCTAGCACAAGGATTCCATCACAAAAATCTAGGTTGAGGCCTTTTTATCAAACCATCATTTGACTATATGTTGGTACTTGATCATGGTGTCTTACATGTTTTCTCTTTTTTCCTTGATACTCAAATTTTTTTCCAATCTTACCTCCATTTCGCTATCTTCTTCAACTTCTAAAGCTTTCAAAAGTTACAATGGCAAAATTTCTATGGAAATGGGTAAAACTATTTCTTTTCTATACACTAATTCATAAGGAGAGGTTGTCAAGATCTTCTTGGGTATAATTTTGTTTTCCCATTAATTTTATCACACATGCTTGTGCTATTCTTTCTAATGTTTTGACTCAATGTTCTTTATTAACCTAATCAAATTCTTGTTAGTCGATTGTGCTAATCTATTTCCTTCTGGGTAATAATTGGATGAATTTTTGAGGTAGACCCCATGCTTGAGAGAAAATTATAACATCCTAGAGCCTATCAAGGGTCATGCATTATCAAAAATGATTGTTTTAGGTGAACCAAACCTTTGTTAATAACTCCTCAAGAAAATTAACAATTTCTATTTTTGTAGCATTCTTCAGGGAAACAACCTCCATCCATCTTGTGAAATAATCGATCGTCATGAGTATCCACTTATGGTATGCACTAGATATGGGATTGACCATCCTAATAAAATACAAACCCCATTGTGAAAAAGGTTCCTCAGTCACAATCAAGCTCAATGGAATCAAAAATTTCTTCTGCTTGCCAATGAGATATTGGCACTAAGTACACTTTTGCACTAGGTGATGAGCCTCAGAGAACCTAGAGGGCTGGTAATAGCTTTCCTACATTATCTTGAAAGTAGCAGCCTTAGCAAAGAAATGTTCGCCCTCGGCACTACTATGGAATTCACCTAAAACTCTTTCTTCCCATGGCTTATCTAAAAAATGGAGGACACTTTCATAATTTCTTTTAAATAAAATCCCTTCAATTAGCACATACTTGGTGCCTTGAAATTGATATTAGCATCTTTTATGAGGTGAGATATTGGTTGGGTACTACCCCTTTTGCACAAATCATGTCTGATCAGCCACCCATGATTTGCTAGACTCAAAATGATTTGTATAGACCTAATTGGTCTCTTCTTCCTCCTGGGAGATTAATTCCTATATGAGGTATTCACAAAGACCTCTTCCTCAAACCAACTTGGTTGGTCAGATGTCTAAATCATATTCTAGGATCATGGTGATCCAATTGGCCCTATTTTTAGTTATCTCTCCTTTGGTGATGTATTCCCTAACACTGGGATGGGCGATGAGGATGGTGATTTTGTTGGCCGATACTAGGTGTCAAAATTTCTTGAGGATTTTAATGATAGAAAAGGCCTAGTTTTCAATAAAAGTTGTAGCTAGTTTCAATCCCTTGAGATTCCTAGAATGGAATGCGATGGAATGTTCTCTACTTCTCTCTTCGTCCTTCTAAGTGAGCACAAAAGCTATGTTGTGTTGGCTGCTATAGACATAGAGAAGGAAATCCTTAGAGAAGTCTAGGTTGGATAACACAAGAGTTGCAAAGATGGATGCCTTTATTTTCCCAAAATTGAGCTTTCCTTAGGGAGTCCATTTAAATGTTAAGTTTTTCTTCAACATTAGCATCATAGGTCTTGCGATGCTCATGAAGTTTGAGATAAACTGGTTGAAAAAGTTAATCTTCGCTAGGAAGGAATGTAGCCCCTTCTATTTTACTAGTAGTAGTAGCTCCATCATAGCTTGCACCCTTTCAATGTCTATGACTATTCCTTCTTTGGAAACTACAAAACCCAGTATCTTGCCTTGCGACACTTCAAAGACACATTTCTTGGGATTTAGGGAAATCCTAAACTATTGACACTTCTGGAAGACCATTTCTAGATTATCAAAATGATAATCTTTTGATTTTTAAAAAACTGTTAGGTCATCCAGGTATATTAGGATGATCTGATTGATCAAAACTCTAAAGGCGATGTCCATTGCTCACTTAAAGTTGGCACCTACATTGGAGAGCCCGAAGGGCATTTTTGTGTATGTGAACATTCCCCACTTGGTGGTGAACATTGTTTTGTGTTGGTCTTCTTCCTTCACATAGACCTAGTTATAACCCAAAAAACCATGGAGCAATGAGAACATCTCTAATCCAGCCACAATTTGCAAAATTTTCTCCATAGAGGAAAAAGAGTAGTGATCTCTTAATGAGGTTTTTTTCAAGTCCCTGAAATCCACATAAAGCCAAATATCACCATTCTTATTTTCCACTAGTACAAGATTTGATATCTAGGTGGAATGTTTGATCAGATACATGATCTTTGATTCAATTAATTTTGTAAGCTCTTGTGCCATCAAATCCTTGACCTTTGGGTTCATCAACCTTTGTTTCTATTGGATGGGATTTGATCCTTTGGCTAGGTTGATGGTATGTTGAATGATGCCCAGATCGTACCCTTTAAGACCATCATAAGTACAAGATACAACCCCATCATATTTAGCACATAGACCTTTTAGTCTTTCTATTTTCACATGTAGGACATCTCTTCTAACTATTAGCTTTCTACCATTCCCAACATCGAGGTCTTCATAGTATCCTTCATTGGTAGTGAATCTTTGTTTACTATTTCTCACATCCTCGCAATCGAAGAGATTTTTTAGAGAAATGAAGCCTCACGAGATCTTATTTCTTTTTAATTGGATCACTTGTACTTCAGTAGCCCCTCTAGCTTCAAACTCTGAATGATTAGAAGCTTTCCCTAAACTTTGTAGAAAAGAAGTAATTTGAATGTCATACTCAATAACCTGCCATTTGATCATTATCAAGTATTGATGGTCAGACTATGGTATGCACTACATTGTGGTTTTTTGTTGATTTAGAGGTTCGCTCAAACCGTGATCCAATTGAAGCCATCTAATCTATGACTGAATTCTAGGTCAATCGGATAACTTGTATGTTAAAATCTTCAAAGCTCATGATCAAATCCCATATTTTGTGTCTGTAAGACCTCATTCTTGCATTTTTTGTGGTTTCATGTCCATGTGTTTGGTTTATGACTAACTTTGAATCTCTAAATGTCTATATTCTCTTTATGCCCATTCGCTCTATGAGAGTCAAACCATGGACTAAGGCCTCATACTCTACATCATTGTTTGAACACAGGAACTAGAAATGGAAGGTTTTGAGGGTCTCTGATCTAGTCAGAGATACTAGTCAAAAACTCGCTCTGGAACTGATTTTGCATTTGGCACCATCAAAATATAATGTCCATAGATTGTTGTCATCCAGTCCACTAGGTTCCTCTTACTCCTTTATCAATTTTTGGAAGACTTAGTCATCATCGAAGATCACATAGGTGCCTAATTAGGTAACATGAAAGTTCTTGAATGGGTCAAAATCAATAAACTGATTGAGCAATACCTCATCTTCAGGGGTCTGATCACTTGTGTCCTCATCTTCTAACATTTCTATGCAATACATCTCCTTTATTGAGGAGGTATGCGCTGCTTGAAATCATAGAACCACATTATTTGCTATATGTTTAGGGTGTAAGGATTCAGACATGATCTTCATCTTCACCCTGTGCTTTGTCTGTAGTATCAAATGAGACCAATTGACTGCTAGATATCCACCAATATTTTCTATGAAGTCCCTTGAAAGACACATCTAAAAATCTGGGGGGATGTCTATTACGACTAATTCTTGAGTGACAACGGTCAGGAATTTCTTCCTGTCTCTACATGATCCCATTCTCAAGAGGCTTGTACTTAAGTTTCAAGGCATCGGCCACTTGCTTAGGCATGACTTTGGTACTAGATCCCAAATCAATCATGTTATTGTGTAAAAGCTTATCCCCCACAATAAGTGTTAAAAATAAACTCATAGGCTTTGGTTTGGTTACCTCTTTCACATTTTCATTTTCTATGACATTTATGTATGTTGTGGCTCCCGAAGGTTGGGGATCTGACATGAATCCTTATCCTTTATCTTGATTACATAGTGGGATTGTATCCATCCATGACATTTGTTCCTCCTTCTTTAATGCCTCCTAGAGAAATTTCTTATGTTATAGAATCGATATAACATCCCATAGAGACATTGGGAGCCTTCTTTAGTTGCCCTACCACATTAAGCATTCTGATTGCTAGGACCTTAGGTTGAAACTATGGTATTTCATTTTTCTTTGGAAGAGGTTGATTTGACATGGACTAGCTCAGTGCTTTATCTCCCTCTTTCTCTAGCAATGACACAACTTGCGCCTGCTGAGTGGGTCAGATCTGCAAGGCTACTCTACTTGTTGTTGTGGTTGTTGTGGAGCTCGTTGCATGTATTCTCCAGTGGACCTTCTTTTGGACCATGTGTTGTAGTATGACTATACCTACAGGGCACTAGTCATTGGAACATCATTTGAAAATACTACATATTCTTCCTCCTTCCAAGAAAAAAGTTCTTGGTCTAGTGAGATATCCATCTCTTTCTCTAAAGGCATCCCTTGCTTTTGCACTCTAAAGTAGGCATTTTTCATTATGGGAGATTAATATTCTTATGTATTCAAAAACACGCCTTGGCCTCTTTACTCTGCTATATTTTGTTGAAGATTTACCCTTGGAAAATTGTAGAGAATATGGATATCATTACATGGGAAGCACCATGCATTCTCATCTTCTTCCATGTTGTTCTAGCCCAAGACTAAATCCTTTCTCAAACTATTCTTGATAGTCTAAAGTGGCATGGTGACTGGGACTATCTGGTTAGTAGGTGCCTATTGTTGGTTACTTCCCTTCAAAGCTCCTTGATATGCATTCTATTGATAAGATGGACTTCCTCCTTGATAGGTCTACATATGAGGTTTTAGAGGTGTTTCTTGCTATCACAGGATGAGGGCTAGCTCATTCGCAAAGGACCGCATAAAGTTCTTCATATCATTGAAGTTTGTTGCTAGTGAAGAAGAGCCTGACATATTGGGTTTTCCTCCTAGTTATACATACATGGATGGTGGTGCAACCGACATGCATTTTCTTTGAGAGAAGGTGCTAGGAGTTGCTCCTTCTCAAGGGCTACCAGATATTTCCATGAACATGGACATCAACGATCATGGTAGAAGCTTCCCAACGTCAATCAAACTATTTTCTATGTGCACAACTAGATTGTATGCATTGAGAAAGGTGTACCCTCCCATAAAGATTGTACCATGACTGTGATGTATGAATTGAAGGAATTTAGATAGAACATGAATGTCATAGTTGCCAAAGGTCTGGTTGTTATAGGAATCCTTTGGTATGTTTTATGGAACTTGGTGTTAAATTCACTCATTCCCTCTTGATAGTGATGAATTGTTGTAGCAAAGAGGAGCGATCTCCTTTCTTTGAGAATCACTCAAAAAAATTCTCCTCAAGTTGATCCTAAGAGTGAATGGAACTAGAATCCAAGGACCTATACTAGTACTGAGGCTTTCCTTTGAAAGACACAACCAGTGATTTGAGTGCTATATTTTCTTCCATGATGTTATATATTCTACATAGCTCTACTATATCTTGGAGATTCTTGAAAGGGGTCTTAAAATCCTCCCCAAAAAGCTTTGGGATTTCCTTGAGAGCATTTACAGGTATGGAAGACCATACATCTTGGGTCACTGGTGGCTGTAGTGGGCTACTGCTATCTCAAGTTACAAATTTCTAGGAGTGGGAGCACCTAAGTTATCCATTATAAAAAAAATCCTATGGATAGGGTAGATGAGTATTCTAATTTGGAAGGTTTGGCCTCTTGGTGGAGTTGATAAAAGTCTAGATTGTGGGCTAACACTTCTTACCCTATTGCTCCTTATAGGTGATATGGAACCTATAAGTCTTCTCCCAAGTGTTGGAGCAGGTAACTAGGAGTTCTAGAAATGGCCTCTAGAAGATGCTCTTGTTTGAACTCTAGGCATGAGATTTCCAACCTCTCCTCTTTATCTAATTTTTGAAATATTTTTGACTTCCAATCAGGCATTTAAAAAAATTTGGTCCCACCAGGCATGCCAGAAAAAGAGTTGTTAATCATAAAAGCTTGCACCTCTCTAAACAACCTTATGGGAAATTTAGTGAGTGGGGAACTAAACTGTGCCTCACTAAATGAACTTTGAGATTTTTAAAGAAAGTCAACTCTTCTCTATGTGTGGGAAAAGGGAAAGAGAAATGCAAAGAAGAAACATAGAAAATGACGATGCATCAAATATTTTATGCAACATTTCAAACTTAAAAATTCCTTATAACTGATGAAATGGACATAGAATGCCACAAACCCTTCATTGTTAGGAAGATAATGAGCGAAAAAGGCTAGAGAAAGCATAGTGTTGTATTTCAAATCTCCCCATAGGAAGCATCCATTAAAGTCCGACAGTAATAAGAAACCCCAAAAACTAATAGGGATATTTGGATCTTTATAGAACCCTCCCTCTCTTACAATAGAGCATGAACAATAGTGTATGGGTGAAGCCACAATAGTGGTTTACAGTTCAAGTGAGGAAGGAAAACTCACAAAAATTGAATAGATGGCAAAAAACTTGATTTTAGGGGTTTGTACAAACCTCCTAATTCGAGCGAACCTATCAAGGGTTCTCTTGAACCAGGGTTTGAATGAACCCTTTTAAGTATTTCCCCCCAAAAACCCATCAAAACCCCTTTATGGAAGGGGGATTTGTTTGTACCCCCCTTATTCCTCCACCCCCCCTGAGACACCAAAAAAACCTAAATTTTGGCACTCTACTATCAAAGTTGAGGCTGGAAATGGATGAATCTTCACAAAACCCAACAGTCCAATTGAGCTATTCAATGAATATAATTTTAATATACTTTTATTTTATTTACGATTTCTTTTGAAGTATTTACTGTTACATAGGTTTCTTCAGTAAAATGAAGGTCTTTCGTACACATGTGGAAAACAGAAAGATTATAAAAAACATGTTTAATCGACATTAAAGTCCTTTTGATCCAAAAAGGAATTTAATATAAAAATTATGCATTATACAGTCAGTATATGTATGAATTGTAATTGGTTTGACTTGAAACTTGATTAAAGAAAAAAAATATTCCAATAAAACACCAACCAATTGGAAGCACTAGATATCAGAGTTACAAATCTAAATTCGAAAGAATTAGAATTTTATCCTTCATGGAACAAAAATTATGCATTATATGGTGTGTGTCACTTTTTAAAAATGTTGTTTTATGAAAAAAACCAGTTTTCATGGGAAATGGAAAAATAAGTGCAATCTAATTCCAAAAATTTTGATTTTGTTTTTTTTTCAGAATCTACAGAAAAAATGTGACGAGACTCTAGTTTGTATCATCTTAAAATTCATCACGGTTTAGTCACTATAGGTGCTCGAATGTGAAGATTGAGTTAAAAAAAAAATTAAGTGTCCAGTTTGGCCAAAAATTATAAACCACTATTGTGGGATCACCCATATCTTTTACAAAAATGAAAGAGTATATTAAACATGATTCAATTTTTGAAAGATAGCATCAACCATAAATGCTAATAAACTACGAATCAATCATTCAAACTATCTACATAAGGATTTAAAATAGTGCTCTCAGCATAAATGATGCACAAAAAGGAAATTCATGATAAAGGCCACAAAATACACAATTTCAGAGATTACTTCTTAAAAAATATAATTCTTGCGATAAATTAACTGAAAAATAGAGGTTGGATGCCAATCCAATTAACAGTCTCAACAAATATAACATGTCAGAGAGCCTGAATAAGCTCTATAAAATCTCCCTATCCCTAAGAAATTAAAACTCCTTAAAATCTATCCTCTTCCAAAAGATTCAGTAGATGGTTCTTTTTGAAAATTGTCCAAGATTTTTGTTCTCTACTATGAACCCCTTTAAATAGCCAAGAGGGAGAGCCACCACTGCAACAAGTAGAGATGAACCAATGCCAAGTGTCCACAATCTGATTTAGAGCCTGATTAGATTGCAGTGATCTTTTCTCATAAAGTCTTGGGTTGCCTCATTAATGGCTCCAAATTGTGTAGAAGTTCCATGAAGATACACTTCCAGAAGACAATCAAATATTAGCACAACCTGGAAAAATTCGATCAATCAGCTATGAAGAATGATGATGCTAAATCAAATGTTCCACCCTAAAAGTAAGATCTCTATCATGCCCTCTGACAAACTCCGCCTCAAAAATATCCCTTCACAAAAGACACAAACTGCCAGACAAAATGGATGACATGGCAAGTGGATGGGTGATTTTAGATTTTATGAGAATGATCTTTGAAGAAATCCTCGCCAAGTAGAAACACGTCCTGGTTCAGGACCAAATGGAAAATGATATACATAAAGTCACACAACCACCATACAGTGCATTGTGCATACTTATACGAGAGTAGTCTTTGCCCTTCTAGTGTGAAGCCATCCTGAAGAGAAAAGGAAATAAGGGCCAAAAAACAAAAAAATGTTTGAAGGAAAATTTTTCTCCACAATTAACAAATGCACAAGATTACTACAATGTGTTGTACAAGAACAGGAACATAGGGGTTGTGCTTACTGTTCAATGTATCCTTGCTAGAAACTTTGATGACATCATGCATTTGATTGTGGTTAGCCATCTATTGAGATGAATAAAGTAAATTTTTGTATAAGTAAAAAAAAATGAATTTTGAACGATGGGGAAACACAATTAATATAAATGAATGAAAAATTAAGGAATTGTAAATGCATGTTTTTCTATTTTATTTTATGGGATGCTGATAATATTTCTTTCTAAATTTAAAAATAAAAAATCAACATTTGTTAAGAAGAAAAGATGCATCTTCAGAAAGTTGAGTAGCATATTTATAGATAAAAATAATTTCATGGATTGTAACTGACATAGTTCTAATGTTATTATAGGGTTTCATGTATCAACTATGGAAAGGAGTTGCTCATTTTCACATCCATGGAGTAAAGCATAGGTAATGTTTGGTGTGCACATGTTTTTCTATCATTTGTTTATTTATATCTTACAGGTTTTAGGTTGGCTTTTTGAGTTTCTTGATTTATCTAGCTCTATCAAGAATCATTTGTTTATAAGTGAAACTCACCCGATCATGCAATTTTACAAATTTTGCATTATAGATTGTTTTCCATCTATAATTATTGCCTTCAAAATTGAGCTAAGGAATCCCATGATCAATATGGAACAAACAAATAAACTCTTAGAAATGAATCAACTCTTAATGTTGGAATGATTGATCTATTTTCTTTTGCAAATAATGATACCAAACTCAAACTGTCTATTGAGCATGCTTTATCCAGCTTTCAGGATAGCAGACAATGCTATTGCTATTGCTTCCATATTAGCAGTCATCAATCAACTAAAATTTGAATAGGGGGATTTTAAGCTCATTTGAATAATCCATAAATAGTACAAATATCAAACAAATTACTAAAACTGAGATTTTCCAAGATCATCAATGTAGGGGTGGTTCATTGCTACCTTGGATGAAATCCTCCATGTAGGATCATATTACAACTCCTTTTATTAAGATTTTAGTTTCAGCAATTCATAGTAATTTACTAGCTTATCTAGATAAAGTAGACAATTAAAATAGTCATTCCTTGTATAGAACATAAAATAAAGTAGACAATTAAAATAGTCATTCCTTTTATAGAACATAAAATAAGTTGCATTCTTGAATGAATTTCATTTCTAAGAAACAATAGATTGATTAATAGATTTTTTTTGTTTCTTTATTTCAAGATATTTGGAAAAAATGATTAAAGCACATAGTCATCCTATCAAGTCTATGCAAATTCTGAGTCTAGTAACTATAATTTCAAATTTCAAAATTATCTAGAATAATATTGCCATTTCCTTGAACATCCTTCATGTGTATACTTAGGTGCTTGTGAGGAAAGCTATGCAAATGGTGTAAAGTGTTCATCTTATTGTAATCAAATTAATGTTTGAAACTTACTTGGTTGTTCCTAGGGAAGTGAAACATCACATGATTTTTTTTCTTTACTTCTCCTTAATTACATATAATGCAAAGGAGAGAGTGGTATTTTAGGTTCTTTACTTACCCTATTTCAACTACTTAGTTCAAAGGAGAGAGTAGCATTATAAGTTACATGGCATACAAAGGAGAGAGTGGCATTCTCTCATTTAATTATATGCAAAGAATTATCTCTTCACCATTCATAAGATTGAGGATAGTGGAAAGAATTAGCCATCTTAAGATTCTTGAAAAAGACAATGAGATCAATAATTACCAGGTGAAGGGCTTGTAAGAGGAACTAATGGTACTTTATCACTTGTTGAATAAAGTAACAAGAGACAATTATTGAATGTATAAACAAAGTTTAAAGATTTAACTCCACTTAAATACTTAGTTTGATTTGAAGAACCACTAATGAAAAGTGAAAACTACTCCCAATATACCCAAGTTGATGATTTTTTTGGAATTAAAAACAAATGATACTATTTCTTTTGTCTTTATTTATTTATTTTTTTCAATTACATTCTTATGATTCCTACTTTGTATCAAGGAAGATATGGGTGAGTGTAGTATCATGGGGTCCAAAAAGTGGAGATATGACCAAAAATGGCCCTAAAAGTTTTTTTATCCAAATTTGATGCAATGAAAAGGGTTTATTGAGAAAACTATTTGCTTTCAAAAAATATAAGATATACCTTATTTGGAATTAAATAAGAAATTATTATTAATTTTATACATACATTCTCAATAAAGTCCTAATTGATAGGCTGATTGAAAAAATCTATAATTCTTAAATGATTTCCAATTTTTTGAATTTGAAAGATGTAGCATACTCTATGCTTCCCATACTATAGGATAAAAAAAGAAAAATAGAATTTCATAAATTTTAGACCAAGTTATCATGGTCAGAAAAATAAGTTTTAATATTTTTTAAAAGTTTTAATAAAAAAATCATAACAAATTATTTACTTGCAAATAAATTACAAACAAAAAAGGCGACACATCTGGGAATGTGTCCTCTACTTATATTGAAAGTTTCAAATAAATATATTACTTTTTTATTATGCTTAGGTTGGTCAGACATACACTTGTTTTTTATTTTTTCTTGAAAATTTAGTACTACTACATTAAAATATCAAAATTTCACCAAATAGATTTAGTTTTTTCCAAAAAAGGAATAGTATCTTAGAAATTAAATTCAATTTTCTACAAATTTTGTTTTTACATTATTTTCAAATTATGTTAATAACTTATTCAATTTTTTATGTCAAGTTGACTAAGTCTATTTTTCTAAATTTTCATTGCCACTTATGGGCCTAGTTTGGACCCCCATAATCCTGCATTGACCCATGTACTATTGCTAGGTTTCGAAGAATTAACTTGTTATATGGAATCCCTTGAAGTTAGTTGTATTCTTATAATTCCATAGGATCTTTGGAAGAGGGGTTTTGAGGGATGTATTTCTTTGTCCAATTTTGTCTAAAGCACCAATTTCAGGAATTTTGTGAACTCTTGTTAATTGGGAATGTGGGTAGTTGATTTATGCCTACTTTGGAATGTAGGTATCATAGTGTTATATGGTACTTATGCCACTAAATTTCTCCTTCGTAGTAATTTTGTTGCATAGTTCTAATAGATTTTATATGTGGAACAATAGTGATGTAGAAATGTAGTAGGAAAAAAGACTTGAACCCTAGTCTTGTAGGGAATTTCTCTCTATAATTTTTGTGAAATTGTAACATAAGGTTTTTAATTTTAGCTAAAAAAGAAAAAATAAATCTTGGATATATGATCAAAACAATAATAATGGAAAGTACTACAGAGACAAAAAATGAGTTGTCTAGAATAAATGATTTTTTTTAGGAAATTGAACAATATTTATAAGAGAAAATCATAAGTATAACAAACAAACACAAAAAAAATCCTCCACAATCTTTAGAAGATTCTGGGAGAGGTTACTATATTTATCACTCTTTCTTACTTGATTTGAGTAGCCAGTATTAATGTCTACTTGCTATTTGGGGTCTATTTTTCCCATAATATTTTCAACATATGAAACATTCACCTTTTGAACTTATGTATGGGATTATGAGAAGCTTGGGGGGACACTTTAAGACATATAAGAATGAAATATTAATGTCTAACCAATGCACATAATGTTAGAGCAAAGCACCTAGGATCAATTGAAAACCAAAAGAAACCTTCACGAATGAGAGAAGCAACACAGTAGAAGCTATTTCACCAGGAGTGAAAATGGATGAATTGAGATATATAAAATAATGTACACATCATGCCTTAAAGGAACAAGAAGGTCGGTACGAGAAGGTAACCAACAAAAACAAATTAAAATACAATTACAATTATTAAATGCAAAACTACCCCTAAGTTAACTTAAGAAATTGTGAACAGTAAAATCATTCACTCTTTAACACCCCCCCTTAAGTGCAACTTAGGGAAACTAAAAATGAAAAATGAGATGCAAGATGGGTCTCGACAACAAGGCCATGTTAGATACCCATGCACAACTAAAAATAAATATATCACAACTAGAGAAAAGGAGAAAACCCCTATGGGAAAAAACCCCTCTCCAAAAGAGAGAAAAAAAAGAGAAAAAGATGGAAGGAGGAATCATCAAGACCCCCCAAGGACAACTTCCTTCACCCCAAGCATAGATCTCAAAAAAATATAGCGAGGAGATGAAAATTTTAGTGAAGATGTCTACAACTTGCTGCTCTATAGGTAAATACTCCAAACTGAGAACACCCTCTTGAATGAGCTGCCTAATGAAGTGCATGTGGATCTCAATATGCTTTGTGTTTTGATGCTCCATTGTGTTGGGAGAAATATGTATGGCACTCTTATTATCATGGAAAAGAGTAGTGGGATGATCAGTAGGAAAACCAAACTCAACCTTCAACTATCGAAACCACATAACCTCTTAACTAGCCAAAATAGGGCCTTGATACTTGGCCTCAGTTGATGATAATGCAATAGCATTTTTCTTCTTGCAAGACCATGCAATTGGACCAAAACGAAGACAAAAGACAAAGCTAGAAGTATACTTTTGATCATCAACATCACTAGCTCAATTTGAGTCAGTGAAGCCAACTTTCTAAGTAACACCTGATGTGTAATGAATGCCAAATTGTGTAGTACCCTAAATGTATCATAGGATGCATTTGACTTCCTTATAATGACACTCATGAGGATCTTGAGAGAAACAGGAGACAAGACCAAATGCAAAGGAAATATCAGGACAACTATGTGTCAAATACAAAAGGTTTCCAACCAAATAACGATACAAGGTAGCACCCATTTATGGAGTACTATAATTGGAAGACAACACAACAACTAATTGAAAAAGAGTAGGGATTGGCTTGCAATGAACCATCCCAGATCTCTGAAGCAAATCAAGAGCATAATTTTTCTGGAAAATAGAAATACCTGTCAAAGACTGATGAATCTAAAGACAAAGGAAGAAATGCAAAGGACCAAGGTCTATCATATCAAACCAATCTATCAAAGCTCTCTGAGAATCCTCAATAATGGTAGGAGAACTCCCAATGGGAATCAAATCATCCACATAGAGAAAAAGTATGAGAAGATCTCCTCCATTCCTCTAAATCTAAACTGTAGGGTTAGAGTGACATCTAGTGAATCTAGAAGCAAGCAAAAAACTATCCATCTTATCATACTGAGCCTGAGGGGCTTGTTTGATACCATAAAATGAAAATCAAATCGTACAAACAAGTGAAGGGTCCTACACAAATCCTAGTGGCTACTCCATATAGATCTCCTCTTGAAGATCACCATGCAAGAAAGCACTCTTCACATCCATCTGATACACTGACCAACCCTAAGATGCAAAAAAAAAAGTAAAAGACAAATGGAATCCATATTGGTGACAAGATCAAAGGTCTTTGAATATTTGATTCCCTCAACCTGAGAAAACCCATTAGCCACAAGAAATTCTTGTACTTTTCAATAAAACCATCAGCTATAAACTTGGTATGATACACCCACTTGCACCAAAAAAAAATTATTTCCTTAAGAAGAGGAAAATTATTCCAAGTATGATTCTTCATCAAAGAAGAATATTGCTCAACCATAGCACTATCCCACTTTGGAACACATGAAGCATCTAAAAACTTCTAAGGACCAGTAGAAACTGTATGACTCAAAAGATTGATACCTGGAGTTTTAAAATGAGTGCGGCGAGAGGTGTTGGGATCAATTGCATGAGAACCAACCTCCTTAAGAAGAATGCAAGCCCAAAGAGACTATGTGGGTGTAGGCTCAGGAGAAGATGGAGTTATGTCAACAAAAATATCAATATCATCATCAAGAGCATCAACAACATCATCATCATCAATAGGAAACAAAACATCTTTTGAAGAAGATTTGGGAAGAAGGGAGGGAGAGACCTGTAATGGAGAATCCTTCGAAATGAAAGACTCATCAAAATGAACATCACAATGAAAATGTACCTCTTGAGTGTCAGGATCAAATAAATGATAACCCTTCACATCCTCACCATAGCCAACAAAGATAAACCACTGAATCTTCATCTCCATTTCTTTTTTCCTCCCTTCTAGAATAAATATCCATGCATCACTTCCAAATACTTTGAAGTAGGAGACCTTAGGCTTGAAATGAGACCAAGCCTCCTTGGGAGTCATATTTTTCAATGCCTTGTGAGGTAAATAGCTCTGAATGTAGCTAGCACAATTCATAGCCTTTGCCCGAAATGTTGGAGCCATGGACCTAGACTGAATAATTCAATTGGCCATCTCCTATAAGGCTTTGTTCTTCCACTCAACCACACCATTTTGTTGAGGAGTGTATGGCACTATGTGCTAATGAAAAATGCCCTAAGCATTTGATTGACATACTCCCCCCATTATTTGTGCAAATATTTTGAAGGGAATATCCTGAATGCTTCTCCACAAATTCAAGGAAGGTCATGAAGAAACAAAGAACCTTATCCTTATACTTCAAAAATTACACCCAAGTGTAGTGGGAGAAGTCATAAATGAAGGTGAACACATACTTGGCCCTTAAAAATGAAGGAGTGGGAAATGACATAAGATCACTATGCACCAACTCAAGGGGTGTCGAAGAACGTGTAGCCATACCTTTTGGAAATGGATCTCAATGATGTTTCCCAAGTACACAACCTAGGAAAACCCCATCAGAACAAGAGATTTGAGGTAGACCAATGACCAAGTTCCGTGTGCTCATTTGTTGGAGATATCTATAATTTAGGTACCCAAACTGCTTGTGCCACAACTTACTCATAGAATTTGCATTAGAAATAAAGGATGATCAAGATGAAGGCTCAAATCCATACATGTGGGCTCTATGATCAACTACTCCAATAGAAAAAACCTTCTAAGGATTCTCCAACTCTCAGATAGTCACATCACTTGAAGAGAACTCAACAAGCCTTCCATGACCATGCTAACAAATATGATAAATGGAGAGCAGATTTTGTGAAATATTGGGAACAAGAAAAACATCATCAATGCAACCATCCATTTGAACTGATTATGTCTCTAAAACTGGAATCTGTGAAGTCACCAACTACAATGTGAGTAGTATGACTATCGAAGAGAGAATCAAGAAGATCTACATCATGATTAATGTGATTTGAAGCACTAGAATCAAGAATCCAATCCTCATGGGTAGAGGGAAAACCTCTTGTTGGAAGGGATTGGCCTTTACCCAAGGAAGAAGACTTCAACATGACAATGTTGTGCTTCTTCATTGCTTCCTCCAATGTTATGAGCCACACAAAATAGTGTGCATCATTATGCCTTGGCTTTCCACAAAAGGAAAAACTATCCTTCTTGTTCTTAGAGTTGGATGATGATTCTCCTAAGTTAAAAGAAGGGTTCTGACAAGAAGTTGAGTCCACTTTTTGGCCAAAAAATGGAAGAGTTTTCCCTGATTTTCAGAATTTGACACATTTGAATTTAAAATTTGAAGCACTTAGAGATGGAATCTTCAAAAAAGTCACTGATTATAAAATTTAGTACTCGGAGTCTAGTTTCCAAATATGTAATTTATTTAAATACCTAGATTGTACAAATTGAGTTTCAATAGGCATTTCTCAAAACCACTGTTTAAAAGTCACTTCTTTTTCACCATACCATGCACGTGTACTACACCCACATTTTGACCTAAATTATCATTATTTTATAAACCTTATTGGAAAAATATTTGTGACTCACTGAAGCCTTTTTTCGATATTTTTTGTAATTTTTAATTGAATATTTTTTTTGTTAAATTTTTATTAGGCATATTTTTCATTTTGAAAAATCGTTGTGTACGACACGCATAAGATGACCTAAACTTATCATTTTTATTTTTTAAATTGAAATGAATTTTCTAAAGTTTGTTTTCATGTAATTCGTTCATCAAAATGTTATGTTGATCAAAAGTTATTAAAAAAGTAGAAAACCCTGATATTTAAAGTTTATGGACCAGTTTCATCATAAATTAATTGAAAATTTGAAAAAATAATCCAATTGTAAAAAATTTACTTATTTGAAATCTACATTGTCTCATCTAAAATTGGTTTTAATTCCGTAAAAAAAAATTGCAAAAAAAGTCATCAACCATATGTCCAAACTTGGTATTTTTCTTTGACATTGTTAGGACCTTCAACTTGCAGGTCAAACTAGGTTGAAGGCCTATGTTTGGATTCCCAATGCTTTTCTTGAACCAAAATACAAGGAAAAAACTCGACCATAAAGAAAATTCAATTTCATTTTTTTTAGAAACATGATCCTATTTTGTAAAGCGAGATCTCATTTCCCAATATTAAATGTTGTGACCATTGATAGGGAAACGAGATCCTACTTTATAAATGGGATCTCATTCCTTTGTCAAT
Organism: Sequoia sempervirens; assembly: GCA_007258455.2. Lineage (NCBI taxonomy): Eukaryota > Viridiplantae > Streptophyta > Pinopsida > Cupressales > Cupressaceae > Sequoia > Sequoia sempervirens. The sequence continues at coordinate 421,098,980 of VDFB02281492.1, read as the reverse complement.
GGTCCCCACATTTAATATTGGTAATGGGATATGGATTATAAAATAGGATCCAGTTTATTATCCCATTTTTAATAAATGAGATCCCATTTTTAATAAATGCGATCTTGTTCCCATTTTTTTTAACCCCTTTTTAAAAAATTTACTAGTAAATTTTACTGTGAAGTTTGCAAATTCACATGTATAGTTGAGTATGACATAATGGGTAATTTTTCATCAACTATTGTCTTTCCAGGTGGTGAACTTGAATTTTTGATTGATTTTTTCAAAGGAGGCATCATGTAAACCATTTTTTGAAGTGGAATTGTGTTAGTTTTGTATTTTTTTGGAGGAACAAAATGTCTTCAACTTGCAATATGGATTGAATTTTTTAAAGGAGGCATGAAGAAAACAGTTTTTAAAGTGGAATTGTGCTAGTTCTCTACTTGTTTTGAGGAACACAAGAGGAATAATTTTTCCTTTATAGATCTTCAACTTCCAATTTGGATTGAATTTTTTGAAGAATTTCACTATTGACATTCATTTGTGCTTGATAATTTTATAATCATGGGAGATAAAGCTCGTAATAAGAGGAGGAAGACATTGAATCCTAAAGAAATTGAAGCAAATAAAGAGAATGAGATACAAAGAAAAAGAGAAAGAAGAATGAGAATTAAATCAATGAATGATGGGGGAGCATCCAATTCCACAACTATTGAAGACATGTAAAGCCCCTTCGTGCGAACCCCAAAGGACATCAACACAATAATTTTTTTTTTAAAAAGTATTCAAAACATACATGTAATACACATTAAGTCATAACATGAATTTCATTTAAGTAGATTCATTAACACATACATCCCTTGGGGTACACGAGGAGTCATTATGAGACTTAGATCCACACAACAACAATAAAGAATAAAAGCCAAAAATATAATCCATAACAAAGTAAACATTAATAAATGTAACACACATGAAAATTCATTGATAAGAAAACATCTGAGTACATAAATACAACATATGCATGATTAACTTAACACATTGAATAATAATTTCCATGGCCAATATCCACACCGAGTTTAACATTACATTTCAGTACAATGTTTTAGAGGTACAATGATACAAAAGTGTTTCCAACCATACACAAGATAACATGATACAAATAAATAGATGAATACAAAGTATCATAATTGTCTCCAAGACAAATACAACTCTGGAGTCACTGCAACAGCACCAATCCACTCCTCTCGATCCTCAACTGGGGACCCAATGGGGTGCTTAGCACATTCCACCCGACCACGTGAGTCTGAAGACCCACCCCCCGTGCTAGGAGCTAACAAGAAAGAGACCTCAACCAAGAACATCCAAACAGGGAACCACAAGACTCAACGCCATACAAAAGTATCATAAAACTAAAGGATTACAATGACATAATGAACAACATCCAAGAGTCAACATAATAACATAAAGTCATAAATCTCATCACATAAAGCAATGACCAGTAAACAACTAACCAAAGGATGATCTTGAAACACTTCCAAATCAAACTGAATTAATAAACATAATACAATTCCAAATTGCAATTAAACAATACAATAACATCATAACACAGTACCATAAAAGTACAAGGTCATAAGTCAAATATCAATGGAATCATACAAGACCACAAAGTACACCAAAGATGTATCAAGGCAATACTCCATAAATCAATATAAGTCCATTCAACCACAATCTAAACCAACTCCCATAACATACTTCCAGAGGAACACAATAAAGTAAAACACCTGGGCAACTAGGGGAGAGTGTCATCGCATAGTCCTACATGGGCTATCCCGTGCTCTTCCTCCCAACTGGAGGCGCTAGTCCTATCTATGGCTATCCTATGCCCTTCCTCCCAACTGGAGGCGTCGATCCATAGGGTGACTCATGCAGAGCCGTAAACCTCTCGTGAAGATGAGGTCACGACCTTGCTGATGACGACCTTCTTAGCCTTCCATTAGTCTACAGAAGCACTAATTAAGATGAGGCATCCATTTTTTAATCTTATAATGATATTACTACCCAACCCTCCTAAGTTAATTATTAGGTTTTCACTTGATTACTAACTCACTCATGGGTTATCTTGTGCCCTTCCCCTTAAACGGGGCACCGGCCCCCACGAGGAGCCACTCTCCCTAGAGACCCAACTAAAACCAAAAAGTAACAGGGGTTGTACGATTCCAATCATAAACATTGAAATGCAACAATAAAAATAATACACGAGGCATAACCAAACAAAGTCTCAACAATTCTCATACAACCCTTTCAAAATCCTGATACCAAAACTCTTGCCACTTCAAGGGCACATAAAAAGGAGAGACATTGACCAACAATAAAAATAAGCCTCTGGAAGACTCTCAAAAAGTTTACACTAGGGTTTCCCCATCAAATAACTGACAACAATAATTGCAAGGCCACAAGAACTATTTTCAATCCAAATATAATGAGTGAATACATCAAAATAAGATCAACAACCCCATCCAACAACATCAACAACTTTGATACAAACTAAATCAGAAATCCAAGGGAAACCTCTATTTTCTCATCTCGGAATACCCATAACTCAATAAACTTTTCAATTTGACTTATTAACAACTCAAGCAAAACCACCAACCATAACAATGATAACATTAACCAATTTACCACTTAGGGTAAAGAACAAAAGAAAACATATGGGTTCCCAAAGAATAGAAACATAAATTAAATGAGAGAAAATCCCACACTCAAAATCAACTCACGAAAAGTCACATCGAAAGGATCTATTAAAAAAATCCATAAAACCACACATTCAAATACAATATATCCATTCATTCAATAAGAGGTAACTTGAAACAATCTAAAAAGAACATTATTTTAAAGATCAATCATTTCCAACATTTAAGGATAGCATAATATTGTGAAGTGAAGATAAAATCTAATGTCTTTAAGCCATAAGACACTAACCACAAGTATACTCTTCCAAACACAAATTAAAACAAATATATTCTAATTTACACATTATACTGTTACTCTTAAATAACAACAATCTCCATTCCTAATTCTATCACTCTCTTATTTGTCAAGATTACTTAATTCCTTTATATAAAACAAGTTAATAAATTTATGATGATATAATTCAAGAGCTTCCTTAATATTACTTAGTTAATCATCTAATCCATTTAATCATTCTCTTTCTTCTATTTAAATTAATTGTTGCACCTAATTTAACTACACTTTACATAATTATTTTTTGAAATATTTCCCTTTAGAAAAAATCACTCACTCAAAACCATTTCTTCAACATAACTTAAACACAATAAATTATCTAAGAAGGCAAAAATATTCTTTCATTAAAACACTATATATATATATATACATATATATCATTAATATATTTTCTTTTAAACTTACTTTACTTTAATTCACTCATTTGACTAAATCTCTATAAGAATAAGTATTTATTTATTCCAAATAAAAGAGGAAGATATCTATTACTCCAAAGTTACCCATATAAATACTAAATATTGACAATACAAGAATCTATGTGTCCCTCACATGATATATATATATATATATATATATATATATATATATATATATATTTATATACTTATACTTAAAAGAGAAATTATAAATCAGTCTTCTTGAAAGGTGGAACAATACCAAACTAGAGCTCGTTATTTATTTCTTTATTTATTTATTTAATAAGGAAAAAGTAAAATGTTCAGATGACTGAGGTACAGGACTAAGCTTTCGGTTGACTATACTCATCACAAACTTCCCAAACATTTATAATATATAAATATGTTTAGCCACATGTCCTATCTTCACTTTCCTATGATTTAAATTCAATACTCTATTTATACTCAATACGTGCAAGCATCTATAGATATTTATATTCACATTTGAGGTAATTGAAAACATTTCCACATGATAAGGATTGATATGATAGTATTCTTAAGATTCATGTATTGAAGTGATATGGACTATAATTGTATTACGATATTTGACCCAAAAGAATGATATTATGGATATTACATATCTGTTCGAGAATATTATTCATAAATTTTATGGAGAAGTAGAAAGATAAAAAGTATAGGGAAGAGGGTAAATGAATGGACAAAATTTAAAATCCAAGAGAAGAAAATAATGTATCACTTTTGGAGGATTATATGAATGGACAATGGAAGACAAAAAAAAACAATAGTCATTCAAATGAAAGAGAGAGAGAGAGCACAAGGCAGATGAAGAAGAGACGGCGCGGATGAGAGAAGAGGAGACTCAAATGCTAACCAGTGTGCTAAACTCTACAAGTAAACTTGAAATCGAAAGAGAGTTTATTTAAATCTATACACCCTACCATGTTCAAGGGCACCATTGAGACAGGTTATCAATGAAACCAGTGAGATTATTTAATTTACTCCACCTTTGCAAATCTAAACGTTGCAGCTGTGGCAGGTTGCCAATGGTTTCAGGGAGACTATTTAATTATGTACAATGCCTCAACTCTAAATGGCGTAACAGTGATAGGTTTCCAAGTATATAAGAAAGTGAATACAGGAATTTGGAAATATCGCCATCATGTTGCATTATTATCATTTTTTTAAGTGTTGCAATTGCGATAGAATGACAGGAGAATCAAGCAGGTTATTTAAACCTTTAAACTTCCTA
>VDFB02281492.1:421074782-421094215 GCA_007258455.2 Sequoia sempervirens | reverse complement strand
TTTTGATGAATTTTTTTTAATAAATAAAAGTGAGTTCAACAATTTATCTATACTTGTGACAATGTTTTGCTATTCTTGCAAATTTGTTATATTTGTGACAGTTTGTGGAGGTTATAGGCCAAATTTTTTTGGTGCAAAATATCAAAATTATTAGATTTTGTTACCTATCTATGATTTAAAATTATTGGAGTGTGAGTTTGATATTTTTTGAAGATCTAAATATTCAATTTTGGTAAAGAAAAATCATGTTAGATAATATTACTGTAGAACAAAATGAAGACACTTGCTAGATTGTTGGCTAGATTGAAGAGAAAGGGTAATGGGAAATGTTATTGTCCTTACAATAATTGCAAGGGCTTAAAGACAAGAAGACTTTTAATCACAATAGTAGAGAAACATTGTAGGTAGCATGGTCACATTGAAGGGGGCATGATTATCATCAATTGGTAAGTTGTTCATTATATGTCTTTATATTGATTGAATTTGTAAATGTTTATATCGTTTTATCATTTTATATATATATATAAAATCACTTGATCATGATCATGGTTTATTTGTGTTGATCATTATTATAAAGATGGGGCACCTTAGGGAACATGATATAGATTATCATGGCCTGGAGAATGTAGTTTTTCAAGCGGAGGAACATGGAGCTGTGAATATCGAAAATGAAGTTAATGATCCTATGGAAGAAGATGATAGTTGAAGATGATGGTACAAATGCATTGATCTATGACACATTTAGTGGTGCAACTGATCATGATGATTGAGATGACTTTGATGATGTTCATGATTTACTTGTACTTTGAGAAGGCATACGAGCCCCTTTATGAAGGCTCCCAAACAACTATTTTCTCTATTGTTATATTGTTGGTGAACTTGAAGGTTATGAATGGTTTATCCAACATAGTAATCTCACGGATGTTAAGGTATGTTATATATGTCATCTTTTTTCATCTATTTTTGTTGTCATCACTAGTAAATAAAGGATGAAATATGTACCATTAATATTCATTATATTAACAAATTGTTCATTTGTAGATTGATAGGTGAATTTTTTTTACCACCATCAAATATTTTACCTCGATCATACTAAGATTTATGTACCATTATGAAAGATATTGGAATGGAGTATTAAGTAATACATGCATGTCCCAATGATTATATTATATATCATAAACAACATGAATTTGCGACAAAATTCCCAAAATGTCATATCAGTAGATATCGAACATATCAACTAACAAAAAAAGTGCCTTGCAAGGTTCTTCATTATATTCCCATTATTCCATGTATGCAACAATTATTTAGCTGTGAAAGCTTAGCACAATTTATGGATTACCATGCATGGAATAGAAGTGGAGATGAAATTATTCAAATTCTTGTGGATGGTTATGCATTTAGGGACATGGAGGAAAAATGACCACACTTTAAAGAAGAACCTCATAATCTTAGGCTTTCATTGGCAGTGGATGATGTCAATCTATTTGGAGAGCTGAAATCTATTTACTCCATGTGGCCTGCTTTTGTTATCAACAATAACATTCCTCTATTGATCTCAATAAAGAGGGAGCACATAATGTTGGCAATTATTGTTCCAGGTATTTGTTTACATCAATTTTCTATAGCGTAGTAGCATCTCATTTGTCTTATTTTTTACATAATGACTTATATTTTTTTAATTTAATAGTCATGAACATTAATTTATATATATTGTAGTAAAATGGTTATAATATTATTGTAATAATGCTTATGTTCATTCAACTAGGTAAGTACCAAGTTAAGGATATGAATTTATATATCAAGCCTCTTATCGATGAGTTACTAAAGTTATGGAATTGAGTCACTATGTATGACGTCTCTAGACCAATAGGACAAACACAATTTCAATTCCATGCAATACTTGTATGGACAATTCATGATGCCCTAGGGCTAACACATTTTTGTGGTATGTTATAATGTTCGACTGCACTTTAACGAAATTTAATTTTATGAAGTACATATCATGCATGTTTTTTAAATAATCTATTCATTATATATAATTATAAAAATTGACATATTTAATTCAATTATATATGATCTTACAGGTCTTAAAACTAAGGGAAAATTTGCATGTCTAGTTTGTGGTCCAAAGATGAAATCTCATCGTTCAACAAGTTTAGGAAAGCAGGTGTTTGATGAGTATAGGCATTTCCTCCACAGAAATAATAAGTATTGAACTACTGAAAAACATCTTTTCAATGGAAAAGAAGAGACTACATCAAAATCATGAAGAATGACACCTCGCCTATGGAAGTTGGAATATAATAGAATTAATCATCAAGGTTATACATCAAATCAATTTTTTTATCTATCATATATGATATGTTTGGAATTTATATTTTTATATTGTGTTTTGTTTACTCATGATGTAATTGAAAATTATTGTTGTTGTTAATTTTTTAAAATTATATGCTTCATGAAGGTTGTCAAAGCATTAATGGTTGGTTTCCATAGGGATAAAAAAATTATTCTAGACAATTTAGTAGGTTTCCCTACTATGAGCAGCTACAAATTGTACATTTTTTTGATACAATGCATATCTGAAATAATATAACATAAACATTATAATGGAAAATATTGGATGGAGGGAATGAAAAATAAAAAAATTGTCAAAATTTGTAGTGACATTTAGGAAGCCAATTATGCAATGAAAAACGCCATTCAATTAAATAGCGATGGAGACCAAATTAATATAAGTGCCCTTCCTTGGTTATTAATGAAGCAATAAAGCAATGCTATAAAAGAAGTCATACAAAAAATTTGATTTTCCACAAGATTTGTTATGAACATAAACAATATCATAACAAAGAAAGGTGAATTTGGGCCAAAGATGAAAATGCATGATTGGAATACCTTCATTAAGGTAATTATTTTGGTATATTTTATATATATTTGTATACTGCATATACTTTTTAGTGTATTATGTTTACTAGTTTTGGAAAAATAATGAAAAGATCATTTTATAATTATTGTAGTATGTTCTACCTCTGTCTCTCCCAAACAACTTCGACAATAATGTCAAGCAAGTTATATATGATCTTGGAAAATACATGAGGTAAGTAGTGATATTTGTACAAACTCATTATAAAAAATAAAGGATTCATAGGTTGTAAGCCTATCATCTTCATCTACACACAATTCCTTGGCTACTTGTAAGTCCATGTCAGGGAGTGCTTCATATTCATCATTCATCATTTGAGAGACTATTATCTATTGTGATTGTGCTTCATTTTCTCCCACAGATTCTTCTTCAGATGAATCATCCATTTCTTGAAACCTTTGAATTTTTTTTTTGTAACTCCTTTATGAAATTTTCTATAACCTCCTCTACTTCTTTGTCTTCTTTGTTCTTAAAAACATCTTCCCCCGATATAGGAACATGGGTATATCTAGTAAGGTTTTTTCTTTTTCTTACAAGAGTTTATGTACCCGTCAAAGTCATAATTGATTCTTTGTGCATACTCCTTTAATTTGAATCCATCAAAAAATGAAATATAATAAGATCATTGGTAGTGGGATGTTAGGTTTTCAAGTACATCAATTATAAATTAAGGTCATATATTGTGGTAATTAACTAATTATATGTCGTTTGTGAATTTCAATTTTTTTATACAACTGGTCGAGAGTGGGATACACTACATTTGTATGTCACAAACAATCTTGATTGGATGACAATATGGATTGAATGATGTCAACAATATGGTCACGCATTAACATGGGGAGGTGTGGCTTCATTGGTTTAAGAAGCTCATCATAATGGAGATTCCAATCTTACACCAAGGGAAATTGATTTAGCATATGGTTTAAGAGATAAAAAAAGACATATAAATATATTAATCACCCATATTATTTTATTATTTTCAATTATATTGACGTATATATATGTTGATTTTTTTTTCTTTGCATGCATTCGGCCAAGAATAAATATGTTTATCAACTGGCGATGCAATAATTTTTACATGTTTGACATATTGCAGGTGAAACACCACAAGGCCATGTGGTGCAACATTCATAAATTTTGAATCAAAAATTTGGACGACACGAAGAAAACTTGTGATTCTGGGATAACTACATTCTTTCTAGTGACTAATGTTTCATCGAGAAGTGACATACATCCAGAAGTCTCAGAAAATCAATACTATAGGATTTTGGATGATATACTTGAGTGTGAATTTAAGTCCTTCAAATTAGTTATGTTCATCGTCCAATGGTATAGGCTACGATTGAATGAAAATGATCCTAAGAGAACTATTATCAAACATGATAATGGATTTACCATGGTTAACACAAGGTCGATCGAGTGAGCTAGAAATAAGCCCTATGTTCTTCCAAGCCAATGTGAGCAGGTATTTTACTTAGAGGTTCCAGGTAAATTGGGTTGGTCATTTGTTGTTAGACATGATCCAAGAGGAAGGCTGGTAAAGTGTAATGTGGTGGAAGAAAAAGAAACCAAAGAATTGGAAGATGATGTAGATGATGATCAGGATCAACAGTTAGTTGATGATGTGTTTGATGAAAATGTCAAAGAAGAAGAACTAGATCATGATGATGTAGGAGTTAATGTTCTTGAAGATGATATCCATGTGGATGATGACATTATTGAAACTAATATCAATGACAACGATGATGATATTACAAATCCTTACAATGTCAAATCTAGATTGGATGATACAGACAAAGAGTTGGATGAAGAAGAAGATCAATGACATTGAAATGTATGAGTTATGCGATTATATTATCTATTTGATATTGATTTCTTGATAGAATTATATTTGAATTATATGGTTACATAATTACTTCAAGATGTTTTTTAATTTTTTTTGGCATTACATAATTAATTCATGATGTACTTTTTAATGTTGTTAATTCATGATGTTACAACTACTGTAGCTCTCCTAGAAATTTCCATATGATCAAATCCTAATTACTCTATGAATATTTATGATTAGATATTATTTGGTCATATCTTTAGTTATTTCATTCCCAAAACATTAGTGTTTCCTCATTTGACCCCACATAGTGACATGTGAATGGGGCCAACATTGAAATTTTTTCAATTTGTGCTTGTATGGAGTGAAACTTGACATGGTTAGCCTAGATGTATGCGTTGACGATATGGGAGGGTTTCAAGACTCAAACATGAGGTCATGCTATATAAAGGCATCTCGTCCTTCCTAATAATAAAATTTTCCTTATTCTTCATCTTTTTCATATATTGTTCTTAGCATTTCTTTGGTTAATGGTTTCAAAAGATGAGGCTCTCTAAGCCTCACCTTGGATATATTACACACCGATTTGTGCATTTTCATAAGCAATGAATATTTGGATTATCTTTAAAACCCTCATTGAATATAAAGATGATAATAGGAAGCTAAAAAAATGAGTATATTTTGTTTATGGAATCTAAACCACAAGGTTTGTCACTCTAATGCTAAAACCAAGTCAAATTAACCCCTAAAACCTATTGCAAAATTCAAACCATGCCTTTCTTTCAAATTCACAAGAACGTATAAACCTTTTGAAACCACACATGCATGTTATGAAAGTGTATGGTAATCCTACTTATAGTAGAAGTTCGCATGATAAGCTAACCAATGGCACTAGATTGGAGGATAAACCCACCTATGGAATTAATTTAAGAGATAAGGGATGCCTCTTAGTGGTATTTTGAGTCTTGGATTAATCCATAGTGCTAAAATTAGTTCTACTATTCTTCCCTTGGTGTTATATTTATCTCTACAATTTCCCATGCTTAAGCATTTCATCATCCCTTTTCCCAAGCTATTTGTATCATAATATAAACTTGGTCCAATCTCACATTATCCACTTAGGTAATTATCCATTTCCTCCAAGTTGAATGGAACCTTTTGTACCAATGCATCTATGTTTTCCTACCCTAATGGATCAAGACTTGACATCACCTTAACAATCTTCTTTATTTCATAGCATATTTCTGAAGTTCCTTTGGCATGCTTTAGATGTGTCAATATTAACCAGATTGAATATATTAATTTTAAAGTCTCTTAATACATTCCATGACAATAAAATGACTCATTTGGATTAAGGAGTACTTTCCTAAACCATTCCTTCATATTCAACAATCCCTTCTCACACCCACATCATAATTCATATCCATGTTATTTGTAATGATATTTTTAAACCAACAATCAATGAATAATAGGATAGAAGAAAACTTGTTATGCACAAGGATAAGAATCAAAGAGACTGAAAGAGTAGATTCACTAGATATGCTCCCCATTACATTAATAAGACATTGATTGCAAGCATTTCTTCCATGATGTTTAAATGACAAAATATCAAATATCTCAATCTTTAGTCAAGTAGTATTTCAATCACTGATTCTTAGAAATTCATCATGATTAAACATCACATATCATAAGCCTTTTTAACAATCACTAGGATTGTAGATAATATTCAATCATGTCATAGGAAATAAATCATCAAAAAATATAAAGAGAAAACCAAATATATAAGCTCAGCAAGCTACCATACAAAAATTATATTTTGTAGAAAATAAAATAAACTATATGTTGACATAGCATATATATAAACTATATACTTTGAATTTTGGCCCTGCGTGTAGGAGCACAACATAACATAGTGTACCGAGACCCTAACTAGAGAGTTGCATCAAGAACCATTGCATCCAGGCCCTGAGTGGAGAGTTGCAAGACTTCACTGGATGAGTACTACAAGGCCATTGAGTTGAGGAGGAAACCTAGGAACCATTTGGCAAGAGGAAATCTAGAGTGAGAGGTGAGGGCACTCAGAAAGGTAAAATCGACCAAGGGACAATGACTGTAAGTGATTTTTCCCCCACATTTAGAAATCTTGTTGCAAGTATAGTGATTTAGACTCTATTGTTTCCATCAAGGTGTTGGATGCTATATTTTGGTCAATTTGAGACAATGTCACAAATCATGTTACAAAACTCTAAATTCATTGTCCAAAACATGGATCCAAGTCCTCTAGGACATTGTACCATAAAACCCTCATTCTCCTTACAAACTCTAGGATTTATTCAATCTCACAATACCCAAGCTTTCCAAACTCAACCAAATTATTCAACATACTTCAAATACTCTACAAATGGTCACAAAACCATCCCATTGATAGATTCATCAATATTATGACAAAACCCCACATTAATACCCTCAAAACATGGAAAACACAGAATTATACCCTAGGGTAACATTCCACAACTTACAATTTGCTTCACTTCCACTCTAATACATATAAATACCTACTCTACCATAATATCATGCCATTCCATTGAGACACATACTTGGATAGTAGATGGAATGGTTAATTACATCATCTAAACTTCAAATAGTGGCTTCACTGGTCTGTCATAGGCAATTCCAAAAAAGTAAAGAAATATTACACAAAATTAGAATTAGAAACTCGAAATGGATTTAAAAGAAAACAAATTCATTCCATAAAAGAATCCTAATAAATTAAAATTATTGTAACCCTGTACGGGTTCATACAAAAGCAACAAAGTACAAAAAATAATAGATTTGCAGTAGGAAAACATTGTTTATTGATTTGGAATCCTTCAATATTTTTTCAACAACATTGTTCGAGCCTTCAAGAGGCTATATAAACTTGTTCCCTCCAAACTTAACCAACATAAATTCCTAACTTCTTTTTAAAATCCTAAACTCTTCGTATTCCCTAAAACAACATTTTAACAACTTTTTGTTTAATCAACATTTCTTCATTTTTGGTGCAACTTTTTGACCCCAAATACAAATGACTTAAAAACCACCCTAGTTACATTGAAAATGGTATTTTTAGACCTTATTTAACATAGTTAAACTAAACACACCCATAGACTCACCTATGACTCTTCCTATCAACCTTCAAGAGATAATTTTTTTCTAATAAGGTGTAGATGCTCCTGCACCATACACCCCCACAGGAAAAAACTCATGCCACATGAGTTGCATATTATCCCAATTTCTCTAAGCTTAATATATATTCCTATTCCCTACAGATCCTCTCCACTGGTTCATACACTCTAAACTTGTAATATGCTTGACACCTTTAACATTCTTGACATTGTTTGTACATGTATTTGTCTTTATCTCTTCCATCAGACTTGATGTCTGCCTTTTTCCTATTCTTTGATCAAAACCTTAATTCTTAACCTTACCTACACCTACAAACAAACAATTGTTAGAAATACCATTACCATTAACTATATTTATCTCTTAATATTTCCTTTTTGATTAAGTTGACAACTTTTTACATTGTTTTCATTTTTGCACTTTTGGACTTAATAAACACCAAATGACCTCAACATGACCTGAAATATATGAAACATGACTCTAATAACATGATTTAAAAAGTAGGAACAATAAAATTGAATCAAATTTCAAAACATTTCTTCATAGAGGCCTAAGTATGCCAAGTTGCTCCTGCACTAGTACAAGAGATGAGAAAAAGACAAGGAGCCATTAAAAACTTTTGAATATTTCACTGAATCAACCAAACCTCCAAAAGAACAATACAGATTCTAGCACTAGGGAAAGCTTGAAAGAGAACACTAATGAAAGTGGACTTTTTTTTTAAGTTCTAGAAGAGTATAAATGGTTTGAAGATGTTGTGGGTGTCTAGAAAATGGTGAAGGAATGTTGGATAGGGAGGGACCCAATTAGCCTCTTTAACTAGATTCTTAAGAAAGAAACAAACTCTAATACATTTTTGGGTTCTTCTAAGTAGGGCCCATCTTTTATTATTTTATTTGGGGGACCCAAAAAACCATAGGGGTATAAACCTGTGGAGCTTAATCATTAAAGGTAAGGGGTCTGTCCATTTAGAAATAGACTGAAAGGATGGTTGCAAGAGGGGCTATTGCACATCAAAGGTGGTCCAAAAAAATTTCATAGACTAACTAACTAGAAACTAGTACTACCTCAGAGGGACTATTGTCTTCAAGGAAGGTGGTCCAAACAAATTCATAGAGAGGTACAAAAAGTAATAGCAACCTTCCACCAACTAACCCAATCAACCTCCAAGAAACAAGACAATGACTCCTCTAGATGTTCCCAAAAAACAAGGCTTGAAAACACAAGGTGGTGACCCTACAAACCATTCCCATGCTTACCAAGTGATCTCTGATCATCAGACCCTTACAAGGTTTATTGATACATTCACAACTATTGTTACCTCCACATGCATTTGACTAGTAGTGAAAACCTTGGTTTTTAATCCTCCAACCCCGTACCTTGGGATCACATCACCATGAAATAACTTCATCCAACATCCTTATGAGTGCAAGTTCCAACAAATAGGTATTTTTCATATCTATTTTCCTCGAGCAAGGGAAATTTAGGAAGAGAAGAGGAAAGTGAGACATGTAGTAGGTCTAAAAGAGGGAGATCAACTAGAGGTCAAAATATTAGAAGAAAATTATGTAAACACATGGAATTTTTTCTTTCCAAAGTGGGTCATGCTCTTATGATGATGAGAGCATAGGTGACATTGAGGTGCCCTTGAGGTACAAATATCTACAGAAAAAATGGGTACCCAAGAAACTTCCTCCAATAAATATTGATTTTTTGTTGTCAATGAGAGGATGTATCGCATAGAACCATCATCATTACATGGTTTGGGCCTATTTTTAATGAACAGAATAAAATTTTGTTATGAAAAATTTACTGAATTGATGGAGTGTGTTGGACCCTATTACAATTACAAAGATTGGATGCAACTAGTTCGATATACATGAAGTATGCGTAGGTATGCACTATTAGCAAATTATATATAGCTAAAAGATAAGGATCAAAATAAAGGAGTGGCTATGTACATTGATGGAAGGCCAAAAGAATCAAGGAATATTGTAGGGTTTATAAATAGTACATGACCTAGGTCAACAAATAAGTAACTGAATTTCATATTTGAGGTGCGCGAGGGAAACTGTGTATTTGTATGTGTGATAAAATCAATAACTATAGGGGAAGAGTTGCTAATCAATTACAATTTGAATCACATAGATACAAAAACAATTACTATGGGGGTGGTACATACTATATACCATTTTACCCAACCTCCAATTAATGACTCCAATACACCATTTTATTATTATGTTTTTTTTTGTAAGTCTATTGGTTTCATTTCAATAATGTTTTTTATATTTAATTTTTGTCACAAAAAGACATTGATCATTGGGGGAAGGATCCAACCCAGAGCATAGATCGCGATGCATCTTTAGGCATTTCTACCCAACAGGTTTACCTCATTGTAATTGTAAAAAATTAGATACGAGCAAACTATTTTATTATTATATTTAAGCAGCCATTGGCTAATTTTGAATGTTTTAATATTCTTATCGAGTCGGCGATTTAGGGAGCAAAATTTACTAGTAGAGGAGATCCATAGGGAGGTGTCACCATTATGATGATAATATCGACATTCGGCTAAAACCTCTATGATAAGATAAAGAAAGAAAACTAAAACAAAATGAAGAAACTTGTTTTGGCCCAGTGCCTCAACAAATGAGATAAGATAGGGTTAAAATATTGAGTGAGAGATTACAAAACTTGCAAGTAAGCTGTCATGAGGTCTTTAATTATAACATAAGTTCATTCATGGTTTTATATTTTGTACTCTTTTATGTCATCAACTAAAATATGTGTTGTTTTTACGCATTTTTTTAACCTCGCGATAAGCTTTGCCATGATATTGTAGGTGCCCGTGGAGTAGGGTTGGTATGTCAATCTTGGATCTCCCATGCGACATCACTTCCTCGCGATACATCACATCATCATCTCGATCCCACCATTCGGTGCCTATATTATCAACTCAGTACCGTCGAAAACACATAGCATGCGTGCATTAGTGCACCTCTCGGGCAATCAACACATGCCAAAACATCATTGAGTCAAGACATGTACCGATGCAAAGGCCACTAGTACCTAGCGGATGTTTAGCAATATTTCTAGATCTCCTCAGATGTCAGTAATGAGAACATTACCGGTCACATTTGTGGTGACCGAGGATTGGCAAGTCCCCATAAAGATAGAGTATTGTCCCAAGTAATTTTAATTTTTTTTTAATTATTATTATATATAATCCAATTGAAATTACATATTGATCACTCTTTTTAGACCAATGATCCCATGATCATTTGGCTGTGAAATGATATGTTTTTATAAACATATAAATGATATTACATTGAGATCTCTGCCCACCATACATATGGTGGAATGCCCAAAATCAAGATTTAAAGAATGAGCTCATTAACCGTTTAGTTGTGTTGTTCGGTGATAAAACATTCAACCGAACATGGTCCTTAAGAAAGTTGGTACATATCTAAAGTATGTGAGGGACCAATATAGGTCACATTTATAGAAGAACAAAAAGTATGAGCATCCCCCCATGATTCCAGAGAGGGAGTGGAAGGACCTGGTGTCAGATGGAAAGGAGAAAGCTGAAAGAAAAAAGGAAAGACACCATCAAAGCATGAAGGTATAAGCAAGATACTATCAACAATGTAATTATATACCTAATTACTCTTTCTTTTACATAATATAAATATATTTCAAACTTTTCATAGGCTACCCAACACATCGAAGGCAACAAAGGAATGACTAGAAAAACACGGGCAGCACAAACTTGGCTCTGGTGGTTATATAAAATTAGTCGCACGAATTATAAGTATCAATAAATGAAATATGCATCTAAATAATAAATTGCAAACAATTTTGGTTTTATCACACCATAGAAGCAAAATTCATGATCTTATGCAAAAATGCAGGGCTCTGAATTCAATATAGTGACCACAGAAGAGGACCTGAAGATTTCCTTCCAATAAGGCTATGGAGCCGTTGCTGAACACCTAAGACTCTTAACTGGGAAAACACAAGCTTCCACTACATCTAACATGTAGGTAAATAAACTCAATGAAGTTTATTTAAAATTGAATACTTGTGCAATCTATTCAATATTTATTTCCACCATAAAGTAATTATGTGCCTATTTGTTTTAAATAGGCAAGCAATGATAATACTGCACATGACATTGGAATTTAGCCTAGTGAGGGTGGAGCACAACCTATAGATGAAGGCCATAGTGTGCATCTCAATACCAGATGTATTCATGTGCTATACAAAACACAATATGGATTAATACAATTAAACATCTTTAATTGAAATTGGTGTATTAATTAATGTAACCTTTCATGTTTCAACTTTAGAGCATGTAGAGTGTGATCAACATGTTGAGCATGATTAGGCTAGATAAGATTAGGAACATGATGTGGCCCCATCAGGTAAAGAGGACCACTCTAATGTTCTTTGAAACATATTTAATTGCAATTGGTGCATTAATTAATGTAACCTTTCTAGATTCAACTCTAGAGGATTTAGAGGGTGTTCAACATGTTGAGCATGAGGCTATAAGACACGATCAAGAACATGATGTGGCCCCATCAGGTAAAGAGCAGCACTGTAATGTTATTTTAATTAATAAAATACTTGTAACAATAATAATAAAACATATCAATTTAACATTTCTTTGTGATTGCAGTAGACCCCCCCTTGCAGTAGCCTCCATGTCGTGAGTACACAACTAGAAATACATTAAGATCATGAGCAGAGGGCATAACAACTAGAGGGGGGACATATGATTTAGAAAATGATACTCCAATTCTTTTTTTAGCTGTAAAAAAGAAACAAAAATAAGTGATTGTAATCATATTATGAGAACCATATTTTTGATAATATGTAAAAAATGAAAGAATGAATGTTATATGTTAATGAATGAATGTTATATGTTATTAATGGATGAATAAACGAATGTAATATGTTATTAATGGATGAATGAATGATTAATGTTATATGATAGGGTATGGGGAATGGAGAGTGATGTGAGGTGGGCGAGGGGCCAAATGAGCTTTCACCATCACGTGGTTGGCCCTATTAGGTAGAGAATATTAAAATATTCTTGAAACAAAGAGAAGCTCAATAAGGTAATGCACATTTCAATATTTTATTATGCTGCACTTTTAAGCTTATATGATTTTCATTAGTTCTCTTTGCTTCAATACATTACCCTTTGTACATATTTTATTTTTTAACACATCTCATATGTTACCCTGGATGACAAATTTTGTAGGGGAAGCTATCCACGAATGGATCCAGTGTATGGGGAAATATGAGTTTGGATTAGAAAAACTTGGGATGTACTCATGCAATGTAGAAACAAAAGAGAAGAGCCCAACCATTTTAGCACAAGAATTGGTGTGAGATTGGTACGTGGTTCAAACTAGGTTTGGGTATGAGGGGTCTAGGAGAGAGCCCTATAACACAACTGGTATTAAATCATTAAACATACATATATTGTAATTATGTGGTTAATGCTAAAATCATCCACAATTCACTATGTGATGAGTAGTTAGTGATGATGTCATGCCATTGTTTGGTAGGTTATTAATTCTATAGTTGCTCCCAATAATCATCTCTAGTTGCTTACATGCCATTTGATCGATATGAGGGGAACCTTTCAATCTGGGTAGCCATTTTATAGATAGTTCTCTTATTTAGTGACCAATGGAATAAGTCATTGGATGGATTGCTCCTAGTAATTGCCTATCATGTGTTTCATGCACTAATGATTAAATAATTTCATTGGATAGAATTAATAGAGTTATGTATTATATGTTGTTGGTTTGGTTTTGGTTTGGGTTTAACTGTTATTTTTATTCACCCTAGAGGTATCATATGAGAAATCACACACATATTTTTCTAGAGATCCATCACAAAAGTGACCTTCTCTCTCTCTCTCTCTCTCACACACACACACACACACTCACTTTCTTGCTCTTCTAAAGATGTCATCATGAACCAGCTATATTTTTTCCTTTTCCTAAACTCTTTGATTGTTAAAACATCTTAATTCTATCTATAACCAATTTGTTCCTCTTGAGAATATTAGTACTCTCCTTGACATTCCAACTAGCATGGTTAAGGGCTGCTATTCCAAATTTTTTGTTAAGAAGCAAGGAGATAAAAAATTTGATTTTGAGTCTCAAATGTCTTCAAGCAGTTCTTCAAGGATGAAATCAACCATTCATACTCAACTATAATCTCTCCTAACCACATCATAATGATCTCTACAATTGCTTGCTGTAATTACATATTTTGTACATGCTAAACATAGGGTACCCGGCCTCTGCCCAGGGATGGCAGGATCAGCAGTTGGAATTTCCACTTAGGCTTCGTTTAAATTTGAGTGGCTCCAAGGCCTGTAGCTGACTGTATTGCTTTGAGTCAAGAAAGGAAGTCTAGATTTTATAGAGAGCTTCCCTGAGTTGGATAAGGTAGACTTTCCCCTTAGCTTCTTATGGTGCCTTAACATGGAAATGAACATCACAGCCGCTTCATACTACAAAGCCAATGGCTTGGAGTTTCATGGCGACATCTTAAGTACCGAAGGATCTCTTAAAATTGAGCATTATGGTTTGAGAGCCATCCCATGATGAGTGTCATAGCGGGCTTGGTATTTGTACCGAAATCTATATCTTATGTGTATTCAACAAATCATAAGTGGTTTTACAATTTTAGCAGGCTCAATGGCTGATAGAGATCAAAATGTTTTTTAAAATAATTTTCTCAACACAATGGACAAGAGGGACAGTAGTATTCAATACATCAATACGATTCAAAGAGACTATTAATGAAATTCCATATTAAAAAATATATCATGAACAAAGGGTGAGGAATGCATTTTCAAGAGATGGTACTTGTAATAAAAAGAAAAAAAGAGCCAAAGCAGCGTTCGCATTAATCGCGTTCAGCGTTATTATTTCCCTAAGAAAAAACAAATCAAATATCGATTTCTCATTTCAGCGCATATGTTTTAAGCTACGCACAGTATGACCAAACCACTGATATATGCACTTTCGCATTTTGGAGAGATGAAGATTTTCTTCAAAATTCATCAAAGAGCAATTGGATTTACCTTCCACAAATATAATTTCCTGACTGTGAAGAAGTCACAAGAGGAGTAAGTGTTTGAGTATTTGTTGTTTTGAATTTGTTAGTTTTAAATTGATTTTGGTTTTTTTAGTTTAGAAATGAATGCTTTTTTTTTAATTTGTAGGAAATCCTCAACAAGAGGAGGAAAATTCTCAACCAAATCAGCCTCAACCACAAAATCAACCTCCCCCACCATTCTCTCAATACCCTCCTGGCACTCAAGAAAATTTGAGTGAAATTGAAAACAATAGAAAACAAGTTGAGTATCTTATTAGTAGGTTGAGTGATCTAAATTCTTCAACCACAGAAAGAATATGTATCTAGTAGATTCATTGAAGGATTTGTTAAAAAATGTAGATGCAATTACCCAACAAATATCTGGATGGAAAAATAGGAGGAAAACATCGAGGGCATATAATGCAGAAAAATTATCATATAAACAAGTTAAAGATTTAAAGATTAATAAAGGCGATTTGTGCTCTCTATTCACTGACCCTAGAACAAATCAAAATCTCACCCTCAATGCAAAGAGGTTTCCTATTCATTGGTGCCACCACCAAGAGATTAGGAACTATTTTTATGACAGATGGTATATGGTCTTTGATTACCCACCGTGCAATAGCTGTGAAGTCCCCCAATATTTTCTTAGGAAATTATACTATGAGTTTGTATTGAACCAAATCCTGAATTATTTTGATATGAGGGAGTTTTAGGGGAGAGGTGGGGGGTCAGCATAGGATAGGCCAGGTGCACAGCCAGATCCTACATGATAGGGGAGATGACCTCTCGCTAGGCTGCCACGTGAGCAGATTGTGATGCCGGTAGTTGCAAAGGAGAGTGCTGATGTAGAGACTTTGCAGGAAATCACATCCTTGACTCAGAGTGTCATCCACCACACTAGCCCCATTGTACAACACAATCCAAGGGAGTCTTCAGGTGGTGCCCTTCGAGGCCATGTGTGTCGATCTTGCGGAGCCACTTGTTCGTATGACCCTACCGGCCCTCAGGAGGGTGCTACACAGGATCCATATGCTTCTATGTAGCCTGATCTGTATGCATCTATGGGGATGGAGAGGGCGGCTGACATTCTGCATGATGCATATGGTATTGACAATCAGGTAAAATTGAACATGTTCATTGAATTTAGTTTATTAAATTTTGATTGTGAATGCAAGATTAACTAATTTAGTTTTATTATTTTAATAAAATTGTAGAGTCCACTTGATGTTGACCACAAGATTTTTGATCAATCTACTTGGCGCAGTACACCTATCGGTGGGGTATGTAAAGTTATTAAACAATTATAAATTTATTACATGTGTTAATAGCATTGTTTTACAAATGGTATTTTAATATGTGATTTTGGATGTTGAGCAAGGTACTATTGGAGGTTTCAAGCACCTGAGAGTGCAAATGAATTTACTCCAGAAACTTCCAGGTAATATAGAATAAAGAACTTAAAGAGATTAAGAATTCTAAGTTTAATCCCCTAGATTTTGTATCCTATGATCATAAGAGTATATGGGCTCACTAGGTTATTGAAATCTTTTAGAATGGTCCTACCATGATTGTTTGTCTTAGAATTCCACTTAAGCTATATATAATAAAAATTTAACATATAGGTGACAAGGAGTAGAGCTACGTTTCTACTCCATCCTATATAATTTTTTGTGATGTCAGCATGAAACCAGAATAAGACTATGGATGTCCTACATGATGTCAATGTAACCAAAAATAAAACTTCTATCCTCGACCCTATCTATCAACCAAGACTCCTTCAATATCTCCTAGATGCTTGGAGATGCTTAAGACTAGGTCAAAATACCCTATATTCTCTTCATTTGTTGCATAGCTCATCAAGTTTCCCTATATGTTCCCTAACTAATCATGATTGCATGGAAAGAAGTTATAAGAGTACTCATTAAACTCTCAGCTATTAGGATCCTCCTCAAAGGTTTTTCCCATAGGATTACAATACCCAGGAAAATGCTTAGAAATGATTAAATTCCCTAATAGAGATTGTGGGAGATCTTTTTTGGGAGAAACATTTGACCTGTTGTCCATTGAATTCAACTCCCTTTCATTCTTATATATTCCTCAAATACTTACCTTGCAATACCCCTATCATACCTAAATCTACTACATTCATGTCCTTGTTAGCTAGCATGTAGGTGATATAGTATGGTCCATGAATTTTTATGTCTTCTTTTTTTCATTTTTCTATACAGTCCTCTTTTATCTCACTACTAGGTCCTCGCATAAAAAGAAAAGAAAAACATTACTTCTTTGGTGTATGATAGCTCCAAGGCTTGCTTGCACTAACCAAAAAGAAGACTTCACTCTGCCTTCCACCAAGAACCTAACAACCTCTAGGCTCTGTCTTGACTTAGTTCATCAACTAAACCTTGCTTCAACTCTATTCCAAGAGTTTCAATCCTTGTGCTTAACCTTGGAGGACAAACACCTCTTGAATCTGCTCTCTTCTTCACAACACCTAGAAGGATCTAAGTGCTAGCATCATCATCTGACTTGAATTCTTTGCACGGGAGTTAGAAGCTATGTTTCCTTGCCTTTCACATTCAATTGAATGCATCTTGAAGGTTCTTTAGCTTTCAATTTACTTGTTCTCAAGATCTTACCTTGAAGAGACCTAATTTCTACTAGCCCTTACCAGTCAGTTTTCTGCCTTTTGTTCTTAAAATTGACAAACAACCTAGCAAATAAAAGGCACTTTCAGATACCCATTTTAGTCCTTTAAATCTTTCAATGGGTGTCAGGCCTCTATTTCATCCGTATGGTGGATTCCTACAAACAAGGACTATTAGGGCTAATTGACCTAATACTTAGGGTTTCACTGTTCTTTGATTCAAATCCCCTTCCAAAGGATTGATTGAAGCTTCAACCCTTTTGTTAAGTGAAGATATTGTCTAACCCTACTTGAAGCTGTATGGATTTTGTACAGTGGTCTCTTCCCCTGCCTATTCTCTTTATCTTTTCTTCCTCAAACCACTAACCAGACTGCTCTAGCTCGCCTA
Organism: Sequoia sempervirens; assembly: GCA_007258455.2. Taxonomy (NCBI): domain Eukaryota; kingdom Viridiplantae; phylum Streptophyta; class Pinopsida; order Cupressales; family Cupressaceae; genus Sequoia; species Sequoia sempervirens. The sequence continues at coordinate 421,076,133 of VDFB02281492.1, read as the reverse complement.
GGGTTTGAGTTTTATAAACTTAGCTCCATTCCCTATGCTACCTACTATTAAATATTTAAAAATGTTTGGCTCCCCTTCCATATCCTGCTAGTCTCAGGAAGATCCCGTGGACAGAGTTTATGGGGGAGCCATTTTAAAACTCACTGCTCAAAACAAAGAAAACTAACACCCTACACTCTAATCTAAGAATTAGAAACAACAAATCTACACTAGCAACCTGTATACAAGATGAAAGTTACACTTTACTATCCAATGAACATAGATAAAGAGCTAAAACAATATGTACAGTGCCTTCAAGATCTCTGTTTTTTAAAACACACAGGTAAAACACAAGAAAAATGCAGAAACTTCTCTATTCCTTCACAACAAAACTTGTTTACAATGCATACTCCTGCTTCTATGAGCCATCATCCCCTATCTTGAAGCCTTTTCCATCATTCAAGGGAAGTTGCTCGACCACTTACTCCTGATTTCAAGGGATTCCAATCCACCCAAACTGCATGCAACCTAACAAAATGTTACCATGCAGTTTTACAACAACTTTACAACTTCCATCATTGTGTCATGATCCTCAATCTTAGGACCTCTAACACCTTGATCTCGAGCAATCAACATCTTAACTGCCTCTTGGCATCTACAAACAATGAGGATGTGGCTTTAACACATTTAATGCTTTATATTCTAACATATGTTGTCCCAAGCTAAAAACAACATTAAATAATAATGTTAACTAAGATGACATTAATCCTAATGATTAACTCATCACCTTCAACCAAGACCTTCTAAAGTCCAAACTAAACACACTCTAATATCCTGATTTGGCTAAGATCAGGAACAAGGAAAAATTGATGACAAACCAAAATGGAGGTCAGCCTAGGAGCTGCTGCACCATTCTTTTTCTCATCTAAGGCCCCTAAGGTTTTAAACCCCTTAGATGCAAGGATTCAAAGCACATCAACCAAGTGGTACAAATGACTAAATCCCAAAGATGATCTGTAGCAATGAAAGAGTTTGGAAAGGTAGAGAGAGCTACACTGGTGACTCAGGAGAAACTTCAGCTTTCAAAAACAAAGCTAATTAGGCTAGCAGACATGTGGATCAGGACAACATTTGGTGGAAGAGGAAGAAAGATGACTAGAACTCTGGAGGCCCACCATACTGGATTTTGATATTCAACAATGAGAGTAGAAGAGAGAGCTGATATCATGTATCAAAACATTAAGCATGCATTCTTCTAGCCAATGGATAAGGAGATGATTACTTTTCTTCATTTTCATTTGCATAACCATATAACGGCATGGGAACCATGAAGACCAAGGATGTCTAGTTTTATGTGGAGGTAATGGATGTG